>CAJQUW010003790.1:28835-72501 GCA_907163375.1 Prostheceraeus crozeri
CGTGTGTGTCATTGACTTCGCAGATCTTCCTGGCGAACGTTTGATGCTATGGTGTGAATGTCGTGTGTGTCATTGACTTCGCAGATCTTCCTGGCGAACGTTTGATGCTATGGTGTGAATGTCGTGTGTGTCATTGACTTCGCAGATCTTCCTGGCGAACGTTTGATGCTATGGTGTGAATGTCGTGTGTGTCATTGACTTCGCAGATCTTCCTGGCGAACGTTTGATGCTATGGTGTGAATGTCGTGTGTGTCATTGACTTCGCAGATCTTCCTGGCGAACGTTTGATGCTATGGTGTGAATGTCGTGTGTGTCATTGACTTCGCAGATCTTCCTGGCGAACGTTTGATGCTATGGTGTGAATGTCGTGTGTGTCATTGACTTCGCAGATCTTCCTGGCGAACGTTTGATGCTATGGTGTGAATGTCGTGTGTGTCATTGACTTCGCAGATCTTCCTGGCGAACGTTTGATGCTATGGTGTGAATGTCGTGTGTGTCATTGACTTCGCAGATCTTCCTGGCGAACGTTTGATGCTATGGTGTGAATGTCGTGTGTGTCATTGACTTCGCAGATCTTCCTGGCGAACGTTTGATGCTATGGTGTGAATGTCGTGTGTGTCATTGACTTCGCAGATCTTCCTGGCGAACGTTTGATGCTATGGTGTGAATGTCGTGTGTGTCATTGACTTCGCAGATCTTCCTGGCGAACGTTTGATGCTATGGTGTGAATGTCGTGTGTGTCATTGACTTCGCAGATCTTCCTGGCGAACGTTTGATGCTATGGTGTGAATGTCGTGTGTGTCATTGACTTCGCAGATCTTCCTGGCGAACGTTTGATGCTATGGTGTGAATGTCGTGTGTGTCATTGACTTCGCAGATCTTCCTGGCGAACGTTTGATGCTATGGTGTGAATGTCGTGTGTGTCATTGACTTCGCAGATCTTCCTGGCGAACGTTTGATGCTATGGTGTGAATGTCGTGTGTGTCATTGACTTCGCAGATCTTCCTGGCGAACGTTTGATGCTATGGTGTGAATGTCGTGTGTGTCATTGACTTCGCAGATCTTCCTGGCGAACGTTTGATGCTATGGTGTGAATGTCGTGTGTGTCATTGACTTCGCAGATCTTCCTGGCGAACGTTTGATGCTATGGTGTGAATGTCGTGTGTGTCATTGACTTCGCAGATCTTCCTGGCGAACGTTTGATGCTATGGTGTGAATGTCGTGTGTGTCATTGACTTCGCAGATCTTCCTGGCGAACGTTTGATGCTATGGTGTGAATGTCGTGTGTGTCATTGACTTCGCAGATCTTCCTGGCGAACGTTTGATGCTATGGTGTGAATGTCGTGTGTGTCATTGACTTCGCAGATCTTCCTGGCGAACGTTTGATGCTATGGTGTGAATGTCGTGTGTGTCATTGACTTCGCAGATCTTCCTGGCGAACGTTTGATGCTATGGTGTGAATGTCGTGTGTGTCATTGACTTCGCAGATCTTCCTGGCGAACGTTTGATGCTATGGTGTGAATGTCGTGTGTGTCATTGACTTCGCAGATCTTCCTGGCGAACGTTTGATGCTATGGTGTGAATGTCGTGTGTGTCATTGACTTCGCAGATCTTCCTGGCGAACGTTTGATGCTATGGTGTGAATGTCGTGTGTGTCATTGACTTCGCAGATCTTCCTGGCGAACGTTTGATGCTATGGTGTGAATGTCGTGTGTGTCATTGACTTCGCAGATCTTCCTGGCGAACGTTTGATGCTATGGTGTGAATGTCGTGTGTGTCATTGACTTCGCAGATCTTCCTGGCGAACGTTTGATGCTATGGTGTGAATGTCGTGTGTGTCATTGACTTCGCAGATCTTCCTGGCTAACGTTTGATGCTATGGTGTGAATGTCGTGTGTGTCATTGACTTCGCAGATCTTCCTGGCGAACGTTTGATGCTATGGTGTGAATGTCGTGTGTGTCATTGACTTCGCAGATCTTCCTGGCGAACGTTTGATGCTATGGTGTGAATGTCGTGTGTGTCATTGACTTCGCAGATCTTCCTGGCGAACGTTTGATGCTATGGTGTGAATGTCGTGTGTGTCATTGACTTCGCAGATCTTCCTGGCGAACGTTTGATGCTATGGTGTGAATGTCGTGTGTGTCATTGACTTCGCAGATCTTCCTGGCGAACGTTTGATGCTATGGTGTGAATGTCGTGTGTGTCATTGACTTCGCAGATCTTCCTGGCGAACGTTTGATGCTATGGTGTGAATGTCGTGTGTGTCATTGACTTCGCAGATCTTCCTGGCGAACGTTTGATGCTATGGTGTGAATGTCGTGTGTGTCATTGACTTCGCAGATCTTCCTGGCGAACGTTTGATGCTATGGTGTGAATGTCGTGTGTGTCATTGACTTCGCAGATCTTCCTGGCGAACGTTTGATGCTATGGTGTGAATGTCGTGTGTGTCATTGACTTCGCAGATCTTCCTGGCGAACGTTTGATGCTATGGTGTGAATGTCGTGTGTGTCATTGACTTCGCAGATCTTCCTGGCGAACGTTTGATGCTATGGTGTGAATGTCGTGTGTGTCATTGACTTCGCAGATCTTCCTGGCGAACGTTTGATGCTATGGTGTGAATGTCGTGTGTGTCATTGACTTCGCAGATCTTCCTGGCGAACGTTTGATGCTATGGTGTGAATGTCGTGTGTGTCATTGACTTCGCAGATCTTCCTGGCGAACGTTTGATGCTATGGTGTGAATGTCGTGTGTGTCATTGACTTCGCAGATCTTCCTGGCGAACGTTTGATGCTATGGTGTGAATGTCGTGTGTGTCATTGACTTCGCAGATCTTCCTGGCGAACGTTTGATGCTATGGTGTGAATGTCGTGTGTGTCATTGACTTCGCAGATCTTCCTGGCGAACGTTTGATGCTATGGTGTGAATGTCGTGTGTGTCATTGACTTCGCAGATCTTCCTGGCGAACGTTTGATGCTATGGTGTGAATGTCGTGTGTGTCATTGACTTCGCAGATCTTCCTGGCGAACGTTTGATGCTATGGTGTGAATGTCGTGTGTGTCATTGACTTCGCAGATCTTCCTGGCGAACGTTTGATGCTATGGTGTGAATGTCGTGTGTGTCATTGACTTCGCAGATCTTCCTGGCGAACGTTTGATGCTATGGTGTGAATGTCGTGTGTGTCATTGACTTCGCAGATCTTCCTGGCGAACGTTTGATGCTATGGTGTGAATGTCGTGTGTGTCATTGACTTCGCAGATCTTCCTGGCGAACGTTTGATGCTATGGTGTGAATGTCGTGTGTGTCATTGACTTCGCAGATCTTCCTGGCGAACGTTTGATGCTATGGTGTGAATGTCGTGTGTGTCATTGACTTCGCAGATCTTCCTGGCGAACGTTTGATGCTATGGTGTGAATGTCGTGTGTGTCATTGACTTCGCAGATCTTCCTGGCGAACGTTTGATGCTATGGTGTGAATGTCGTGTGTGTCATTGACTTCGCAGATCTTCCTGGCGAACGTTTGATGCTATGGTGTGAATGTCGTGTGTGTCATTGACTTCGCAGATCTTCCTGGCGAACGTTTGATGCTATGGTGTGAATGTCGTGTGTGTCATTGACTTCGCAGATCTTCCTGGCGAACGTTTGATGCTATGGTGTGAATGTCGTGTGTGTCATTGACTTCGCAGATCTTCCTGGCGAACGTTTGATGCTATGGTGTGAATGTCGTGTGTGTCATTGACTTCGCAGATCTTCCTGGCGAACGTTTGATGCTATGGTGTGAATGTCGTGTGTGTCATTGACTTCGCAGATCTTCCTGGCGAACGTTTGATGCTATGGTGTGAATGTCGTGTGTGTCATTGACTTCGCAGATCTTCCTGGCGAACGTTTGATGCTATGGTGTGAATGTCGTGTGTGTCATTGACTTCGCAGATCTTCCTGGCGAACGTTTGATGCTATGGTGTGAATGTCGTGTGTGTCATTGACTTCGCAGATCTTCCTGGCGAACGTTTGATGCTATGGTGTGAATGTCGTGTGTGTCATTGACTTCGCAGATCTTCCTGGCGAACGTTTGATGCTATGGTGTGAATGTCGTGTGTGTCATTGACTTCGCAGATCTTCCTGGCGAACGTTTGATGCTATGGTGTGAATGTCGTGTGTGTCATTGACTTCGCAGATCTTCCTGGCGAACGTTTGATGCTATGGTGTGAATGTCGTGTGTGTCATTGACTTCGCAGATCTTCCTGGCGAACGTTTGATGCTATGGTGTGAATGTCGTGTGTGTCATTGACTTCGCAGATCTTCCTGGCGAACGTTTGATGCTATGGTGTGAATGTCGTGTGTGTCATTGACTTCGCAGATCTTCCTGGCGAACGTTTGATGCTATGGTGTGAATGTCGTGTGTGTCATTGACTTCGCAGATCTTCCTGGCGAACGTTTGATGCTATGGTGTGAATGTCGTGTGTGTCATTGACTTCGCAGATCTTCCTGGCGAACGTTTGATGCTATGGTGTGAATGTCGTGTGTGTCATTGACTTCGCAGATCTTCCTGGCGAACGTTTGATGCTATGGTGTGAATGTCGTGTGTGTCATTGACTTCGCAGATCTTCCTGGCGAACGTTTGATGCTATGGTGTGAATGTCGTGTGTGTCATTGACTTCGCAGATCTTCCTGGCGAACGTTTGATGCTATGGTGTGAATGTCGTGTGTGTCATTGACTTCGCAGATCTTCCTGGCGAACGTTTGATGCTATGGTGTGAATGTCGTGTGTGTCATTGACTTCGCAGATCTTCCTGGCGAACGTTTGATGCTATGGTGTGAATGTCGTGTGTGTCATTGACTTCGCAGATCTTCCTGGCGAACGTTTGATGCTATGGTGTGAATGTCGTGTGTGTCATTGACTTCGCAGATCTTCCTGGCGAACGTTTGATGCTATGGTGTGAATGTCGTGTGTGTCATTGACTTCGCAGATCTTCCTGGCGAACGTTTGATGCTATGGTGTGAATGTCGTGTGTGTCATTGACTTCGCAGATCTTCCTGGCGAACGTTTGATGCTATGGTGTGAATGTCGTGTGTGTCATTGACTTCGCAGATCTTCCTGGCGAACGTTTGATGCTATGGTGTGAATGTCGTGTGTGTCATTGACTTCGCAGATCTTCCTGGCGAACGTTTGATGCTATGGTGTGAATGTCGTGTGTGTCATTGACTTCGCAGATCTTCCTGGCGAACGTTTGATGCTATGGTGTGAATGTCGTGTGTGTCATTGACTTCGCAGATCTTCCTGGCGAACGTTTGATGCTATGGTGTGAATGTCGTGTGTGTCATTGACTTCGCAGATCTTCCTGGCGAACGTTTGATGCTATGGTGTGAATGTCGTGTGTGTCATTGACTTCGCAGATCTTCCTGGCGAACGTTTGATGCTATGGTGTGAATGTCGTGTGTGTCATTGACTTCGCAGATCTTCCTGGCGAACGTTTGATGCTATGGTGTGAATGTCGTGTGTGTCATTGACTTCGCAGATCTTCCTGGCGAACGTTTGATGCTATGGTGTGAATGTCGTGTGTGTCATTGACTTCGCAGATCTTCCTGGCGAACGTTTGATGCTATGGTGTGAATGTCGTGTGTGTCATTGACTTCGCAGATCTTCCTGGCGAACGTTTGATGCTATGGTGTGAATGTCGTGTGTGTCATTGACTTCGCAGATCTTCCTGGCGAACGTTTGATGCTATGGTGTGAATGTCGTGTGTGTCATTGACTTCGCAGATCTTCCTGGCGAACGTTTGATGCTATGGTGTGAATGTCGTGTGTGTCATTGACTTCGCAGATCTTCCTGGCGAACGTTTGATGCTATGGTGTGAATGTCGTGTGTGTCATTGACTTCGCAGATCTTCCTGGCGAACGTTTGATGCTATGGTGTGAATGTCGTGTGTGTCATTGACTTCGCAGATCTTCCTGGCGAACGTTTGATGCTATGGTGTGAATGTCGTGTGTGTCATTGACTTCGCAGATCTTCCTGGCGAACGTTTGATGCTATGGTGTGAATGTCGTGTGTGTCATTGACTTCGCAGATCTTCCTGGCGAACGTTTGATGCTATGGTGTGAATGTCGTGTGTGTCATTGACTTCGCAGATCTTCCTGGCGAACGTTTGATGCTATGGTGTGAATGTCGTGTGTGTCATTGACTTCGCAGATCTTCCTGGCGAACGTTTGATGCTATGGTGTGAATGTCGTGTGTGTCATTGACTTCGCAGATCTTCCTGGCGAACGTTTGATGCTATGGTGTGAATGTCGTGTGTGTCATTGACTTCGCAGATCTTCCTGGCGAACGTTTGATGCTATGGTGTGAATGTCGTGTGTGTCATTGACTTCGCAGATCTTCCTGGCGAACGTTTGATGCTATGGTGTGAATGTCGTGTGTGTCATTGACTTCGCAGATCTTCCTGGCGAACGTTTGATGCTATGGTGTGAATGTCGTGTGTGTCATTGACTTCGCAGATCTTCCTGGCGAACGTTTGATGCTATGGTGTGAATGTCGTGTGTGTCATTGACTTCGCAGATCTTCCTGGCGAACGTTTGATGCTATGGTGTGAATGTCGTGTGTGTCATTGACTTCGCAGATCTTCCTGGCGAACGTTTGATGCTATGGTGTGAATGTCGTGTGTGTCATTGACTTCGCAGATCTTCCTGGCGAACGTTTGATGCTATGGTGTGAATGTCGTGTGTGTCATTGACTTCGCAGATCTTCCTGGCGAACGTTTGATGCTATGGTGTGAATGTCGTGTGTGTCATTGACTTCGCAGATCTTCCTGGCGAACGTTTGATGCTATGGTGTGAATGTCGTGTGTGTCATTGACTTCGCAGATCTTCCTGGCGAACGTTTGATGCTATGGTGTGAATGTCGTGTGTGTCATTGACTTCGCAGATCTTCCTGGCGAACGTTTGATGCTATGGTGTGAATGTCGTGTGTGTCATTGACTTCGCAGATCTTCCTGGCGAACGTTTGATGCTATGGTGTGAATGTCGTGTGTGTCATTGACTTCGCAGATCTTCCTGGCGAACGTTTGATGCTATGGTGTGAATGTCGTGTGTGTCATTGACTTCGCAGATCTTCCTGGCGAACGTTTGATGCTATGGTGTGAATGTCGTGTGTGTCATTGACTTCGCAGATCTTCCTGGCGAACGTTTGATGCTATGGTGTGAATGTCGTGTGTGTCATTGACTTCGCAGATCTTCCTGGCGAACGTTTGATGCTATGGTGTGAATGTCGTGTGTGTCATTGACTTCGCAGATCTTCCTGGCGAACGTTTGATGCTATGGTGTGAATGTCGTGTGTGTCATTGACTTCGCAGATCTTCCTGGCGAACGTTTGATGCTATGGTGTGAATGTCGTGTGTGTCATTGACTTCGCAGATCTTCCTGGCGAACGTTTGATGCTATGGTGTGAATGTCGTGTGTGTCATTGACTTCGCAGATCTTCCTGGCGAACGTTTGATGCTATGGTGTGAATGTCGTGTGTGTCATTGACTTCGCAGATCTTCCTGGCGAACGTTTGATGCTATGGTGTGAATGTCGTGTGTGTCATTGACTTCGCAGATCTTCCTGGCGAACGTTTGATGCTATGGTGTGAATGTCGTGTGTGTCATTGACTTCGCAGATCTTCCTGGCGAACGTTTGATGCTATGGTGTGAATGTCGTGTGTGTCATTGACTTCGCAGATCTTCCTGGCGAACGTTTGATGCTATGGTGTGAATGTCGTGTGTGTCATTGACTTCGCAGATCTTCCTGGCGAACGTTTGATGCTATGGTGTGAATGTCGTGTGTGTCATTGACTTCGCAGATCTTCCTGGCGAACGTTTGATGCTATGGTGTGAATGTCGTGTGTGTCATTGACTTCGCAGATCTTCCTGGCGAACGTTTGATGCTATGGTGTGAATGTCGTGTGTGTCATTGACTTCGCAGATCTTCCTGGCGAACGTTTGATGCTATGGTGTGAATGTCGTGTGTGTCATTGACTTCGCAGATCTTCCTGGCGAACGTTTGATGCTATGGTGTGAATGTCGTGTGTGTCATTGACTTCGCAGATCTTCCTGGCGAACGTTTGATGCTATGGTGTGAATGTCGTGTGTGTCATTGACTTCGCAGATCTTCCTGGCGAACGTTTGATGCTATGGTGTGAATGTCGTGTGTGTCATTGACTTCGCAGATCTTCCTGGCGAACGTTTGATGCTATGGTGTGAATGTCGTGTGTGTCATTGACTTCGCAGATCTTCCTGGCGAACGTTTGATGCTATGGTGTGAATGTCGTGTGTGTCATTGACTTCGCAGATCTTCCTGGCGAACGTTTGATGCTATGGTGTGAATGTCGTGTGTGTCATTGACTTCGCAGATCTTCCTGGCGAACGTTTGATGCTATGGTGTGAATGTCGTGTGTGTCATTGACTTCGCAGATCTTCCTGGCGAACGTTTGATGCTATGGTGTGAATGTCGTGTGTGTCATTGACTTCGCAGATCTTCCTGGCGAACGTTTGATGCTATGGTGTGAATGTCGTGTGTGTCATTGACTTCGCAGATCTTCCTGGCGAACGTTTGATGCTATGGTGTGAATGTCGTGTGTGTCATTGACTTCGCAGATCTTCCTGGCGAACGTTTGATGCTATGGTGTGAATGTCGTGTGTGTCATTGACTTCGCAGATCTTCCTGGCGAACGTTTGATGCTATGGTGTGAATGTCGTGTGTGTCATTGACTTCGCAGATCTTCCTGGCGAACGTTTGATGCTATGGTGTGAATGTCGTGTGTGTCATTGACTTCGCAGATCTTCCTGGCGAACGTTTGATGCTATGGTGTGAATGTCGTGTGTGTCATTGACTTCGCAGATCTTCCTGGCGAACGTTTGATGCTATGGTGTGAATGTCGTGTGTGTCATTGACTTCGCAGATCTTCCTGGCGAACGTTTGATGCTATGGTGTGAATGTCGTGTGTGTCATTGACTTCGCAGATCTTCCTGGCGAACGTTTGATGCTATGGTGTGAATGTCGTGTGTGTCATTGACTTCGCAGATCTTCCTGGCGAACGTTTGATGCTATGGTGTGAATGTCGTGTGTGTCATTGACTTCGCAGATCTTCCTGGCGAACGTTTGATGCTATGGTGTGAATGTCGTGTGTGTCATTGACTTCGCAGATCTTCCTGGCGAACGTTTGATGCTATGGTGTGAATGTCGTGTGTGTCATTGACTTCGCAGATCTTCCTGGCGAACGTTTGATGCTATGGTGTGAATGTCGTGTGTGTCATTGACTTCGCAGATCTTCCTGGCGAACGTTTGATGCTATGGTGTGAATGTCGTGTGTGTCATTGACTTCGCAGATCTTCCTGGCGAACGTTTGATGCTATGGTGTGAATGTCGTGTGTGTCATTGACTTCGCAGATCTTCCTGGCGAACGTTTGATGCTATGGTGTGAATGTCGTGTGTGTCATTGACTTCGCAGATCTTCCTGGCGAACGTTTGATGCTATGGTGTGAATGTCGTGTGTGTCATTGACTTCGCAGATCTTCCTGGCGAACGTTTGATGCTATGGTGTGAATGTCGTGTGTGTCATTGACTTCGCAGATCTTCCTGGCGAACGTTTGATGCTATGGTGTGAATGTCGTGTGTGTCATTGACTTCGCAGATCTTCCTGGCGAACGTTTGATGCTATGGTGTGAATGTCGTGTGTGTCATTGACTTCGCAGATCTTCCTGGCGAACGTTTGATGCTATGGTGTGAATGTCGTGTGTGTCATTGACTTCGCAGATCTTCCTGGCGAACGTTTGATGCTATGGTGTGAATGTCGTGTGTGTCATTGACTTCGCAGATCTTCCTGGCGAACGTTTGATGCTATGGTGTGAATGTCGTGTGTGTCATTGACTTCGCAGATCTTCCTGGCGAACGTTTGATGCTATGGTGTGAATGTCGTGTGTGTCATTGACTTCGCAGATCTTCCTGGCGAACGTTTGATGCTATGGTGTGAATGTCGTGTGTGTCATTGACTTCGCAGATCTTCCTGGCGAACGTTTGATGCTATGGTGTGAATGTCGTGTGTGTCATTGACTTCGCAGATCTTCCTGGCGAACGTTTGATGCTATGGTGTGAATGTCGTGTGTGTCATTGACTTCGCAGATCTTCCTGGCGAACGTTTGATGCTATGGTGTGAATGTCGTGTGTGTCATTGACTTCGCAGATCTTCCTGGCGAACGTTTGATGCTATGGTGTGAATGTCGTGTGTGTCATTGACTTCGCAGATCTTCCTGGCGAACGTTTGATGCTATGGTGTGAATGTCGTGTGTGTCATTGACTTCGCAGATCTTCCTGGCGAACGTTTGATGCTATGGTGTGAATGTCGTGTGTGTCATTGACTTCGCAGATCTTCCTGGCGAACGTTTGATGCTATGGTGTGAATGTCGTGTGTGTCATTGACTTCGCAGATCTTCCTGGCGAACGTTTGATGCTATGGTGTGAATGTCGTGTGTGTCATTGACTTCGCAGATCTTCCTGGCGAACGTTTGATGCTATGGTGTGAATGTCGTGTGTGTCATTGACTTCGCAGATCTTCCTGGCGAACGTTTGATGCTATGGTGTGAATGTCGTGTGTGTCATTGACTTCGCAGATCTTCCTGGCGAACGTTTGATGCTATGGTGTGAATGTCGTGTGTGTCATTGACTTCGCAGATCTTCCTGGCGAACGTTTGATGCTATGGTGTGAATGTCGTGTGTGTCATTGACTTCGCAGATCTTCCTGGCGAACGTTTGATGCTATGGTGTGAATGTCGTGTGTGTCATTGACTTCGCAGATCTTCCTGGCGAACGTTTGATGCTATGGTGTGAATGTCGTGTGTGTCATTGACTTCGCAGATCTTCCTGGCGAACGTTTGATGCTATGGTGTGAATGTCGTGTGTGTCATTGACTTCGCAGATCTTCCTGGCGAACGTTTGATGCTATGGTGTGAATGTCGTGTGTGTCATTGACTTCGCAGATCTTCCTGGCGAACGTTTGATGCTATGGTGTGAATGTCGTGTGTGTCATTGACTTCGCAGATCTTCCTGGCGAACGTTTGATGCTATGGTGTGAATGTCGTGTGTGTCATTGACTTCGCAGATCTTCCTGGCGAACGTTTGATGCTATGGTGTGAATGTCGTGTGTGTCATTGACTTCGCAGATCTTCCTGGCGAACGTTTGATGCTATGGTGTGAATGTCGTGTGTGTCATTGACTTCGCAGATCTTCCTGGCGAACGTTTGATGCTATGGTGTGAATGTCGTGTGTGTCATTGACTTCGCAGATCTTCCTGGCGAACGTTTGATGCTATGGTGTGAATGTCGTGTGTGTCATTGACTTCGCAGATCTTCCTGGCGAACGTTTGATGCTATGGTGTGAATGTCGTGTGTGTCATTGACTTCGCAGATCTTCCTGGCGAACGTTTGATGCTATGGTGTGAATGTCGTGTGTGTCATTGACTTCGCAGATCTTCCTGGCGAACGTTTGATGCTATGGTGTGAATGTCGTGTGTGTCATTGACTTCGCAGATCTTCCTGGCGAACGTTTGATGCTATGGTGTGAATGTCGTGTGTGTCATTGACTTCGCAGATCTTCCTGGCGAACGTTTGATGCTATGGTGTGAATGTCGTGTGTGTCATTGACTTCGCAGATCTTCCTGGCGAACGTTTGATGCTATGGTGTGAATGTCGTGTGTGTCATTGACTTCGCAGATCTTCCTGGCGAACGTTTGATGCTATGGTGTGAATGTCGTGTGTGTCATTGACTTCGCAGATCTTCCTGGCGAACGTTTGATGCTATGGTGTGAATGTCGTGTGTGTCATTGACTTCGCAGATCTTCCTGGCGAACGTTTGATGCTATGGTGTGAATGTCGTGTGTGTCATTGACTTCGCAGATCTTCCTGGCGAACGTTTGATGCTATGGTGTGAATGTCGTGTGTGTCATTGACTTCGCAGATCTTCCTGGCGAACGTTTGATGCTATGGTGTGAATGTCGTGTGTGTCATTGACTTCGCAGATCTTCCTGGCGAACGTTTGATGCTATGGTGTGAATGTCGTGTGTGTCATTGACTTCGCAGATCTTCCTGGCGAACGTTTGATGCTATGGTGTGAATGTCGTGTGTGTCATTGACTTCGCAGATCTTCCTGGCGAACGTTTGATGCTATGGTGTGAATGTCGTGTGTGTCATTGACTTCGCAGATCTTCCTGGCGAACGTTTGATGCTATGGTGTGAATGTCGTGTGTGTCATTGACTTCGCAGATCTTCCTGGCGAACGTTTGATGCTATGGTGTGAATGTCGTGTGTGTCATTGACTTCGCAGATCTTCCTGGCGAACGTTTGATGCTATGGTGTGAATGTCGTGTGTGTCATTGACTTCGCAGATCTTCCTGGCGAACGTTTGATGCTATGGTGTGAATGTCGTGTGTGTCATTGACTTCGCAGATCTTCCTGGCGAACGTTTGATGCTATGGTGTGAATGTCGTGTGTGTCATTGACTTCGCAGATCTTCCTGGCGAACGTTTGATGCTATGGTGTGAATGTCGTGTGTGTCATTGACTTCGCAGATCTTCCTGGCGAACGTTTGATGCTATGGTGTGAATGTCGTGTGTGTCATTGACTTCGCAGATCTTCCTGGCGAACGTTTGATGCTATGGTGTGAATGTCGTGTGTGTCATTGACTTCGCAGATCTTCCTGGCGAACGTTTGATGCTATGGTGTGAATGTCGTGTGTGTCATTGACTTCGCAGATCTTCCTGGCGAACGTTTGATGCTATGGTGTGAATGTCGTGTGTGTCATTGACTTCGCAGATCTTCCTGGCGAACGTTTGATGCTATGGTGTGAATGTCGTGTGTGTCATTGACTTCGCAGATCTTCCTGGCGAACGTTTGATGCTATGGTGTGAATGTCGTGTGTGTCATTGACTTCGCAGATCTTCCTGGCGAACGTTTGATGCTATGGTGTGAATGTCGTGTGTGTCATTGACTTCGCAGATCTTCCTGGCGAACGTTTGATGCTATGGTGTGAATGTCGTGTGTGTCATTGACTTCGCAGATCTTCCTGGCGAACGTTTGATGCTATGGTGTGAATGTCGTGTGTGTCATTGACTTCGCAGATCTTCCTGGCGAACGTTTGATGCTATGGTGTGAATGTCGTGTGTGTCATTGACTTCGCAGATCTTCCTGGCGAACGTTTGATGCTATGGTGTGAATGTCGTGTGTGTCATTGACTTCGCAGATCTTCCTGGCGAACGTTTGATGCTATGGTGTGAATGTCGTGTGTGTCATTGACTTCGCAGATCTTCCTGGCGAACGTTTGATGCTATGGTGTGAATGTCGTGTGTGTCATTGACTTCGCAGATCTTCCTGGCGAACGTTTGATGCTATGGTGTGAATGTCGTGTGTGTCATTGACTTCGCAGATCTTCCTGGCGAACGTTTGATGCTATGGTGTGAATGTCGTGTGTGTCATTGACTTCGCAGATCTTCCTGGCGAACGTTTGATGCTATGGTGTGAATGTCGTGTGTGTCATTGACTTCGCAGATCTTCCTGGCGAACGTTTGATGCTATGGTGTGAATGTCGTGTGTGTCATTGACTTCGCAGATCTTCCTGGCGAACGTTTGATGCTATGGTGTGAATGTCGTGTGTGTCATTGACTTCGCAGATCTTCCTGGCGAACGTTTGATGCTATGGTGTGAATGTCGTGTGTGTCATTGACTTCGCAGATCTTCCTGGCGAACGTTTGATGCTATGGTGTGAATGTCGTGTGTGTCATTGACTTCGCAGATCTTCCTGGCGAACGTTTGATGCTATGGTGTGAATGTCGTGTGTGTCATTGACTTCGCAGATCTTCCTGGCGAACGTTTGATGCTATGGTGTGAATGTCGTGTGTGTCATTGACTTCGCAGATCTTCCTGGCGAACGTTTGATGCTATGGTGTGAATGTCGTGTGTGTCATTGACTTCGCAGATCTTCCTGGCGAACGTTTGATGCTATGGTGTGAATGTCGTGTGTGTCATTGACTTCGCAGATCTTCCTGGCGAACGTTTGATGCTATGGTGTGAATGTCGTGTGTGTCATTGACTTCGCAGATCTTCCTGGCGAACGTTTGATGCTATGGTGTGAATGTCGTGTGTGTCATTGACTTCGCAGATCTTCCTGGCGAACGTTTGATGCTATGGTGTGAATGTCGTGTGTGTCATTGACTTCGCAGATCTTCCTGGCGAACGTTTGATGCTATGGTGTGAATGTCGTGTGTGTCATTGACTTCGCAGATCTTCCTGGCGAACGTTTGATGCTATGGTGTGAATGTCGTGTGTGTCATTGACTTCGCAGATCTTCCTGGCGAACGTTTGATGCTATGGTGTGAATGTCGTGTGTGTCATTGACTTCGCAGATCTTCCTGGCGAACGTTTGATGCTATGGTGTGAATGTCGTGTGTGTCATTGACTTCGCAGATCTTCCTGGCGAACGTTTGATGCTATGGTGTGAATGTCGTGTGTGTCATTGACTTCGCAGATCTTCCTGGCGAACGTTTGATGCTATGGTGTGAATGTCGTGTGTGTCATTGACTTCGCAGATCTTCCTGGCGAACGTTTGATGCTATGGTGTGAATGTCGTGTGTGTCATTGACTTCGCAGATCTTCCTGGCGAACGTTTGATGCTATGGTGTGAATGTCGTGTGTGTCATTGACTTCGCAGATCTTCCTGGCGAACGTTTGATGCTATGGTGTGAATGTCGTGTGTGTCATTGACTTCGCAGATCTTCCTGGCGAACGTTTGATGCTATGGTGTGAATGTCGTGTGTGTCATTGACTTCGCAGATCTTCCTGGCGAACGTTTGATGCTATGGTGTGAATGTCGTGTGTGTCATTGACTTCGCAGATCTTCCTGGCGAACGTTTGATGCTATGGTGTGAATGTCGTGTGTGTCATTGACTTCGCAGATCTTCCTGGCGAACGTTTGATGCTATGGTGTGAATGTCGTGTGTGTCATTGACTTCGCAGATCTTCCTGGCGAACGTTTGATGCTATGGTGTGAATGTCGTGTGTGTCATTGACTTCGCAGATCTTCCTGGCGAACGTTTGATGCTATGGTGTGAATGTCGTGTGTGTCATTGACTTCGCAGATCTTCCTGGCGAACGTTTGATGCTATGGTGTGAATGTCGTGTGTGTCATTGACTTCGCAGATCTTCCTGGCGAACGTTTGATGCTATGGTGTGAATGTCGTGTGTGTCATTGACTTCGCAGATCTTCCTGGCGAACGTTTGATGCTATGGTGTGAATGTCGTGTGTGTCATTGACTTCGCAGATCTTCCTGGCGAACGTTTGATGCTATGGTGTGAATGTCGTGTGTGTCATTGACTTCGCAGATCTTCCTGGCGAACGTTTGATGCTATGGTGTGAATGTCGTGTGTGTCATTGACTTCGCAGATCTTCCTGGCGAACGTTTGATGCTATGGTGTGAATGTCGTGTGTGTCATTGACTTCGCAGATCTTCCTGGCGAACGTTTGATGCTATGGTGTGAATGTCGTGTGTGTCATTGACTTCGCAGATCTTCCTGGCGAACGTTTGATGCTATGGTGTGAATGTCGTGTGTGTCATTGACTTCGCAGATCTTCCTGGCGAACGTTTGATGCTATGGTGTGAATGTCGTGTGTGTCATTGACTTCGCAGATCTTCCTGGCGAACGTTTGATGCTATGGTGTGAATGTCGTGTGTGTCATTGACTTCGCAGATCTTCCTGGCGAACGTTTGATGCTATGGTGTGAATGTCGTGTGTGTCATTGACTTCGCAGATCTTCCTGGCGAACGTTTGATGCTATGGTGTGAATGTCGTGTGTGTCATTGACTTCGCAGATCTTCCTGGCGAACGTTTGATGCTATGGTGTGAATGTCGTGTGTGTCATTGACTTCGCAGATCTTCCTGGCGAACGTTTGATGCTATGGTGTGAATGTCGTGTGTGTCATTGACTTCGCAGATCTTCCTGGCGAACGTTTGATGCTATGGTGTGAATGTCGTGTGTGTCATTGACTTCGCAGATCTTCCTGGCGAACGTTTGATGCTATGGTGTGAATGTCGTGTGTGTCATTGACTTCGCAGATCTTCCTGGCGAACGTTTGATGCTATGGTGTGAATGTCGTGTGTGTCATTGACTTCGCAGATCTTCCTGGCGAACGTTTGATGCTATGGTGTGAATGTCGTGTGTGTCATTGACTTCGCAGATCTTCCTGGCGAACGTTTGATGCTATGGTGTGAATGTCGTGTGTGTCATTGACTTCGCAGATCTTCCTGGCGAACGTTTGATGCTATGGTGTGAATGTCGTGTGTGTCATTGACTTCGCAGATCTTCCTGGCGAACGTTTGATGCTATGGTGTGAATGTCGTGTGTGTCATTGACTTCGCAGATCTTCCTGGCGAACGTTTGATGCTATGGTGTGAATGTCGTGTGTGTCATTGACTTCGCAGATCTTCCTGGCGAACGTTTGATGCTATGGTGTGAATGTCGTGTGTGTCATTGACTTCGCAGATCTTCCTGGCGAACGTTTGATGCTATGGTGTGAATGTCGTGTGTGTCATTGACTTCGCAGATCTTCCTGGCGAACGTTTGATGCTATGGTGTGAATGTCGTGTGTGTCATTGACTTCGCAGATCTTCCTGGCGAACGTTTGATGCTATGGTGTGAATGTCGTGTGTGTCATTGACTTCGCAGATCTTCCTGGCGAACGTTTGATGCTATGGTGTGAATGTCGTGTGTGTCATTGACTTCGCAGATCTTCCTGGCGAACGTTTGATGCTATGGTGTGAATGTCGTGTGTGTCATTGACTTCGCAGATCTTCCTGGCGAACGTTTGATGCTATGGTGTGAATGTCGTGTGTGTCATTGACTTCGCAGATCTTCCTGGCGAACGTTTGATGCTATGGTGTGAATGTCGTGTGTGTCATTGACTTCGCAGATCTTCCTGGCGAACGTTTGATGCTATGGTGTGAATGTCGTGTGTGTCATTGACTTCGCAGATCTTCCTGGCGAACGTTTGATGCTATGGTGTGAATGTCGTGTGTGTCATTGACTTCGCAGATCTTCCTGGCGAACGTTTGATGCTATGGTGTGAATGTCGTGTGTGTCATTGACTTCGCAGATCTTCCTGGCGAACGTTTGATGCTATGGTGTGAATGTCGTGTGTGTCATTGACTTCGCAGATCTTCCTGGCGAACGTTTGATGCTATGGTGTGAATGTCGTGTGTGTCATTGACTTCGCAGATCTTCCTGGCGAACGTTTGATGCTATGGTGTGAATGTCGTGTGTGTCATTGACTTCGCAGATCTTCCTGGCGAACGTTTGATGCTATGGTGTGAATGTCGTGTGTGTCATTGACTTCGCAGATCTTCCTGGCGAACGTTTGATGCTATGGTGTGAATGTCGTGTGTGTCATTGACTTCGCAGATCTTCCTGGCGAACGTTTGATGCTATGGTGTGAATGTCGTGTGTGTCATTGACTTCGCAGATCTTCCTGGCGAACGTTTGATGCTATGGTGTGAATGTCGTGTGTGTCATTGACTTCGCAGATCTTCCTGGCGAACGTTTGATGCTATGGTGTGAATGTCGTGTGTGTCATTGACTTCGCAGATCTTCCTGGCGAACGTTTGATGCTATGGTGTGAATGTCGTGTGTGTCATTGACTTCGCAGATCTTCCTGGCGAACGTTTGATGCTATGGTGTGAATGTCGTGTGTGTCATTGACTTCGCAGATCTTCCTGGCGAACGTTTGATGCTATGGTGTGAATGTCGTGTGTGTCATTGACTTCGCAGATCTTCCTGGCGAACGTTTGATGCTATGGTGTGAATGTCGTGTGTGTCATTGACTTCGCAGATCTTCCTGGCGAACGTTTGATGCTATGGTGTGAATGTCGTGTGTGTCATTGACTTCGCAGATCTTCCTGGCGAACGTTTGATGCTATGGTGTGAATGTCGTGTGTGTCATTGACTTCGCAGATCTTCCTGGCGAACGTTTGATGCTATGGTGTGAATGTCGTGTGTGTCATTGACTTCGCAGATCTTCCTGGCGAACGTTTGATGCTATGGTGTGAATGTCGTGTGTGTCATTGACTTCGCAGATCTTCCTGGCGAACGTTTGATGCTATGGTGTGAATGTCGTGTGTGTCATTGACTTCGCAGATCTTCCTGGCGAACGTTTGATGCTATGGTGTGAATGTCGTGTGTGTCATTGACTTCGCAGATCTTCCTGGCGAACGTTTGATGCTATGGTGTGAATGTCGTGTGTGTCATTGACTTCGCAGATCTTCCTGGCGAACGTTTGATGCTATGGTGTGAATGTCGTGTGTGTCATTGACTTCGCAGATCTTCCTGGCGAACGTTTGATGCTATGGTGTGAATGTCGTGTGTGTCATTGACTTCGCAGATCTTCCTGGCGAACGTTTGATGCTATGGTGTGAATGTCGTGTGTGTCATTGACTTCGCAGATCTTCCTGGCGAACGTTTGATGCTATGGTGTGAATGTCGTGTGTGTCATTGACTTCGCAGATCTTCCTGGCGAACGTTTGATGCTATGGTGTGAATGTCGTGTGTGTCATTGACTTCGCAGATCTTCCTGGCGAACGTTTGATGCTATGGTGTGAATGTCGTGTGTGTCATTGACTTCGCAGATCTTCCTGGCGAACGTTTGATGCTATGGTGTGAATGTCGTGTGTGTCATTGACTTCGCAGATCTTCCTGGCGAACGTTTGATGCTATGGTGTGAATGTCGTGTGTGTCATTGACTTCGCAGATCTTCCTGGCGAACGTTTGATGCTATGGTGTGAATGTCGTGTGTGTCATTGACTTCGCAGATCTTCCTGGCGAACGTTTGATGCTATGGTGTGAATGTCGTGTGTGTCATTGACTTCGCAGATCTTCCTGGCGAACGTTTGATGCTATGGTGTGAATGTCGTGTGTGTCATTGACTTCGCAGATCTTCCTGGCGAACGTTTGATGCTATGGTGTGAATGTCGTGTGTGTCATTGACTTCGCAGATCTTCCTGGCGAACGTTTGATGCTATGGTGTGAATGTCGTGTGTGTCATTGACTTCGCAGATCTTCCTGGCGAACGTTTGATGCTATGGTGTGAATGTCGTGTGTGTCATTGACTTCGCAGATCTTCCTGGCGAACGTTTGATGCTATGGTGTGAATGTCGTGTGTGTCATTGACTTCGCAGATCTTCCTGGCGAACGTTTGATGCTATGGTGTGAATGTCGTGTGTGTCATTGACTTCGCAGATCTTCCTGGCGAACGTTTGATGCTATGGTGTGAATGTCGTGTGTGTCATTGACTTCGCAGATCTTCCTGGCGAACGTTTGATGCTATGGTGTGAATGTCGTGTGTGTCATTGACTTCGCAGATCTTCCTGGCGAACGTTTGATGCTATGGTGTGAATGTCGTGTGTGTCATTGACTTCGCAGATCTTCCTGGCGAACGTTTGATGCTATGGTGTGAATGTCGTGTGTGTCATTGACTTCGCAGATCTTCCTGGCGAACGTTTGATGCTATGGTGTGAATGTCGTGTGTGTCATTGACTTCGCAGATCTTCCTGGCGAACGTTTGATGCTATGGTGTGAATGTCGTGTGTGTCATTGACTTCGCAGATCTTCCTGGCGAACGTTTGATGCTATGGTGTGAATGTCGTGTGTGTCATTGACTTCGCAGATCTTCCTGGCGAACGTTTGATGCTATGGTGTGAATGTCGTGTGTGTCATTGACTTCGCAGATCTTCCTGGCGAACGTTTGATGCTATGGTGTGAATGTCGTGTGTGTCATTGACTTCGCAGATCTTCCTGGCGAACGTTTGATGCTATGGTGTGAATGTCGTGTGTGTCATTGACTTCGCAGATCTTCCTGGCGAACGTTTGATGCTATGGTGTGAATGTCGTGTGTGTCATTGACTTCGCAGATCTTCCTGGCGAACGTTTGATGCTATGGTGTGAATGTCGTGTGTGTCATTGACTTCGCAGATCTTCCTGGCGAACGTTTGATGCTATGGTGTGAATGTCGTGTGTGTCATTGACTTCGCAGATCTTCCTGGCGAACGTTTGATGCTATGGTGTGAATGTCGTGTGTGTCATTGACTTCGCAGATCTTCCTGGCGAACGTTTGATGCTATGGTGTGAATGTCGTGTGTGTCATTGACTTCGCAGATCTTCCTGGCGAACGTTTGATGCTATGGTGTGAATGTCGTGTGTGTCATTGACTTCGCAGATCTTCCTGGCGAACGTTTGATGCTATGGTGTGAATGTCGTGTGTGTCATTGACTTCGCAGATCTTCCTGGCGAACGTTTGATGCTATGGTGTGAATGTCGTGTGTGTCATTGACTTCGCAGATCTTCCTGGCGAACGTTTGATGCTATGGTGTGAATGTCGTGTGTGTCATTGACTTCGCAGATCTTCCTGGCGAACGTTTGATGCTATGGTGTGAATGTCGTGTGTGTCATTGACTTCGCAGATCTTCCTGGCGAACGTTTGATGCTATGGTGTGAATGTCGTGTGTGTCATTGACTTCGCAGATCTTCCTGGCGAACGTTTGATGCTATGGTGTGAATGTCGTGTGTGTCATTGACTTCGCAGATCTTCCTGGCGAACGTTTGATGCTATGGTGTGAATGTCGTGTGTGTCATTGACTTCGCAGATCTTCCTGGCGAACGTTTGATGCTATGGTGTGAATGTCGTGTGTGTCATTGACTTCGCAGATCTTCCTGGCGAACGTTTGATGCTATGGTGTGAATGTCGTGTGTGTCATTGACTTCGCAGATCTTCCTGGCGAACGTTTGATGCTATGGTGTGAATGTCGTGTGTGTCATTGACTTCGCAGATCTTCCTGGCGAACGTTTGATGCTATGGTGTGAATGTCGTGTGTGTCATTGACTTCGCAGATCTTCCTGGCGAACGTTTGATGCTATGGTGTGAATGTCGTGTGTGTCATTGACTTCGCAGATCTTCCTGGCGAACGTTTGATGCTATGGTGTGAATGTCGTGTGTGTCATTGACTTCGCAGATCTTCCTGGCGAACGTTTGATGCTATGGTGTGAATGTCGTGTGTGTCATTGACTTCGCAGATCTTCCTGGCGAACGTTTGATGCTATGGTGTGAATGTCGTGTGTGTCATTGACTTCGCAGATCTTCCTGGCGAACGTTTGATGCTATGGTGTGAATGTCGTGTGTGTCATTGACTTCGCAGATCTTCCTGGCGAACGTTTGATGCTATGGTGTGAATGTCGTGTGTGTCATTGACTTCGCAGATCTTCCTGGCGAACGTTTGATGCTATGGTGTGAATGTCGTGTGTGTCATTGACTTCGCAGATCTTCCTGGCGAACGTTTGATGCTATGGTGTGAATGTCGTGTGTGTCATTGACTTCGCAGATCTTCCTGGCGAACGTTTGATGCTATGGTGTGAATGTCGTGTGTGTCATTGACTTCGCAGATCTTCCTGGCGAACGTTTGATGCTATGGTGTGAATGTCGTGTGTGTCATTGACTTCGCAGATCTTCCTGGCGAACGTTTGATGCTATGGTGTGAATGTCGTGTGTGTCATTGACTTCGCAGATCTTCCTGGCGAACGTTTGATGCTATGGTGTGAATGTCGTGTGTGTCATTGACTTCGCAGATCTTCCTGGCGAACGTTTGATGCTATGGTGTGAATGTCGTGTGTGTCATTGACTTCGCAGATCTTCCTGGCGAACGTTTGATGCTATGGTGTGAATGTCGTGTGTGTCATTGACTTCGCAGATCTTCCTGGCGAACGTTTGATGCTATGGTGTGAATGTCGTGTGTGTCATTGACTTCGCAGATCTTCCTGGCGAACGTTTGATGCTATGGTGTGAATGTCGTGTGTGTCATTGACTTCGCAGATCTTCCTGGCGAACGTTTGATGCTATGGTGTGAATGTCGTGTGTGTCATTGACTTCGCAGATCTTCCTGGCGAACGTTTGATGCTATGGTGTGAATGTCGTGTGTGTCATTGACTTCGCAGATCTTCCTGGCGAACGTTTGATGCTATGGTGTGAATGTCGTGTGTGTCATTGACTTCGCAGATCTTCCTGGCGAACGTTTGATGCTATGGTGTGAATGTCGTGTGTGTCATTGACTTCGCAGATCTTCCTGGCGAACGTTTGATGCTATGGTGTGAATGTCGTGTGTGTCATTGACTTCGCAGATCTTCCTGGCGAACGTTTGATGCTATGGTGTGAATGTCGTGTGTGTCATTGACTTCGCAGATCTTCCTGGCGAACGTTTGATGCTATGGTGTGAATGTCGTGTGTGTCATTGACTTCGCAGATCTTCCTGGCGAACGTTTGATGCTATGGTGTGAATGTCGTGTGTGTCATTGACTTCGCAGATCTTCCTGGCGAACGTTTGATGCTATGGTGTGAATGTCGTGTGTGTCATTGACTTCGCAGATCTTCCTGGCGAACGTTTGATGCTATGGTGTGAATGTCGTGTGTGTCATTGACTTCGCAGATCTTCCTGGCGAACGTTTGATGCTATGGTGTGAATGTCGTGTGTGTCATTGACTTCGCAGATCTTCCTGGCGAACGTTTGATGCTATGGTGTGAATGTCGTGTGTGTCATTGACTTCGCAGATCTTCCTGGCGAACGTTTGATGCTATGGTGTGAATGTCGTGTGTGTCATTGACTTCGCAGATCTTCCTGGCGAACGTTTGATGCTATGGTGTGAATGTCGTGTGTGTCATTGACTTCGCAGATCTTCCTGGCGAACGTTTGATGCTATGGTGTGAATGTCGTGTGTGTCATTGACTTCGCAGATCTTCCTGGCGAACGTTTGATGCTATGGTGTGAATGTCGTGTGTGTCATTGACTTCGCAGATCTTCCTGGCGAACGTTTGATGCTATGGTGTGAATGTCGTGTGTGTCATTGACTTCGCAGATCTTCCTGGCGAACGTTTGATGCTATGGTGTGAATGTCGTGTGTGTCATTGACTTCGCAGATCTTCCTGGCGAACGTTTGATGCTATGGTGTGAATGTCGTGTGTGTCATTGACTTCGCAGATCTTCCTGGCGAACGTTTGATGCTATGGTGTGAATGTCGTGTGTGTCATTGACTTCGCAGATCTTCCTGGCGAACGTTTGATGCTATGGTGTGAATGTCGTGTGTGTCATTGACTTCGCAGATCTTCCTGGCGAACGTTTGATGCTATGGTGTGAATGTCGTGTGTGTCATTGACTTCGCAGATCTTCCTGGCGAACGTTTGATGCTATGGTGTGAATGTCGTGTGTGTCATTGACTTCGCAGATCTTCCTGGCGAACGTTTGATGCTATGGTGTGAATGTCGTGTGTGTCATTGACTTCGCAGATCTTCCTGGCGAACGTTTGATGCTATGGTGTGAATGTCGTGTGTGTCATTGACTTCGCAGATCTTCCTGGCGAACGTTTGATGCTATGGTGTGAATGTCGTGTGTGTCATTGACTTCGCAGATCTTCCTGGCGAACGTTTGATGCTATGGTGTGAATGTCGTGTGTGTCATTGACTTCGCAGATCTTCCTGGCGAACGTTTGATGCTATGGTGTGAATGTCGTGTGTGTCATTGACTTCGCAGATCTTCCTGGCGAACGTTTGATGCTATGGTGTGAATGTCGTGTGTGTCATTGACTTCGCAGATCTTCCTGGCGAACGTTTGATGCTATGGTGTGAATGTCGTGTGTGTCATTGACTTCGCAGATCTTCCTGGCGAACGTTTGATGCTATGGTGTGAATGTCGTGTGTGTCATTGACTTCGCAGATCTTCCTGGCGAACGTTTGATGCTATGGTGTGAATGTCGTGTGTGTCATTGACTTCGCAGATCTTCCTGGCGAACGTTTGATGCTATGGTGTGAATGTCGTGTGTGTCATTGACTTCGCAGATCTTCCTGGCGAACGTTTGATGCTATGGTGTGAATGTCGTGTGTGTCATTGACTTCGCAGATCTTCCTGGCGAACGTTTGATGCTATGGTGTGAATGTCGTGTGTGTCATTGACTTCGCAGATCTTCCTGGCGAACGTTTGATGCTATGGTGTGAATGTCGTGTGTGTCATTGACTTCGCAGATCTTCCTGGCGAACGTTTGATGCTATGGTGTGAATGTCGTGTGTGTCATTGACTTCGCAGATCTTCCTGGCGAACGTTTGATGCTATGGTGTGAATGTCGTGTGTGTCATTGACTTCGCAGATCTTCCTGGCGAACGTTTGATGCTATGGTGTGAATGTCGTGTGTGTCATTGACTTCGCAGATCTTCCTGGCGAACGTTTGATGCTATGGTGTGAATGTCGTGTGTGTCATTGACTTCGCAGATCTTCCTGGCGAACGTTTGATGCTATGGTGTGAATGTCGTGTGTGTCATTGACTTCGCAGATCTTCCTGGCGAACGTTTGATGCTATGGTGTGAATGTCGTGTGTGTCATTGACTTCGCAGATCTTCCTGGCGAACGTTTGATGCTATGGTGTGAATGTCGTGTGTGTCATTGACTTCGCAGATCTTCCTGGCGAACGTTTGATGCTATGGTGTGAATGTCGTGTGTGTCATTGACTTCGCAGATCTTCCTGGCGAACGTTTGATGCTATGGTGTGAATGTCGTGTGTGTCATTGACTTCGCAGATCTTCCTGGCGAACGTTTGATGCTATGGTGTGAATGTCGTGTGTGTCATTGACTTCGCAGATCTTCCTGGCGAACGTTTGATGCTATGGTGTGAATGTCGTGTGTGTCATTGACTTCGCAGATCTTCCTGGCGAACGTTTGATGCTATGGTGTGAATGTCGTGTGTGTCATTGACTTCGCAGATCTTCCTGGCGAACGTTTGATGCTATGGTGTGAATGTCGTGTGTGTCATTGACTTCGCAGATCTTCCTGGCGAACGTTTGATGCTATGGTGTGAATGTCGTGTGTGTCATTGACTTCGCAGATCTTCCTGGCGAACGTTTGATGCTATGGTGTGAATGTCGTGTGTGTCATTGACTTCGCAGATCTTCCTGGCGAACGTTTGATGCTATGGTGTGAATGTCGTGTGTGTCATTGACTTCGCAGATCTTCCTGGCGAACGTTTGATGCTATGGTGTGAATGTCGTGTGTGTCATTGACTTCGCAGATCTTCCTGGCGAACGTTTGATGCTATGGTGTGAATGTCGTGTGTGTCATTGACTTCGCAGATCTTCCTGGCGAACGTTTGATGCTATGGTGTGAATGTCGTGTGTGTCATTGACTTCGCAGATCTTCCTGGCGAACGTTTGATGCTATGGTGTGAATGTCGTGTGTGTCATTGACTTCGCAGATCTTCCTGGCGAACGTTTGATGCTATGGTGTGAATGTCGTGTGTGTCATTGACTTCGCAGATCTTCCTGGCGAACGTTTGATGCTATGGTGTGAATGTCGTGTGTGTCATTGACTTCGCAGATCTTCCTGGCGAACGTTTGATGCTATGGTGTGAATGTCGTGTGTGTCATTGACTTCGCAGATCTTCCTGGCGAACGTTTGATGCTATGGTGTGAATGTCGTGTGTGTCATTGACTTCGCAGATCTTCCTGGCGAACGTTTGATGCTATGGTGTGAATGTCGTGTGTGTCATTGACTTCGCAGATCTTCCTGGCGAACGTTTGATGCTATGGTGTGAATGTCGTGTGTGTCATTGACTTCGCAGATCTTCCTGGCGAACGTTTGATGCTATGGTGTGAATGTCGTGTGTGTCATTGACTTCGCAGATCTTCCTGGCGAACGTTTGATGCTATGGTGTGAATGTCGTGTGTGTCATTGACTTCGCAGATCTTCCTGGCGAACGTTTGATGCTATGGTGTGAATGTCGTGTGTGTCATTGACTTCGCAGATCTTCCTGGCGAACGTTTGATGCTATGGTGTGAATGTCGTGTGTGTCATTGACTTCGCAGATCTTCCTGGCGAACGTTTGATGCTATGGTGTGAATGTCGTGTGTGTCATTGACTTCGCAGATCTTCCTGGCGAACGTTTGATGCTATGGTGTGAATGTCGTGTGTGTCATTGACTTCGCAGATCTTCCTGGCGAACGTTTGATGCTATGGTGTGAATGTCGTGTGTGTCATTGACTTCGCAGATCTTCCTGGCGAACGTTTGATGCTATGGTGTGAATGTCGTGTGTGTCATTGACTTCGCAGATCTTCCTGGCGAACGTTTGATGCTATGGTGTGAATGTCGTGTGTGTCATTGACTTCGCAGATCTTCCTGGCGAACGTTTGATGCTATGGTGTGAATGTCGTGTGTGTCATTGACTTCGCAGATCTTCCTGGCGAACGTTTGATGCTATGGTGTGAATGTCGTGTGTGTCATTGACTTCGCAGATCTTCCTGGCGAACGTTTGATGCTATGGTGTGAATGTCGTGTGTGTCATTGACTTCGCAGATCTTCCTGGCGAACGTTTGATGCTATGGTGTGAATGTCGTGTGTGTCATTGACTTCGCAGATCTTCCTGGCGAACGTTTGATGCTATGGTGTGAATGTCGTGTGTGTCATTGACTTCGCAGATCTTCCTGGCGAACGTTTGATGCTATGGTGTGAATGTCGTGTGTGTCATTGACTTCGCAGATCTTCCTGGCGAACGTTTGATGCTATGGTGTGAATGTCGTGTGTGTCATTGACTTCGCAGATCTTCCTGGCGAACGTTTGATGCTATGGTGTGAATGTCGTGTGTGTCATTGACTTCGCAGATCTTCCTGGCGAACGTTTGATGCTATGGTGTGAATGTCGTGTGTGTCATTGACTTCGCAGATCTTCCTGGCGAACGTTTGATGCTATGGTGTGAATGTCGTGTGTGTCATTGACTTCGCAGATCTTCCTGGCGAACGTTTGATGCTATGGTGTGAATGTCGTGTGTGTCATTGACTTCGCAGATCTTCCTGGCGAACGTTTGATGCTATGGTGTGAATGTCGTGTGTGTCATTGACTTCGCAGATCTTCCTGGCGAACGTTTGATGCTATGGTGTGAATGTCGTGTGTGTCATTGACTTCGCAGATCTTCCTGGCGAACGTTTGATGCTATGGTGTGAATGTCGTGTGTGTCATTGACTTCGCAGATCTTCCTGGCGAACGTTTGATGCTATGGTGTGAATGTCGTGTGTGTCATTGACTTCGCAGATCTTCCTGGCGAACGTTTGATGCTATGGTGTGAATGTCGTGTGTGTCATTGACTTCGCAGATCTTCCTGGCGAACGTTTGATGCTATGGTGTGAATGTCGTGTGTGTCATTGACTTCGCAGATCTTCCTGGCGAACGTTTGATGCTATGGTGTGAATGTCGTGTGTGTCATTGACTTCGCAGATCTTCCTGGCGAACGTTTGATGCTATGGTGTGAATGTCGTGTGTGTCATTGACTTCGCAGATCTTCCTGGCGAACGTTTGATGCTATGGTGTGAATGTCGTGTGTGTCATTGACTTCGCAGATCTTCCTGGCGAACGTTTGATGCTATGGTGTGAATGTCGTGTGTGTCATTGACTTCGCAGATCTTCCTGGCGAACGTTTGATGCTATGGTGTGAATGTCGTGTGTGTCATTGACTTCGCAGATCTTCCTGGCGAACGTTTGATGCTATGGTGTGAATGTCGTGTGTGTCATTGACTTCGCAGATCTTCCTGGCGAACGTTTGATGCTATGGTGTGAATGTCGTGTGTGTCATTGACTTCGCAGATCTTCCTGGCGAACGTTTGATGCTATGGTGTGAATGTCGTGTGTGTCATTGACTTCGCAGATCTTCCTGGCGAACGTTTGATGCTATGGTGTGAATGTCGTGTGTGTCATTGACTTCGCAGATCTTCCTGGCGAACGTTTGATGCTATGGTGTGAATGTCGTGTGTGTCATTGACTTCGCAGATCTTCCTGGCGAACGTTTGATGCTATGGTGTGAATGTCGTGTGTGTCATTGACTTCGCAGATCTTCCTGGCGAACGTTTGATGCTATGGTGTGAATGTCGTGTGTGTCATTGACTTCGCAGATCTTCCTGGCGAACGTTTGATGCTATGGTGTGAATGTCGTGTGTGTCATTGACTTCGCAGATCTTCCTGGCGAACGTTTGATGCTATGGTGTGAATGTCGTGTGTGTCATTGACTTCGCAGATCTTCCTGGCGAACGTTTGATGCTATGGTGTGAATGTCGTGTGTGTCATTGACTTCGCAGATCTTCCTGGCGAACGTTTGATGCTATGGTGTGAATGTCGTGTGTGTCATTGACTTCGCAGATCTTCCTGGCGAACGT
The DNA here is from genome assembly GCA_907163375.1 of Prostheceraeus crozeri. Lineage (NCBI taxonomy): Eukaryota > Metazoa > Platyhelminthes > Polycladida > Euryleptidae > Prostheceraeus > Prostheceraeus crozeri. The sequence goes on from CAJQUW010003790.1 coordinate 57,119, forward strand.
TTGATGCTATGGTGTGAATGTCGTGTGTGTCATTGACTTCGCAGATCTTCCTGGCGAACGTTTGATGCTATGGTGTGAATGTCGTGTGTGTCATTGACTTCGCAGATCTTCCTGGCGAACGTTTGATGCTATGGTGTGAATGTCGTGTGTGTCATTGACTTCGCAGATCTTCCTGGCGAACGTTTGATGCTATGGTGTGAATGTCGTGTGTGTCATTGACTTCGCAGATCTTCCTGGCGAACGTTTGATGCTATGGTGTGAATGTCGTGTGTGTCATTGACTTCGCAGATCTTCCTGGCGAACGTTTGATGCTATGGTGTGAATGTCGTGTGTGTCATTGACTTCGCAGATCTTCCTGGCGAACGTTTGATGCTATGGTGTGAATGTCGTGTGTGTCATTGACTTCGCAGATCTTCCTGGCGAACGTTTGATGCTATGGTGTGAATGTCGTGTGTGTCATTGACTTCGCAGATCTTCCTGGCGAACGTTTGATGCTATGGTGTGAATGTCGTGTGTGTCATTGACTTCGCAGATCTTCCTGGCGAACGTTTGATGCTATGGTGTGAATGTCGTGTGTGTCATTGACTTCGCAGATCTTCCTGGCGAACGTTTGATGCTATGGTGTGAATGTCGTGTGTGTCATTGACTTCGCAGATCTTCCTGGCGAACGTTTGATGCTATGGTGTGAATGTCGTGTGTGTCATTGACTTCGCAGATCTTCCTGGCGAACGTTTGATGCTATGGTGTGAATGTCGTGTGTGTCATTGACTTCGCAGATCTTCCTGGCGAACGTTTGATGCTATGGTGTGAATGTCGTGTGTGTCATTGACTTCGCAGATCTTCCTGGCGAACGTTTGATGCTATGGTGTGAATGTCGTGTGTGTCATTGACTTCGCAGATCTTCCTGGCGAACGTTTGATGCTATGGTGTGAATGTCGTGTGTGTCATTGACTTCGCAGATCTTCCTGGCGAACGTTTGATGCTATGGTGTGAATGTCGTGTGTGTCATTGACTTCGCAGATCTTCCTGGCGAACGTTTGATGCTATGGTGTGAATGTCGTGTGTGTCATTGACTTCGCAGATCTTCCTGGCGAACGTTTGATGCTATGGTGTGAATGTCGTGTGTGTCATTGACTTCGCAGATCTTCCTGGCGAACGTTTGATGCTATGGTGTGAATGTCGTGTGTGTCATTGACTTCGCAGATCTTCCTGGCGAACGTTTGATGCTATGGTGTGAATGTCGTGTGTGTCATTGACTTCGCAGATCTTCCTGGCGAACGTTTGATGCTATGGTGTGAATGTCGTGTGTGTCATTGACTTCGCAGATCTTCCTGGCGAACGTTTGATGCTATGGTGTGAATGTCGTGTGTGTCATTGACTTCGCAGATCTTCCTGGCGAACGTTTGATGCTATGGTGTGAATGTCGTGTGTGTCATTGACTTCGCAGATCTTCCTGGCGAACGTTTGATGCTATGGTGTGAATGTCGTGTGTGTCATTGACTTCGCAGATCTTCCTGGCGAACGTTTGATGCTATGGTGTGAATGTCGTGTGTGTCATTGACTTCGCAGATCTTCCTGGCGAACGTTTGATGCTATGGTGTGAATGTCGTGTGTGTCATTGACTTCGCAGATCTTCCTGGCGAACGTTTGATGCTATGGTGTGAATGTCGTGTGTGTCATTGACTTCGCAGATCTTCCTGGCGAACGTTTGATGCTATGGTGTGAATGTCGTGTGTGTCATTGACTTCGCAGATCTTCCTGGCGAACGTTTGATGCTATGGTGTGAATGTCGTGTGTGTCATTGACTTCGCAGATCTTCCTGGCGAACGTTTGATGCTATGGTGTGAATGTCGTGTGTGTCATTGACTTCGCAGATCTTCCTGGCGAACGTTTGATGCTATGGTGTGAATGTCGTGTGTGTCATTGACTTCGCAGATCTTCCTGGCGAACGTTTGATGCTATGGTGTGAATGTCGTGTGTGTCATTGACTTCGCAGATCTTCCTGGCGAACGTTTGATGCTATGGTGTGAATGTCGTGTGTGTCATTGACTTCGCAGATCTTCCTGGCGAACGTTTGATGCTATGGTGTGAATGTCGTGTGTGTCATTGACTTCGCAGATCTTCCTGGCGAACGTTTGATGCTATGGTGTGAATGTCGTGTGTGTCATTGACTTCGCAGATCTTCCTGGCGAACGTTTGATGCTATGGTGTGAATGTCGTGTGTGTCATTGACTTCGCAGATCTTCCTGGCGAACGTTTGATGCTATGGTGTGAATGTCGTGTGTGTCATTGACTTCGCAGATCTTCCTGGCGAACGTTTGATGCTATGGTGTGAATGTCGTGTGTGTCATTGACTTCGCAGATCTTCCTGGCGAACGTTTGATGCTATGGTGTGAATGTCGTGTGTGTCATTGACTTCGCAGATCTTCCTGGCGAACGTTTGATGCTATGGTGTGAATGTCGTGTGTGTCATTGACTTCGCAGATCTTCCTGGCGAACGTTTGATGCTATGGTGTGAATGTCGTGTGTGTCATTGACTTCGCAGATCTTCCTGGCGAACGTTTGATGCTATGGTGTGAATGTCGTGTGTGTCATTGACTTCGCAGATCTTCCTGGCGAACGTTTGATGCTATGGTGTGAATGTCGTGTGTGTCATTGACTTCGCAGATCTTCCTGGCGAACGTTTGATGCTATGGTGTGAATGTCGTGTGTGTCATTGACTTCGCAGATCTTCCTGGCGAACGTTTGATGCTATGGTGTGAATGTCGTGTGTGTCATTGACTTCGCAGATCTTCCTGGCGAACGTTTGATGCTATGGTGTGAATGTCGTGTGTGTCATTGACTTCGCAGATCTTCCTGGCGAACGTTTGATGCTATGGTGTGAATGTCGTGTGTGTCATTGACTTCGCAGATCTTCCTGGCGAACGTTTGATGCTATGGTGTGAATGTCGTGTGTGTCATTGACTTCGCAGATCTTCCTGGCGAACGTTTGATGCTATGGTGTGAATGTCGTGTGTGTCATTGACTTCGCAGATCTTCCTGGCGAACGTTTGATGCTATGGTGTGAATGTCGTGTGTGTCATTGACTTCGCAGATCTTCCTGGCGAACGTTTGATGCTATGGTGTGAATGTCGTGTGTGTCATTGACTTCGCAGATCTTCCTGGCGAACGTTTGATGCTATGGTGTGAATGTCGTGTGTGTCATTGACTTCGCAGATCTTCCTGGCGAACGTTTGATGCTATGGTGTGAATGTCGTGTGTGTCATTGACTTCGCAGATCTTCCTGGCGAACGTTTGATGCTATGGTGTGAATGTCGTGTGTGTCATTGACTTCGCAGATCTTCCTGGCGAACGTTTGATGCTATGGTGTGAATGTCGTGTGTGTCATTGACTTCGCAGATCTTCCTGGCGAACGTTTGATGCTATGGTGTGAATGTCGTGTGTGTCATTGACTTCGCAGATCTTCCTGGCGAACGTTTGATGCTATGGTGTGAATGTCGTGTGTGTCATTGACTTCGCAGATCTTCCTGGCGAACGTTTGATGCTATGGTGTGAATGTCGTGTGTGTCATTGACTTCGCAGATCTTCCTGGCGAACGTTTGATGCTATGGTGTGAATGTCGTGTGTGTCATTGACTTCGCAGATCTTCCTGGCGAACGTTTGATGCTATGGTGTGAATGTCGTGTGTGTCATTGACTTCGCAGATCTTCCTGGCGAACGTTTGATGCTATGGTGTGAATGTCGTGTGTGTCATTGACTTCGCAGATCTTCCTGGCGAACGTTTGATGCTATGGTGTGAATGTCGTGTGTGTCATTGACTTCGCAGATCTTCCTGGCGAACGTTTGATGCTATGGTGTGAATGTCGTGTGTGTCATTGACTTCGCAGATCTTCCTGGCGAACGTTTGATGCTATGGTGTGAATGTCGTGTGTGTCATTGACTTCGCAGATCTTCCTGGCGAACGTTTGATGCTATGGTGTGAATGTCGTGTGTGTCATTGACTTCGCAGATCTTCCTGGCGAACGTTTGATGCTATGGTGTGAATGTCGTGTGTGTCATTGACTTCGCAGATCTTCCTGGCGAACGTTTGATGCTATGGTGTGAATGTCGTGTGTGTCATTGACTTCGCAGATCTTCCTGGCGAACGTTTGATGCTATGGTGTGAATGTCGTGTGTGTCATTGACTTCGCAGATCTTCCTGGCGAACGTTTGATGCTATGGTGTGAATGTCGTGTGTGTCATTGACTTCGCAGATCTTCCTGGCGAACGTTTGATGCTATGGTGTGAATGTCGTGTGTGTCATTGACTTCGCAGATCTTCCTGGCGAACGTTTGATGCTATGGTGTGAATGTCGTGTGTGTCATTGACTTCGCAGATCTTCCTGGCGAACGTTTGATGCTATGGTGTGAATGTCGTGTGTGTCATTGACTTCGCAGATCTTCCTGGCGAACGTTTGATGCTATGGTGTGAATGTCGTGTGTGTCATTGACTTCGCAGATCTTCCTGGCGAACGTTTGATGCTATGGTGTGAATGTCGTGTGTGTCATTGACTTCGCAGATCTTCCTGGCGAACGTTTGATGCTATGGTGTGAATGTCGTGTGTGTCATTGACTTCGCAGATCTTCCTGGCGAACGTTTGATGCTATGGTGTGAATGTCGTGTGTGTCATTGACTTCGCAGATCTTCCTGGCGAACGTTTGATGCTATGGTGTGAATGTCGTGTGTGTCATTGACTTCGCAGATCTTCCTGGCGAACGTTTGATGCTATGGTGTGAATGTCGTGTGTGTCATTGACTTCGCAGATCTTCCTGGCGAACGTTTGATGCTATGGTGTGAATGTCGTGTGTGTCATTGACTTCGCAGATCTTCCTGGCGAACGTTTGATGCTATGGTGTGAATGTCGTGTGTGTCATTGACTTCGCAGATCTTCCTGGCGAACGTTTGATGCTATGGTGTGAATGTCGTGTGTGTCATTGACTTCGCAGATCTTCCTGGCGAACGTTTGATGCTATGGTGTGAATGTCGTGTGTGTCATTGACTTCGCAGATCTTCCTGGCGAACGTTTGATGCTATGGTGTGAATGTCGTGTGTGTCATTGACTTCGCAGATCTTCCTGGCGAACGTTTGATGCTATGGTGTGAATGTCGTGTGTGTCATTGACTTCGCAGATCTTCCTGGCGAACGTTTGATGCTATGGTGTGAATGTCGTGTGTGTCATTGACTTCGCAGATCTTCCTGGCGAACGTTTGATGCTATGGTGTGAATGTCGTGTGTGTCATTGACTTCGCAGATCTTCCTGGCGAACGTTTGATGCTATGGTGTGAATGTCGTGTGTGTCATTGACTTCGCAGATCTTCCTGGCGAACGTTTGATGCTATGGTGTGAATGTCGTGTGTGTCATTGACTTCGCAGATCTTCCTGGCGAACGTTTGATGCTATGGTGTGAATGTCGTGTGTGTCATTGACTTCGCAGATCTTCCTGGCGAACGTTTGATGCTATGGTGTGAATGTCGTGTGTGTCATTGACTTCGCAGATCTTCCTGGCGAACGTTTGATGCTATGGTGTGAATGTCGTGTGTGTCATTGACTTCGCAGATCTTCCTGGCGAACGTTTGATGCTATGGTGTGAATGTCGTGTGTGTCATTGACTTCGCAGATCTTCCTGGCGAACGTTTGATGCTATGGTGTGAATGTCGTGTGTGTCATTGACTTCGCAGATCTTCCTGGCGAACGTTTGATGCTATGGTGTGAATGTCGTGTGTGTCATTGACTTCGCAGATCTTCCTGGCGAACGTTTGATGCTATGGTGTGAATGTCGTGTGTGTCATTGACTTCGCAGATCTTCCTGGCGAACGTTTGATGCTATGGTGTGAATGTCGTGTGTGTCATTGACTTCGCAGATCTTCCTGGCGAACGTTTGATGCTATGGTGTGAATGTCGTGTGTGTCATTGACTTCGCAGATCTTCCTGGCGAACGTTTGATGCTATGGTGTGAATGTCGTGTGTGTCATTGACTTCGCAGATCTTCCTGGCGAACGTTTGATGCTATGGTGTGAATGTCGTGTGTGTCATTGACTTCGCAGATCTTCCTGGCGAACGTTTGATGCTATGGTGTGAATGTCGTGTGTGTCATTGACTTCGCAGATCTTCCTGGCGAACGTTTGATGCTATGGTGTGAATGTCGTGTGTGTCATTGACTTCGCAGATCTTCCTGGCGAACGTTTGATGCTATGGTGTGAATGTCGTGTGTGTCATTGACTTCGCAGATCTTCCTGGCGAACGTTTGATGCTATGGTGTGAATGTCGTGTGTGTCATTGACTTCGCAGATCTTCCTGGCGAACGTTTGATGCTATGGTGTGAATGTCGTGTGTGTCATTGACTTCGCAGATCTTCCTGGCGAACGTTTGATGCTATGGTGTGAATGTCGTGTGTGTCATTGACTTCGCAGATCTTCCTGGCGAACGTTTGATGCTATGGTGTGAATGTCGTGTGTGTCATTGACTTCGCAGATCTTCCTGGCGAACGTTTGATGCTATGGTGTGAATGTCGTGTGTGTCATTGACTTCGCAGATCTTCCTGGCGAACGTTTGATGCTATGGTGTGAATGTCGTGTGTGTCATTGACTTCGCAGATCTTCCTGGCGAACGTTTGATGCTATGGTGTGAATGTCGTGTGTGTCATTGACTTCGCAGATCTTCCTGGCGAACGTTTGATGCTATGGTGTGAATGTCGTGTGTGTCATTGACTTCGCAGATCTTCCTGGCGAACGTTTGATGCTATGGTGTGAATGTCGTGTGTGTCATTGACTTCGCAGATCTTCCTGGCGAACGTTTGATGCTATGGTGTGAATGTCGTGTGTGTCATTGACTTCGCAGATCTTCCTGGCGAACGTTTGATGCTATGGTGTGAATGTCGTGTGTGTCATTGACTTCGCAGATCTTCCTGGCGAACGTTTGATGCTATGGTGTGAATGTCGTGTGTGTCATTGACTTCGCAGATCTTCCTGGCGAACGTTTGATGCTATGGTGTGAATGTCGTGTGTGTCATTGACTTCGCAGATCTTCCTGGCGAACGTTTGATGCTATGGTGTGAATGTCGTGTGTGTCATTGACTTCGCAGATCTTCCTGGCGAACGTTTGATGCTATGGTGTGAATGTCGTGTGTGTCATTGACTTCGCAGATCTTCCTGGCGAACGTTTGATGCTATGGTGTGAATGTCGTGTGTGTCATTGACTTCGCAGATCTTCCTGGCGAACGTTTGATGCTATGGTGTGAATGTCGTGTGTGTCATTGACTTCGCAGATCTTCCTGGCGAACGTTTGATGCTATGGTGTGAATGTCGTGTGTGTCATTGACTTCGCAGATCTTCCTGGCGAACGTTTGATGCTATGGTGTGAATGTCGTGTGTGTCATTGACTTCGCAGATCTTCCTGGCGAACGTTTGATGCTATGGTGTGAATGTCGTGTGTGTCATTGACTTCGCAGATCTTCCTGGCGAACGTTTGATGCTATGGTGTGAATGTCGTGTGTGTCATTGACTTCGCAGATCTTCCTGGCGAACGTTTGATGCTATGGTGTGAATGTCGTGTGTGTCATTGACTTCGCAGATCTTCCTGGCGAACGTTTGATGCTATGGTGTGAATGTCGTGTGTGTCATTGACTTCGCAGATCTTCCTGGCGAACGTTTGATGCTATGGTGTGAATGTCGTGTGTGTCATTGACTTCGCAGATCTTCCTGGCGAACGTTTGATGCTATGGTGTGAATGTCGTGTGTGTCATTGACTTCGCAGATCTTCCTGGCGAACGTTTGATGCTATGGTGTGAATGTCGTGTGTGTCATTGACTTCGCAGATCTTCCTGGCGAACGTTTGATGCTATGGTGTGAATGTCGTGTGTGTCATTGACTTCGCAGATCTTCCTGGCGAACGTTTGATGCTATGGTGTGAATGTCGTGTGTGTCATTGACTTCGCAGATCTTCCTGGCGAACGTTTGATGCTATGGTGTGAATGTCGTGTGTGTCATTGACTTCGCAGATCTTCCTGGCGAACGTTTGATGCTATGGTGTGAATGTCGTGTGTGTCATTGACTTCGCAGATCTTCCTGGCGAACGTTTGATGCTATGGTGTGAATGTCGTGTGTGTCATTGACTTCGCAGATCTTCCTGGCGAACGTTTGATGCTATGGTGTGAATGTCGTGTGTGTCATTGACTTCGCAGATCTTCCTGGCGAACGTTTGATGCTATGGTGTGAATGTCGTGTGTGTCATTGACTTCGCAGATCTTCCTGGCGAACGTTTGATGCTATGGTGTGAATGTCGTGTGTGTCATTGACTTCGCAGATCTTCCTGGCGAACGTTTGATGCTATGGTGTGAATGTCGTGTGTGTCATTGACTTCGCAGATCTTCCTGGCGAACGTTTGATGCTATGGTGTGAATGTCGTGTGTGTCATTGACTTCGCAGATCTTCCTGGCGAACGTTTGATGCTATGGTGTGAATGTCGTGTGTGTCATTGACTTCGCAGATCTTCCTGGCGAACGTTTGATGCTATGGTGTGAATGTCGTGTGTGTCATTGACTTCGCAGATCTTCCTGGCGAACGTTTGATGCTATGGTGTGAATGTCGTGTGTGTCATTGACTTCGCAGATCTTCCTGGCGAACGTTTGATGCTATGGTGTGAATGTCGTGTGTGTCATTGACTTCGCAGATCTTCCTGGCGAACGTTTGATGCTATGGTGTGAATGTCGTGTGTGTCATTGACTTCGCAGATCTTCCTGGCGAACGTTTGATGCTATGGTGTGAATGTCGTGTGTGTCATTGACTTCGCAGATCTTCCTGGCGAACGTTTGATGCTATGGTGTGAATGTCGTGTGTGTCATTGACTTCGCAGATCTTCCTGGCGAACGTTTGATGCTATGGTGTGAATGTCGTGTGTGTCATTGACTTCGCAGATCTTCCTGGCGAACGTTTGATGCTATGGTGTGAATGTCGTGTGTGTCATTGACTTCGCAGATCTTCCTGGCGAACGTTTGATGCTATGGTGTGAATGTCGTGTGTGTCATTGACTTCGCAGATCTTCCTGGCGAACGTTTGATGCTATGGTGTGAATGTCGTGTGTGTCATTGACTTCGCAGATCTTCCTGGCGAACGTTTGATGCTATGGTGTGAATGTCGTGTGTGTCATTGACTTCGCAGATCTTCCTGGCGAACGTTTGATGCTATGGTGTGAATGTCGTGTGTGTCATTGACTTCGCAGATCTTCCTGGCGAACGTTTGATGCTATGGTGTGAATGTCGTGTGTGTCATTGACTTCGCAGATCTTCCTGGCGAACGTTTGATGCTATGGTGTGAATGTCGTGTGTGTCATTGACTTCGCAGATCTTCCTGGCGAACGTTTGATGCTATGGTGTGAATGTCGTGTGTGTCATTGACTTCGCAGATCTTCCTGGCGAACGTTTGATGCTATGGTGTGAATGTCGTGTGTGTCATTGACTTCGCAGATCTTCCTGGCGAACGTTTGATGCTATGGTGTGAATGTCGTGTGTGTCATTGACTTCGCAGATCTTCCTGGCGAACGTTTGATGCTATGGTGTGAATGTCGTGTGTGTCATTGACTTCGCAGATCTTCCTGGCGAACGTTTGATGCTATGGTGTGAATGTCGTGTGTGTCATTGACTTCGCAGATCTTCCTGGCGAACGTTTGATGCTATGGTGTGAATGTCGTGTGTGTCATTGACTTCGCAGATCTTCCTGGCGAACGTTTGATGCTATGGTGTGAATGTCGTGTGTGTCATTGACTTCGCAGATCTTCCTGGCGAACGTTTGATGCTATGGTGTGAATGTCGTGTGTGTCATTGACTTCGCAGATCTTCCTGGCGAACGTTTGATGCTATGGTGTGAATGTCGTGTGTGTCATTGACTTCGCAGATCTTCCTGGCGAACGTTTGATGCTATGGTGTGAATGTCGTGTGTGTCATTGACTTCGCAGATCTTCCTGGCGAACGTTTGATGCTATGGTGTGAATGTCGTGTGTGTCATTGACTTCGCAGATCTTCCTGGCGAACGTTTGATGCTATGGTGTGAATGTCGTGTGTGTCATTGACTTCGCAGATCTTCCTGGCGAACGTTTGATGCTATGGTGTGAATGTCGTGTGTGTCATTGACTTCGCAGATCTTCCTGGCGAACGTTTGATGCTATGGTGTGAATGTCGTGTGTGTCATTGACTTCGCAGATCTTCCTGGCGAACGTTTGATGCTATGGTGTGAATGTCGTGTGTGTCATTGACTTCGCAGATCTTCCTGGCGAACGTTTGATGCTATGGTGTGAATGTCGTGTGTGTCATTGACTTCGCAGATCTTCCTGGCGAACGTTTGATGCTATGGTGTGAATGTCGTGTGTGTCATTGACTTCGCAGATCTTCCTGGCGAACGTTTGATGCTATGGTGTGAATGTCGTGTGTGTCATTGACTTCGCAGATCTTCCTGGCGAACGTTTGATGCTATGGTGTGAATGTCGTGTGTGTCATTGACTTCGCAGATCTTCCTGGCGAACGTTTGATGCTATGGTGTGAATGTCGTGTGTGTCATTGACTTCGCAGATCTTCCTGGCGAACGTTTGATGCTATGGTGTGAATGTCGTGTGTGTCATTGACTTCGCAGATCTTCCTGGCGAACGTTTGATGCTATGGTGTGAATGTCGTGTGTGTCATTGACTTCGCAGATCTTCCTGGCGAACGTTTGATGCTATGGTGTGAATGTCGTGTGTGTCATTGACTTCGCAGATCTTCCTGGCGAACGTTTGATGCTATGGTGTGAATGTCGTGTGTGTCATTGACTTCGCAGATCTTCCTGGCGAACGTTTGATGCTATGGTGTGAATGTCGTGTGTGTCATTGACTTCGCAGATCTTCCTGGCGAACGTTTGATGCTATGGTGTGAATGTCGTGTGTGTCATTGACTTCGCAGATCTTCCTGGCGAACGTTTGATGCTATGGTGTGAATGTCGTGTGTGTCATTGACTTCGCAGATCTTCCTGGCGAACGTTTGATGCTATGGTGTGAATGTCGTGTGTGTCATTGACTTCGCAGATCTTCCTGGCGAACGTTTGATGCTATGGTGTGAATGTCGTGTGTGTCATTGACTTCGCAGATCTTCCTGGCGAACGTTTGATGCTATGGTGTGAATGTCGTGTGTGTCATTGACTTCGCAGATCTTCCTGGCGAACGTTTGATGCTATGGTGTGAATGTCGTGTGTGTCATTGACTTCGCAGATCTTCCTGGCGAACGTTTGATGCTATGGTGTGAATGTCGTGTGTGTCATTGACTTCGCAGATCTTCCTGGCGAACGTTTGATGCTATGGTGTGAATGTCGTGTGTGTCATTGACTTCGCAGATCTTCCTGGCGAACGTTTGATGCTATGGTGTGAATGTCGTGTGTGTCATTGACTTCGCAGATCTTCCTGGCGAACGTTTGATGCTATGGTGTGAATGTCGTGTGTGTCATTGACTTCGCAGATCTTCCTGGCGAACGTTTGATGCTATGGTGTGAATGTCGTGTGTGTCATTGACTTCGCAGATCTTCCTGGCGAACGTTTGATGCTATGGTGTGAATGTCGTGTGTGTCATTGACTTCGCAGATCTTCCTGGCGAACGTTTGATGCTATGGTGTGAATGTCGTGTGTGTCATTGACTTCGCAGATCTTCCTGGCGAACGTTTGATGCTATGGTGTGAATGTCGTGTGTGTCATTGACTTCGCAGATCTTCCTGGCGAACGTTTGATGCTATGGTGTGAATGTCGTGTGTGTCATTGACTTCGCAGATCTTCCTGGCGAACGTTTGATGCTATGGTGTGAATGTCGTGTGTGTCATTGACTTCGCAGATCTTCCTGGCGAACGTTTGATGCTATGGTGTGAATGTCGTGTGTGTCATTGACTTCGCAGATCTTCCTGGCGAACGTTTGATGCTATGGTGTGAATGTCGTGTGTGTCATTGACTTCGCAGATCTTCCTGGCGAACGTTTGATGCTATGGTGTGAATGTCGTGTGTGTCATTGACTTCGCAGATCTTCCTGGCGAACGTTTGATGCTATGGTGTGAATGTCGTGTGTGTCATTGACTTCGCAGATCTTCCTGGCGAACGTTTGATGCTATGGTGTGAATGTCGTGTGTGTCATTGACTTCGCAGATCTTCCTGGCGAACGTTTGATGCTATGGTGTGAATGTCGTGTGTGTCATTGACTTCGCAGATCTTCCTGGCGAACGTTTGATGCTATGGTGTGAATGTCGTGTGTGTCATTGACTTCGCAGATCTTCCTGGCGAACGTTTGATGCTATGGTGTGAATGTCGTGTGTGTCATTGACTTCGCAGATCTTCCTGGCGAACGTTTGATGCTATGGTGTGAATGTCGTGTGTGTCATTGACTTCGCAGATCTTCCTGGCGAACGTTTGATGCTATGGTGTGAATGTCGTGTGTGTCATTGACTTCGCAGATCTTCCTGGCGAACGTTTGATGCTATGGTGTGAATGTCGTGTGTGTCATTGACTTCGCAGATCTTCCTGGCGAACGTTTGATGCTATGGTGTGAATGTCGTGTGTGTCATTGACTTCGCAGATCTTCCTGGCGAACGTTTGATGCTATGGTGTGAATGTCGTGTGTGTCATTGACTTCGCAGATCTTCCTGGCGAACGTTTGATGCTATGGTGTGAATGTCGTGTGTGTCATTGACTTCGCAGATCTTCCTGGCGAACGTTTGATGCTATGGTGTGAATGTCGTGTGTGTCATTGACTTCGCAGATCTTCCTGGCGAACGTTTGATGCTATGGTGTGAATGTCGTGTGTGTCATTGACTTCGCAGATCTTCCTGGCGAACGTTTGATGCTATGGTGTGAATGTCGTGTGTGTCATTGACTTCGCAGATCTTCCTGGCGAACGTTTGATGCTATGGTGTGAATGTCGTGTGTGTCATTGACTTCGCAGATCTTCCTGGCGAACGTTTGATGCTATGGTGTGAATGTCGTGTGTGTCATTGACTTCGCAGATCTTCCTGGCGAACGTTTGATGCTATGGTGTGAATGTCGTGTGTGTCATTGACTTCGCAGATCTTCCTGGCGAACGTTTGATGCTATGGTGTGAATGTCGTGTGTGTCATTGACTTCGCAGATCTTCCTGGCGAACGTTTGATGCTATGGTGTGAATGTCGTGTGTGTCATTGACTTCGCAGATCTTCCTGGCGAACGTTTGATGCTATGGTGTGAATGTCGTGTGTGTCATTGACTTCGCAGATCTTCCTGGCGAACGTTTGATGCTATGGTGTGAATGTCGTGTGTGTCATTGACTTCGCAGATCTTCCTGGCGAACGTTTGATGCTATGGTGTGAATGTCGTGTGTGTCATTGACTTCGCAGATCTTCCTGGCGAACGTTTGATGCTATGGTGTGAATGTCGTGTGTGTCATTGACTTCGCAGATCTTCCTGGCGAACGTTTGATGCTATGGTGTGAATGTCGTGTGTGTCATTGACTTCGCAGATCTTCCTGGCGAACGTTTGATGCTATGGTGTGAATGTCGTGTGTGTCATTGACTTCGCAGATCTTCCTGGCGAACGTTTGATGCTATGGTGTGAATGTCGTGTGTGTCATTGACTTCGCAGATCTTCCTGGCGAACGTTTGATGCTATGGTGTGAATGTCGTGTGTGTCATTGACTTCGCAGATCTTCCTGGCGAACGTTTGATGCTATGGTGTGAATGTCGTGTGTGTCATTGACTTCGCAGATCTTCCTGGCGAACGTTTGATGCTATGGTGTGAATGTCGTGTGTGTCATTGACTTCGCAGATCTTCCTGGCGAACGTTTGATGCTATGGTGTGAATGTCGTGTGTGTCATTGACTTCGCAGATCTTCCTGGCGAACGTTTGATGCTATGGTGTGAATGTCGTGTGTGTCATTGACTTCGCAGATCTTCCTGGCGAACGTTTGATGCTATGGTGTGAATGTCGTGTGTGTCATTGACTTCGCAGATCTTCCTGGCGAACGTTTGATGCTATGGTGTGAATGTCGTGTGTGTCATTGACTTCGCAGATCTTCCTGGCGAACGTTTGATGCTATGGTGTGAATGTCGTGTGTGTCATTGACTTCGCAGATCTTCCTGGCGAACGTTTGATGCTATGGTGTGAATGTCGTGTGTGTCATTGACTTCGCAGATCTTCCTGGCGAACGTTTGATGCTATGGTGTGAATGTCGTGTGTGTCATTGACTTCGCAGATCTTCCTGGCGAACGTTTGATGCTATGGTGTGAATGTCGTGTGTGTCATTGACTTCGCAGATCTTCCTGGCGAACGTTTGATGCTATGGTGTGAATGTCGTGTGTGTCATTGACTTCGCAGATCTTCCTGGCGAACGTTTGATGCTATGGTGTGAATGTCGTGTGTGTCATTGACTTCGCAGATCTTCCTGGCGAACGTTTGATGCTATGGTGTGAATGTCGTGTGTGTCATTGACTTCGCAGATCTTCCTGGCGAACGTTTGATGCTATGGTGTGAATGTCGTGTGTGTCATTGACTTCGCAGATCTTCCTGGCGAACGTTTGATGCTATGGTGTGAATGTCGTGTGTGTCATTGACTTCGCAGATCTTCCTGGCGAACGTTTGATGCTATGGTGTGAATGTCGTGTGTGTCATTGACTTCGCAGATCTTCCTGGCGAACGTTTGATGCTATGGTGTGAATGTCGTGTGTGTCATTGACTTCGCAGATCTTCCTGGCGAACGTTTGATGCTATGGTGTGAATGTCGTGTGTGTCATTGACTTCGCAGATCTTCCTGGCGAACGTTTGATGCTATGGTGTGAATGTCGTGTGTGTCATTGACTTCGCAGATCTTCCTGGCGAACGTTTGATGCTATGGTGTGAATGTCGTGTGTGTCATTGACTTCGCAGATCTTCCTGGCGAACGTTTGATGCTATGGTGTGAATGTCGTGTGTGTCATTGACTTCGCAGATCTTCCTGGCGAACGTTTGATGCTATGGTGTGAATGTCGTGTGTGTCATTGACTTCGCAGATCTTCCTGGCGAACGTTTGATGCTATGGTGTGAATGTCGTGTGTGTCATTGACTTCGCAGATCTTCCTGGCGAACGTTTGATGCTATGGTGTGAATGTCGTGTGTGTCATTGACTTCGCAGATCTTCCTGGCGAACGTTTGATGCTATGGTGTGAATGTCGTGTGTGTCATTGACTTCGCAGATCTTCCTGGCGAACGTTTGATGCTATGGTGTGAATGTCGTGTGTGTCATTGACTTCGCAGATCTTCCTGGCGAACGTTTGATGCTATGGTGTGAATGTCGTGTGTGTCATTGACTTCGCAGATCTTCCTGGCGAACGTTTGATGCTATG
>CAJQUW010003791.1:0-389842 GCA_907163375.1 Prostheceraeus crozeri
GTCAGAATATATGACCATCCAAATTTTATAGGTGTCAAAAATCTACCTCTGTTACAAAATTGTAGATATCAACTGTATTTCTTGAGATTTCCATGTAGAATTTACCGTTTTAGAGAATGAAAAACTTTCTATGTGATAATGTATTCCAATAAAGGAGTGCAACAGAAACTGTTCATTGCACTTCTTGAAATTTGTGCTCACTTTTGAGAGCATAAACTTCAGTATGTATGCAATAATCACAGAGATTTTTGCACTGTGTATAAACTATCTTATTATATATTTTAAAATTATTATCATTAATTTACTACTCACGATATGCTCATTTGTTCACTGAACGTCAAGAGAAATTTGTTCGACACTAAGCTGATGTAGTTTGTCATCACTCGTAGGATACTACGTGTCTCTTGATACTTCAGAGTCCTTTTAAGATGACTTTGAAGTTTCTATCTTAGAACCGCATTGAATGGGACATCTGTGAAAACCTATGAAAGATATGTACATAATCTTTAGATAAGAAGTATTAGTCTACATCACAACAGAACTTCTAAAACAGAAAGGCGAAATTTGAAATTTGTCTTGTGCTACGATTTTCCCCGTCTTTCCATCCTTTCATCAGAGTAGTATGATCATGAATGTAGTTATTCATGGAAGCTACCACGTCACTAATCTCCTCCGGTGGCTGAGACCGGATTGTGATGCTCTAATCCAGGATGCTTTCCTGCTGAGTCAAATGACACAGTCGGTACTCGAACACACGACCAAGAGATCATTAGGCGTAACGAAAAACAGTTCTGTACGATGATGTTGCACTGTGTGTTTTATTAAATTTCATCATGATATTGACTGTGATCAACAATGCGTACGGTTGTCATTCATTAGCTGATTTCATTTGCCGAACAGCATTATTTTGACAAGATGTTTAATAGCTGTATAACTGTGGTTAGCACTATTAATAATGATTTACCGTGTCCGGACCAATAAATAAATAATTGAAAAAATCAACTTCTTCGGACACAGTTTAATTCTATTTACACGTTGTTTAGCAGTTTTCCTTCTTAGTCATGTGTAAAAGCATGAAATTATTTATAGCATGTAGTTATGGCCTTAATGAAGGAGGAACACGAAAACATGTGTTCAGCATTGTTAATAAAAGCACTGGGTTTGGCGACGAAGTTTGAAGAACTTGGTTCTCAAATCAAGGGAACATCAACAGGCATCCTTAAAACTTTCCAAAAATCAAATAAAGAACAACAACTTGAAATTGTGAATTTCGAGAAAATTTGCTTGTTTCTCACAGAAAAGTTCAAGATGCAATGATAGTGAACAGCACAAGCGTGCTGTCTGTATTCCCTGAGACTATAGAGTCCGACTGTTGAATATCTATGCTACCTGTATATAGAGAGGACATTAAATACGATGTGTATTCGTAGTGGCTGCAATATTGATTCAAAGCATAGCAATGTGTGAATGTGTCATTTGATGCCGTATGCAGCATGAGCCTAAGGCCGGAGGCACACACGATAAGCCGTCAGCCTCTTGAGAATCCTTAAGCGATGATCTTGAGTAGATCCGACGTTGTGATATAACGCGCCGTTCTTTGTGCTCATACAAAAATTTGAAAAATATCATATATTTTCTTCTTGTGCCTTCTTCTGGTGAGAAAAATATTGTCAAAATGGCTTATGGCTTACTATGTCTTATATCTTCCATGATCCTGTCAATCGACCATCAAGGATGAAATCACGAAATCGTCTGTAGACATGCTGGAATGCCGCCCAGTTCACGGTCGTTTGCAATGAACTATGAAGATCAATCATGCAAAATATATGAGCGATGTCAACTTGTATAATTTTCTTTCATGGGTTCTGTAGCATTTGTCAAGCGTTCATTTCTTTTAATATTCAACGAGGTACATGTAATATCCCTCAAATGGCGCTTACTCAATGTGAAAATGTCAGATTGCACGGCATTTACGTCAGAAAATATCTAAAGAGGCGGACAAGTCCTGAACTATAGACATAGTCTAGACTGATGCCATCCCAGTTATCTATTGTTCACTGTAGACTTCGAAGGCATAGAGATCTGATATCTTTATCGAGACTTTGTTATTTGCGTCATTATATTTTCTTAATCGCTCTCAAATTTCTTTGTTTAATGCATCAGAAAACACAACAAAGGAATACTCCGATAAGCAGTTGGAAAATTCCTCGTATTGCAGATTATTCAAGAAGTCATAAAGATTACAGACTGCCAGAGCTTTCTCTTCTACTCAAATGGAGGCATTAGATATCTTTTTCTCATAAATGGCATTTTGGATTTAGGCAGCGCCAGGAGATTATTTACAAAGACAAAAGCCTATTCTCAGCGGTGAATAAAACGCTTTCTCTATTGCCAAGTAATCAGTCTGAATGATATGCCTTCTTTCCAAACAATATGTTCTCCTGTGAATTTCGTATTTATCAGCTTTACTGAGGCATCAAATAATCCGTAATAGCTTTTTCTCTCATTCTCTATCGATGTAGGTAAATGAATTTCCATCGGAAGGTCAAATTTCTTTGCATTTTTCATCGTCTCTCCACTATCAACTTGAATAATGTAATCAATTAACTATAAAGAGATTGTACTACCGCGCTGATAGTCTAAGCATTTTACATATTCTATTGTTCAATTTCTATTCACTATGTTACTTAAAGGCGTATTTGTCAGTAAGCCCATAGAGATCGATTCTTTTGCGTTAGTCTAGAGCGTACATAACCCTATCATAGCCATTGTAACAATGCTAGCAAGCGATGCAGATTGACATAGATATTCGTCTCTCTTTGGCTTGTGCGATTGGTCAAGCGCGCGCATGGTTGAGGCAGCTGTTATCCGCGAAAGCCCGTGAACCTCAACGGTCAGATCGCAGGCAGACTTGTTAATTGACAAGTGCAAATTTTTAACTCAATTTTTCTTAGCGATAATTTCGTCAAATGGAAAAATGATTCACACTGCTCGACTCCTAGCGATCTAAATTTGCTGACTGTGCCCTTTCAATGTGGCGTCAGTCTTGTTGTTCGTCAGAATTCAGGCTTGAATTCGCATTATGTTCAGTGGAAAATCGGTCATCTTGCCCTCGAGACTAGTTCTGGCCGTAGCCATCAGAATTGAGGAAAGTCTTAACTGTGATCATCATGCGTTGATATTCCAACCATAGAAATCTGACACTATAATGTTAAATTGACGGTTTCCAGTGTTTGTAAAGATTCACGGTTATTATAATTTCTCATTTATTTTTATAAAATAACTTGCAAATGATAAAATAATCAATAAAAAATGATAGAATAACCGTATTTCCTCTAATTTACATATTCCTCTGTTTACAATCGCCTACTTTTGAGTGCGGCGGTTATTAGAGGGAGGCGCTTAATACAGGGCGGCGTTTATTAAAATGTGCGTTTTTCCAGTCATGAAATTTTTCTAAATTGAATAACAACAATAATTAAAAGTAACCTTTGCGGAAAAGTATCAATAAGAGGTGAAAACTCATATAGTATGCTTTTTACTGCACTACCACTGATTGAACACATCGTCATACTAAAATTGAGCGTGATGACTCGGTGTTCGACTGTATTAGTACAGCAACAGCCAGATACAGAGGCTATCATCAATAGTATACAACCTGTAGGCTAGGTTATTTTTTGCCAAAGTTGTTGCACCACCTTTTCCATTAAGAATCGTCCACATCTAAGGCATGATATATGTACCAGTCTATATGAACCAGATGAAAGTGGACCGCATTTGTTATGTGACTTTCTTTTTTTCTCATTGATTATAATTGCTATGACAACTGATGTGTGGTGGTGAGGGTTTCATCCTGCCAATTGACACAGTCGCGTAAGTGGCTCGTAGTCTAGTTAACCTTGCTCGTAGGCTCGAATCCTTCCAGCTGCACATCTTTTGCATGGCAATCTGATGCATCGTGTATTTAATTTCAATGTTGTTAATTTATCGCAATGTAGACTGCAGCACCCACCGTGCAATATCATCAAATCATTCTAGTGACATTTGATAACTGCGGTATAACCTTGTTTCTTTAGCTCAATTGCTGATATACATTATACATGTATAAAATATATCTAGGCATTCATTTCTAGTTTTCTTAATATCATAGTTGCGGCGTTCATTAAAAAGTTAGCCTCTCAGCTGTGGGGCTTATTAGATGCGCTTTACTGAAAAAATCTACAGCTATTAAATGTTTTACAAATTTGAACCATCTCTTAAGATCTAGCAGTTTTGGCAGATCTGCAGCCGTTGTTAGAGGTATTAGGAATTGTTTGACTGCATCCTTTCATCATAGGTTTTACGCATACAGTGAAAATTTTTATATGAAAAGATTAAGTTTTTTGCGAAGATTGCGTTCCTGCGGTTCAAAAAATTATTTGAGCAGTTTAAAACAGTTTTCAAATGCTTCAAAATGGCACATTTTTGCCAATTTACATACTACCGACATGGCGCCCATTTATAAGTAGTATGAAACAAGTTGTACATCAAAAGGAATGAATATTTGCTAACAAGAATCGTAACGAAGCGGAAATTATGCTGATCATAAAGGAAATATAATGAACGGCATTATAATGGAAGTCTTCATGAAAAAGTCGAAATCTTATTGTGCTGTCTAGGCTGAAATTTCATGTTTTTAATTATATTTTCATCGGCATGGTTTTATGATTCAGTAAATTTATGTTTCATTTCTTGGATCTAAATAGTGCTGTGGACCCATTTACATCTTTTTAAGTCAATTCTAATCATTGTCTTTGATTATGTTTTGCTTTACCAGTGACAGGTTGCCTGTGATATGAAAGTAAAAGGAACATTTCGAATTGCTAATTTAACAAACATCAAATTAAATCTCCAAGGCTGTCATGACACTGGGAATCTGTAAAATACCATCATTCCTTCTGAATTTACATATCATGATCACTCAATTCTGTTGTAATTTCTTCAAAACTGCAAAAAGTTGCATATCTCACATTTGGTGACAATTACCAACCACATCCCCCTCGAGTTCATTTAATAAAATCGAAAGTGTATACACATTGGGGATTTAATAAATGCGGAGTTACCACTCTACCTAATAAACTTACTCTATGACCTAAACAATTTCTCAGTTTCAATTCCACTAGTCTTTCCTCCAGTCTCATGTATTTTCAAGGAATAACATGCCTACTTGACGATCACTTGAATAAGCCAAAGAATGCAGGCAAGGCCTACTTTTCAGGTCATGGAGTTGCCTTCCTGATAAACGGTGTGTCATTTTTCCGCTCTTGTTAATGATGTGGAGTCAATTCAAATCATTCTCTTTGATTATGTTGTTTTGCTCTACCAGTGGCAGGTTGCTTGTGATATGATCAAGCTAGAAAATACTCTAGCGGTTCAGCATAAAAGTGATAGCAGGTCATCGAGTTGCTAATTTAACAAGCATTACCTCTCCAAGGTGCATATCTCACATTTGGAAACAGTTCCAACTGTATTCAACTCGAGTTCATTTAGTAAAATCCAAACTGTGTACATATTGGGGATTTAATAAATGCTAAGTTGCTACTCTACCTAAATATACTTGCTGTATGCCTTCCATAGCCGTCAAGAAATATTAAATTATACAAGCAGCAATCCTTTTATCTCTTCAGAGGAATTTTCACGATTGTCTTCAGCTTGATATCAAATTGCAGCTTTGCATATGAACTACTGTTATTTCTTGTGCCTGATGTCTTTTCATATATTCATATTTCTTATTGTGTTGCTGACATTTTATTTCTACCAGAAATCATTTTCATTTCTCAAGAATGTCAGCCAGCCTCATTCATCTCTCACAACGCTCTCGCATTACAAGAATATGTTCAACCATCACCGTATAACACGAGTTATGATGACAATAAAGAAACACCGTTGAAAAGCGCTTTGGCATGTGTATACATCAGTGGGGAATGACTGTCGCTTTCTTCACACTTTTCGTCCAATTCGTCAAGCGATAACATGTGTTACTCGTCTCAATATATCGCTTCTTGAAATAGGAATAGAGTAACACTTTTTATTTTCCATATAACTCCTTAGAAAGCGATATCGCAACATTTTAAGGATGGCATGAACTGCTAACGATACAATCCATAAATCTTTGAAAAGTTGAGAATCCTCGGAGTGACAAGTTTCAAATCTTTAATAGGCGATGAGATTTTGAACAAATGAATGTGCTGAGTCGAATGTATACTTGCGAGATGTTGTAATTTATTCTAAGCAGCATTTGTTGTATCATATTTCTTTAAGGGTTTTAAGCCAAACTGCCAAAATCAAATGTGGCAAAGTGATCTTTTATTACAAATTTTAACCGTTAAGACGGCCTTATCAAGCAGATACAATGTTGAGAAGGAAGACATCAGAATTCAAAAATCAGTGATTGATATTCTGTGCATTCCTCCCTGTTATTTAATGTAGGACATAGTCTCGACCGAAACGCGTCGATAATAAACATTCTTATTATAAAGTGTGGTTTTCCTGCATCATTTACCAGAAAAAGCTATTTTTTTCATTCTAATCATCAGGACATAGTCTTTTGATTAGCACACATTCTCGAAGGCGCAAGTTGATGGCATTGATATCTCTGTCAATCACTGTTGCATCAATATCGGATTTACACATTGGAGGTGTTTGTAAACAGAGGAATAATGGTGATTAAGATGCTCATTGATTCTCGTGTGCAGAAATCTGACTGTGCTTCCTATGTAGAAATGCTAACAATTTTTTCAGTCAATTTTACAAATTACTAATTCACTAAGACATATGTTCTTATTTGGATTTCTGCAATTGATGGAAGCATACTGTTTCACTTTTTTGGGCTTTTGTAACATCATTTGTAAAGTATCAGATCGATGATAGAGTCGGACAGGCAATTCTAATTTTTGAAAGATTGTTTTGATTTTGAGATTAACATTATCTGAAATATATGGGATATGGAAGTAGAAGAATTCGTTCTTATGTTGTACTTTTTTACGCATGTGTGAGACTTCAGGCACTTTGCGACTCATAAAATTAGGAGGATTATCATATAGTTGTAAGATATTTCAAATTCGCGTTCACATTGTTTCTTTTGTTGATTATCTGAGCAACGATCAAGTCGTCGTTCTCTTTCATGTTTCACGATGTTCAGTTTCATTTCTGTTGGTAAAGCTGAAAGATAATTTATAAATAGAGGTTTCTTTGCATCTTTCGGATAGTAAGTACTTGTAATCACTTCGCCGTTAAAGCGGAGTTTAAAATCAAGTAATGACAAAGAGTTGTCTGTCTCTGGATGCCCAATGGTAAATCTGATATTTTCATGAATATTATTGAAAGACGCAAGTATGTTGGATACCTCTTCACTATTCCATGTAAGTATAAAAATGTCATCAACATATCTGGCATATAATCCAACTGAATGATGTTGAATAACTTGTCTCTCAAGGTTATCCATGAACAATATCCCCATACGAAGTCCAAATTTTTGTCGATAGATGATATCTTCGTATTCAAAATACATATTTGATAATATAAAGCTTTGAAAGCTTTCAGTCTCCAGTCACTAGCTCAAATTTTCCCAAATTATTTTTGGAACTGTATTCAGGTTTTGCCGGACTTACATTGAATAACATGATGAGCTTTTAGAGATGTCATGACGTGTCAGCGTTTTTTCTTGAAAGCTTTTATTTGATTCCTTCTGTGCAGGAATTGTTAGGAATTACTGAAGACAAGGCAAGAAACAGGCAACTGTTTAGAATTTCCAACACAAGAAAGAAAGATTACTGGATTCTGATAATTCTTTTAATTTCAATTAAAAGATAATACTAAACGAATGAGAGAATCATTTCCTCTCCTACCGAATCATGTAATCCATCTTCGAATGAAATTCTTATTTAATGGGATATTTTGGCTACCCTGGAAAATTCTGAGAAGATTCTCCTGTGATTAGATTCTCGTTAACGCCTTGTCTTATATCCGTTCTATTCTGCGGTGTACACAGCAGGTGGCATCAAATATATCTCCTAAAATATATTTGTTTCTTGTCTCTAGGCATGCAGAAATACTTGTATATGAGACAACAAACGTCTTGAAATTATCAGCGAACCTGGGCTTTATAAACAGCGAGCAGCTGTTCGATGGTAGGCACGGGCTCATTACAGGTTCGGGTCATGTGATTGGCTTGTGGTCAGAGGTGATGGGGAAAGCTTAAAACTCCTGAACCTCACCATTATGCTTTAATTATCATTATCCTAGTCATGATAACAACACGTTTATTTTCCGGAAATGCGTCAATACGGAAAATCGTGACACATTGGAACTTGCCGCACAGTAACGGTGTAAGAGGCCACAGCCCACCGTATTCTAGTTCTCTTGCGCCCACAGTTGTAAAGCTGACAATGACAAGTGTCTGAAGCGCATTGAACTGATTTCTATGTCATTTCTGAAACTCTACCTTAACAGTTCAACAATTGGATCCAAAAATGAATGAGCTTCAAACATTGAAGTCTTTCAACTTTGTTCCCTGATACATATAACAGTAAGCATTCAAAATTCAAGCATTTCAAAAATTAGAAGATCCTTCTGAACTGCTGATATCCAAGCAGAAAGTTCTTGAGAAAACTTTGAAAGGTTGCTCTAGTTGATCATTTTATGTCATAGAAGCCCATTCTCTCCATCATAGCAATAGCAACTGAAAGTTAATCATGAAGTATTGAAGCTAAAAAAACACAAAAGAGATAGAGAACAATTGGGTAAGTTGATAAAGAATGCTTTCTACTTAAGTCATGGATTTCTGTCTGAATGCAGCAATATTGGGTAGAAATTGAGCGCTGTGAGTCCATGACAAACCGACAAACCAATTAGAAAAGGAAATTCTGCCTGTCTATAGTTAAGAAACGGTTTCAGAAATCACGCGGCCAAATGTCTATGATTCATACAACTCATACATCAAGGAAGCGATGTCAGTTTGGCAGCAAACTGTGGCGACAATTCGGTTGCACCCAGAGAATTAGCCAGGTCGTCTTTTCTTCTGTTTGACTAGAAAGGAGCATTGGATCATGTAATGTCTACGAAATGCCACAATCTGCGGACATAATACCCATAGATAATACCATAGGAATCGAACAATGACTAACCATTTCAACAAATTTGCCAAAGTGTGCGAAGTGTCAGTGACTGTTATCGACCGGATCACAATGCAAATAGACACAGTCGATGTCAAATTGTACAGAGAAGTTTGTGAACATTTTTTCGTGCGCCTGCTATCTTTTTTAATATTGATCGGAGGATCCAACATCATCGAGATAACTTCTGCACAATGATCTGAATTCTTCGAATCTGAAAGAATTGTGGCGATCGGAGCATTTTGAAGGAATTCACAGCAATCCGCAAGCGACGCACGACGATTTTTTCTATCTCTGTAAAGCACTGGAAATTTCCTTTTGCCCACTTAGTAAGTTCCTGCATGTGCTACAGCCTTGAATCAGTTTGCATTTCTAGCAAACTGATACGCTTGAACAATCTAATTCTGCGGTTACACCACTCTCGATTAATCTCTCGTGGTCTAACTCCTAAATGTGCAAAACATTCCAAATGCATGACGTTAAAGGAAAAGTAGCAAGATTCGCACTGCTTTCTTCTACCAATTCAGGAATGTTGGCCACGGGATGCATCCCAATTAGGAAATACTGGCAAGGATAGGGAGAGAATCAATTGCCGTTTTTAACCACTAGTGCAACTTTAAACCCGTCATCTGTTTGAATAATGCACTTTTCATTGCTACAATGCATTTCATGAATAAATGTGGCAGTAATTAGAAAGCAATGTAAGCAATTTTAGAGATTACTGTTCGCCATTCTAGAGCTGGTGAGAGCAAGCGCCGGCGCCATTGTTGGCAGGTGTGAGCCTTTTATCGGCAAACGCGAACTTTTAATAGGCGGAACTGGGTTTTGATGTCATTCCCATAATCCCATGAGATTTTGCCAGCAATATTTTACATCATTTAATCTCGTCATTTTCCTTTTTGATTGTTTATTCATTATACCGCATTTCTCAAATACAACCCGCGGTATATGATTATTCTACAATTCAAATGCGAGTTCTACTTGAGACCGGATCTGAATTATCTAGCACCCCCTGGACGATATGTACATTGTATCATCTCTGAATTCTCTTATTCTCTGAATCAATTTCTTATTAATAATCTTATGAATCTTATTCTGAACCCCTAGCTCCTGAACGAAGGAGGATACGAAATGCAAATTTTAGATTTCCACCAATGTTGAATAACATCGACTTAATACTTCCGTCACAATGAGATTTCAAGAATTTGAATGTACAACAGATTCGTCGAATGCTGCGCTATTTACGCTTTGAATCTTCTCAGGTGTCCTTATTAATCTTAACATATAAATTAATATAGAATTATAAAAGAAAGCGTTCTTGTGTCAATTTGAACAGAAAATGATAATTTCCGTCTAGATTCTGCTTAAACATCAACGTTCCGAATTCAAAATTTGAAATTGTAGAATCAGTTCGTGAACCCTTGTAAAAAAATAATCCTTTTGACCTCCACATTGACCTTGAATTCCAAAACAATGATGATAATCTGACTCCTCATGATGAGAGCTTTCATTTGGTGCATTTTGTTTTGACTATAAACCTTTAGTTTCGGGAATAAGCAGGGCGCGTTTGTCAAAGCACCCCAGTGGGGTGAGGGTTAAGCAATAATATGAAAAACACCTCCATACGTCGGAATAAGTCATGACCTAAAAAATATGACCTAACCAGGCTTGAAATGTAACAAAAGATGACCTAAAAGCCTTAAAATGTAACCAAAACATGACTTTAAAATCTTAAATTGTAATTTAGTTAGATTTAAAAGTCCTAAAAATAGCAAAAATAATGTTTCCATTTTCGGGAAAAGGTTAAAAAGTTAAATTTACTGCAAATAAAACGATTTATTCCAAACCTCTACCACAGTATACTCAGTTACAGCTTGCATTACAAAGCAGTAATGTAATTTATTTCATTTGATGTTAGAAAAAGGCTGTGTTTGCATAGAATCTTCTTCAACGTGGAGAAAAACGCTCTACCGAAGCAGCGGTTTGCTGGCAAGGAAAGGCAGACTACAGACGAGGCAATCCTGGCCCCGCCGGTAACATTCATATCTGTGGGCAATGCATGAACTGGAACTGCCCTCAGACTGCATACCTCTGCTGAGAAGACCGATATTGCATCTGTCATTTTCTATCCCCTCTTCCCGGCAACTTTAACAGTCTAAAACTACAGCAAAATGATCAAAATGTGACTAATTATGATGAGACACAGAAAATATGACAATATTAACTTTCCCTAAAAATAGGACAAATATGACATGACGGGAAAAAATTGCCCTAGTCATGAATAAATGAGACTAGATGCCGCATGATGTTTTCAATTATCTGATAGCGCGCCGTCAAATCAAGCCTGACTCTTTAGCACACTTACACTCATTCATGCAAACAAATTATGTAGGATGTTGTGTGATCCATCTTGAAATAATTTTTGACAATTATTTCAACAAACAGTTACATTGTATTTTTGTTTGAAAGACGCAGTGAGAGACAGTAATCATCCATGTTATGTTGATTATTTGTAAGAACTCACAACATGCATATCGTCTTGATATTTTGATGCTAGAGATCTATGGAGGAGGATTGCTAACATGAAATATGAAATTTCATGATTTCATGCTCGGTTAAATTTATTTATATAAAGCAAAGAGCACCCAATTGCCAAACTGACATCGGAATTAAATAGCAGGCTCAATGAAATAAGAGTTAATGATCCAATTACATGAATGATGGCCATCATGCAGAGCCCTGAACAATCGCAGTTGTTGCCTGCTAATAAATAGAAAACCACTATCTATGTATTAAGGTTTTAATCCCGGGAGTATCGCACTTTTACGGGATTCAGAATACCGGGATTCGCTAACATCTGTTTTTATTCAGTCAGGCTGTATGGCGATGGAGCAACAACGAAGTAAGAATGAAGATAAACGTATTTCATTGTTGCAAATTACAATATACTGTTGTATTTGAAACATATTCCTTTTTCATTATCACTATTAGACCTAAACTATCAAGAATACATTAGACACGATAGTCCTATAATTACATGTGAGTGTGCATTACTTTTTCATACATTTTATCATATACTAGAATTAATTTTAGAGTATATTTGTGCAGTTTGACAAAATTACATACTTTCATTGATATCAACAAATAAAACTATGTTCAGGCAGTGGAGAAAAAAAGAATAAGCATTATCCATGCAAGCGTACTGATATTTAGTGAATTTTTGAAGCGAATATTATACAATATCGCATATTTTACCAAACATCACAAAAGTCACGGTATTTGCATTTCGATTTGAAAATCACATACCAGGTTTTAATCCGACAACGTATATTGTGAACGATAACCAGATCTAGTTATTGTTATAGTCCATGTCTGTACGTGAAAAGAAAAGTGTCTATCTGATATCATAAGTTGTATTGAGAAGTACGTTGAATTTGAAACAACGCATAATGTTGCTCAGCCGCCGCTAGCCTAAGCATACCATCAGTAAATACATTAAACTTGCTAATCCCGGGATACGGGATCGCAAAAAATCAACGGGAACCGAAAAAGTCGGGATTTTGAAAACCCTACTATGTATGTAGCCTGAAACTTCCAGACCTCTACTTGTACGTAAGTCATAGTCGTCATGCCATCCCACAGCAAACAACAATCACCATTGTTGCCGGCACTGAACCAATGACCACTATCTATGTACGTAGCCGGAAACTTCTAGACTTCTACTTGTACGTGAGTCATAGCACGCATTCATGCCATCCCACAGCCAACAACAATCACCATTGTTGCCGGCACTGAACCAATGACCACTATCTATGTACGTAGCCGGAAACTTGCAGACTTCTACTTGTACGTGAGTCATAGCACGCATTCATGCCATCCCACAGCCAACAACAATCACCATTGTTGCCGGCACTGAACCAATGACCACTATCTATGTACGTAGCCGGAAACTTGCAGACTTCTACTTGTACGTGAGTCATAGCACGCATTCATGCCATCCCACAACCGACAACAATCACCATTGTTGCCGGCACTGAACAAATGACCACTATCTATGTACGTAGCCGGAAATTTACAGAGTTCTTGTACGTGAGTCATAACACGCATTCACTAAAAAAGCAAATTTACGCAGTGCGAGTTTTAGCAACAAGTTCGATTTTCGACGCACTGGGAGTGATCTTGATATATCGAATTTGAGATCTGCCATTTGACGGCGAAAAAAATTTCTGTTTCGGTTGACTTTAACTTTCTCAGAATCGCTTTGATCTTCACGCTTTTGAAACTTGAGAAAGTGTTCGCTTTCATTCTTCAAACGTTTAACAATACGTCATGGTCGCGATTCCGTTTACTTGACAAATAATAAAGTGTTTAATGAAATAGTTGAAATTTTTGATAAATGTGGCTGGCTGTCACTTGGATATTAGTCTAATTTTCCAATATTTTTCCGAAACTCCAAAGTACTGTGCAATTATTGCAACTTATCTGATTTTTGGAAATTGGTTAAAACTCCAATCTACATGTATGTACGTCTAATGAGGACACGTGATGACTGTGACTGTTCTCGCATGGACTGTGTCAGCCACAGTGATACATTCATTTGGGTGTTAGTTAGTCTAGAGCGGACATAGTTTTATCCTCTAAATCTGTGGAGGGAAGCTGACATGATGTGAAAAATGTATCAGGGCAATATTTTTTATCCTTGCCCTTCTGGGAGGGCAAGATAAAGATTCATAGAAATATTCGCATAATCACATTGTTTATTGGACAATGTTAGCCTCTGTGATAAATTAGTCAAATGCTGGTATTGTTGAAACCGCTCGACTCCTCACGATCTATGTGCAATGTACACAGAATTAGATTGTTTAGCGTATCACTTTGCTAGAAGAGCAAACTGATTCAAGGCGGTGGCACATGCAAGAACTTACTAAGTGGGCAAATAGAAATTTTTAATACCTTACAGAGATAGGAAAAATAGTCGTGCGTCGCTTCCGGATTGCTCTGAATTCCTTCAAAATGCTCCGATCGCTTCAGATTCGAAGAATTCAGATTACTGATCGAAATTTTCCTCGATGATGTTGGGCCCTCCGATCATTATTAAAAAAGGTAGCAGGCGCACAAAAAACGTTCACAAACTTCTCTGTAGAATCGACTGTGTCTATTTTCTGTGTGATCCAGTTGATAAGTCACTGAAACTTAACACAATTTGGCGTGTTTAATGTTGAACTGGCTGCTCATTGTTCGATTGCTATGGTATTATGTCACCAGATTGTGTCATTTCATTAGCGTTACATGTTCCAATGCTTCCTTTCTAGTCAAGCAGAAGAATAGACGACCTGTCTAATTCTGTGGCAATATACGACTGTATATATTTAATGTGATATCAATCTTCCGGTTCGTTAAAATTCAGGCTTGAATTTGCACTGCGTTCAATGAAAAATTGGTCTGCTTGCCCCTCGGGACTAGTTCTTGACCGTTACGACCATCAATGCTGATCAATGTCATCTGCAGACCGAAACACGCAGACAAGCCAATCTATCTCTGTGGCATCCACAGACGAATAAATGAATAGTGTGGAAAGAGAGGGATCTCCACCTCGCTAAATCGAGGCATTCTCCTGTTCTCCTTAAGGATTCTCTGTCATTTATGTACTACATTTCTTCAGATGAAGTGCAGAAACTGCCAGATCAATGTTGACTCTTATCCAAGTGCACTCAATTTCATATACTCATTTCTGACTCACATTAGTATAATCAACGATTATATATCCAGCAGGACGTGAGATTCCCTCTGATACACGAATAAGCATGAAATCCTTCTTTCCTTGGTAGATGACCGAATTTGAATTTCCGCTTCATAAAAATTTGAATTTCATAAACACGAAACCGTATGTTCAAATAATCTAGTTGAAAGATTCCTCAAATGGGCATTATCCGTCTCATGGCACGCATATGAAACACGAATTAATGAAATAGAAATATCTGCTCGTGTAAATCAGAACATAACAGTTTAGCTCCGATTCAAATCGTGCTCAGACTATTTTCGAGAATGTTGTAGATTTGTAAATGAGTATTCTATCGATTCGATGTCTTTCGAATTCATGGACATTCATTTTAGAGTTAGGAAATTGAACTTTATTTAACATCATGACAGTTGGCATAAAGTAGGACTGATGCAGGCCTGCAGGTTGAGCAACATCGGCCGCCGCAACCCTCTGTCGTCGACATGCCTTGGTGACAAGTTGCGCTTGCAACACTCAACGCGCTTGCAAAGGATCGTCCGGTGGCCTTGTGGCTATAGTTTGTGCTTGCATTTCCTCCAACTCCAACACCTCTGGTTCGAGCCTGCCCACGACCAATGACTTCCTGATTACGTCTGGTCAGATTTGATAAGTACAACAATAACCAGGGGCGACCGTACAGAAACAGTGTTAGATAGCGAGTCGTTAGCGTCTAGTAAATCTCTAACAATAACTGTTAGAGACTCACTAGTCCCTAACTGTATGGAGCCAGAAAATTAGATTGTTTAAGCGTATCACTTTGTTAGAATGATCACTTTGTTAGAAACTAATTCAAAAAGATGGCACATGCAGGAACTTACTAAGTGGGCAAAATGACATTTTTAATACCTTTCAGAAAGATTGTCATGCGTCGCTAGCGGATTGCTGTGAATTCCCTCAAAATGCTCCGATCGCCACGATTATTTCAGATTTGAAGAATTCGGATCATTCCGCAAGAGTTTCTCCAAACGGAAAATGCTGAAGAGTTTTAGTTCCAGTTTGATTTCACGATGTTATTTGGACTGCGTGAGGAAATGAGTCTAATTCTGATAAGATGAAATCGTTTTTCTTGCAGCAAAAATCAAAGCGTGAGGCCATGGTATCGTGAGGGTGACAGTGAAGAAACAAATGCAAGAGCCATGAAAGCTTACCGAGCCTTGATGACGGTGACCTTGAAGAAACCAGACAGTGCAGCGTACCGCAATTTCTCTGAGCAGGTCAAAGAACTCGCAAAGAAGGAATACAATTACACCTACGGAGATCAAGAAGTGAGTCACAACTGGCTTTCTTTTTTGAGTCTTTTTTTCATTAGATAAATATCTCCACCAATGTCAATTCAACGTAACGACAGAGACCAACATAATAACACTATGTGTTGGGATAGCTCAGATGGTTAAGGTCCGCGCTTCGGTGCAGAGGAACAGAACATCCCTCACGGAAATTTTTCATGAGATTTTTATGAGAACTCATGAGATTATGATGAGTCTCATGATGTTCTCATAAGAAAATATTTATCTCATGATGTTCTCATGATGCTTTGATGAGAATATAATGAGTGATAATGAGAACATTCATGAGGATAATATCTCATGATGCGTTCATGAGGTTTCTGTGAAAATAAGTTTATAAGTAGTAAGGTATGCATGCTAGCCACGAAAGGAAGGAGTCACAAGAAAGCTTATTCAATCGATAAAAGTCTCCAAGTTTAGTCTATAAAGAACAAAAAGCAAAAATATAGAATATGTCATAGCGCTATGCAACAGCACTTTTGAACTGATGCATATATAATTTGACTTTACAATTAGCATTACTATGCAAGATATTGAAAATAGACATATATACAATCGCAGTTCAAAAATGGATCGCAGTATGGTGGACATGGTGCGGGAATGCTATGGGCAACGTGGCCAAATTAAGAGTCTCAATATTAAATGCTAGTAAAATAAATTCAGAAGCATGAAAAAAATAAACTGTTGATCTATTAATGAGATATTTCATGCGAAAACGTTCCAAATCCGTATGAAATTTCATGAGAAGTGTATGAGAGTAATCTCATAAAAAATCTTGAGGATTTTTCGTGCGGGAAGATTTAGAGTTTGAGTCTATCTCATCGGGTTACTTTATAGCTGCGATTGAGTTCAGGCCTCAACACCCATATCTGACTAATATAACCAGCATTGGCGCGGTGGATAGTATAATCCCATTACAGCATGCATTCGATTATTACATGCACAGCAAATATTTCCGAAAAAGAATCTCCCTGGTAATTACACACCCCTAATACAGGGCAAAGTTGGATATAGCAGAATGAAATTCGATTCGTGCTTTGTTTTGGAATGTTGTATGGATGTCGCGGCTGGTAATATAGAGCGATAATTTAGAACGGTCACAGAGGGCTAATTCTTAGCATTTAGCTTGTTGTGATTATATATCTTGAGTTCGTTATCGATCATCAGATGTAAGCACGCTCTATGTTAGGAATGGACTCACGGATATAGATCAATTTCTATGAGCATAACAAGCACTTCATTACAAGTACTAGCCTAGCATGATATTCGATTGCAGGCGACGATAGCGCGTTCGATAATATATAGCGATAGCTAGCTTTTGAGGTTTATACTACTTTTTATTGACTGGCTATGGCGTGATATAAACCGAGCCGTAGGCGAGTAATGATATCCTTCTTTAGACATGGGCTCCACACTTGTGTGCAATATTCAAGGAGCGGGAGAACGTAGACAATGTAGGAATTTTTCAATAATTAAGGATCATTTGCTGTAAGGCATTTCAAGATGAGGTAAGCAGACTTTAGAGGATGTAATCTCACAGTGTTTCGAAAACTTTCCAAGATGTCACTCCAACATCACAAAACGTAGATACTCTGGAAAGGGAAACAGTCTTTTTCCATGCACCTACCAAAATTGATAACCTTGCATTTATCATGATCGATTGGTAACTGCCAATTATTCGACCAGACATCAACCTGAGAAAGCAATGATTGTAGGTTAGTAAATCTCAGTTTCTGCAACATTCATAAATTTTAATGTCATCAGCAAAGAGAAGAGATTTGTTTCTAGGATACTCTGTATATTGAATTTAGTGACATGGAAAGTCTTCTGATGTCTTTTTGCGAACAGTTTCTGGCAAATTGATACAACAAAACTGCTTTCGATTTTAGAGATGTATGTAGAATACAAGGCTAAGAAATAATGAGGAAAATTCATTATCTCACCTGCGCATTTGTTAGAAAATTTGATGTGCATTTAATGACTTGACGAAATCAAAGATTATGATGGGATAGTTGCGAAAATTATCTTCTAAACAACAACTATAATTAGAAATTTCAGATAAATTCGACAGGAAGCGACTCTCTGAAGGAAGGCAATTTATTGAGATGCGTCAATTGATGCTTTTGTAGATAATCTTTTAATGGACAGGCTAAATGACAGGCTTTAATAGAAGTTGTGCATTAAATTTCGGCTAATAAAATCCTCAAAACAGCCCATGTGTGTCATGTCCTGTTAATAGTGAAATTCTATTTTGTTATTATGTAGATGTCCACATGTGTAACCAATTTCTCCCAGTTTGATGAGGAATTAGGAAAAATGTTCACAGGGGACGGAAATATAGGGATTATGAAATAATTCGACAGCAAACTTAACAGCTAATTTGTCAGTCAAGATAAAGATGATGAGATTTGATTCATTGAACATCACTTTCCTCCATATTTGGCGTCATCAATGCAATATATCGTAATCCATATTCACTACTCTAAATCTGGAACAGCTATTTACGAAACTAGTGCATGATTGCTTCTTTATAGCAATCCACGAGTTGGATATCTTAAATGGCCGAGCCCGTAAGGGTGATGACCCTTTAAATCTAACGAGTTGAAATGCTATGATGAAGCAATCTTATGCACGAGTTGCGTAGAGAATTTTATTTAGCGACGTGCTATGATGATCAAGGACAGATTGTGATTGACATGTCTGTGATTATCAAGAGCATTTAAATAGAAATCTAGCCTGATGAGCAGTGAAGTATCTATTCATAGATCTCACTGTAAATCGCTGGATACGAAAATTACATACAAACATATACCAAAATCACATACAATTTGAAACTAACATCTGATACGAGATTCTCGTATGTTTACAGAGATCTGGTATGTTTTTCATACCACATCTCACTTACTTTAGTATATGATTGGTATGTAGCGATACGAACTATTCTATCTGTGATTGGCTGTTTTACGATGAAATACGAATTCTTGGTATGTTTTATATACGAGACCCGATGCAAATAAATCCTTATTCGTATGACTCTGGTATGCATTTGGTATGTGCAGCTTTAAGTCATATAGCAAAATAATATATGTATTGCATGCTACTGTCAAATAACTTTTTTCGGTAATACCAGTCGTGAATATTTCTTGTTTGATAGAGTGATATATAACTAGATTAGATTTATTGTGAATTTTATGCTCCACGAGATGGTCGTCGTTGCTACATGTCTAGCAACATTAACAGGACGTTTAATTAGCTATACTTTATGAACCAAGTTAATAAACATCATTCAAACGATATCGTTCGTGAAAACTTGTTGACTTATATATCTCAAACATAACTATTTTTGCGTTGATGAATTATAGTGTTTTTATTTCGGATTGATAATATGCTCAATTTCAAAAGTGCATAATGCATGATTGTTGATGGTTGAATGTTAGACTTACGTGTATTAAAATCGAATTCAGTATTGTAAGTTTGACTCTTGAATGTTATTATCTCACTACTTACAGGACAGTAGTAACATTAGTGTGATCTTTACTGTCCAAAGGCCTTAAATCAACATACTTTGGACATGATTGTTGCCTTCTTTTAACATTGTGCTGTTATGGCTTTAGTACGTAAAGCATACCACATTTGAAATAACATACGAAAAGCATACAAATATATACCAAGAGAATACAGAAATATACCAAAAAAATATTTTGGTATGCATCCTTCGTATGTGATTGGTATTGAGCGATTCACAGATTTAGTCTAAAGCAGGACAAGAGTACTCAGAATTGACATAGATAACGCTCCTTCCAGTGCATTGGATTCCCGTGCTAATTATGATCATTGTCTTTGATTATGATACTTTGATCTTTCAGTGTCAGGTAGTTATTGTGATATGATCACACTTAAGGAAACGCTCTTACTAATAATACTGAGCATGTTAAAGTATTCAGTCACCCATCGAATTGCTAATTTAAGAAAACATTACCTCTCCAAGGTTGTCATGACACGGAGGATCTGCAAAATATTGTTATTCCTTCTGTATTGCTATCATGATCAGTCAATTCTGTGGTAATTTCCTCAAAACTGCAAATATTTGCATATCTCTCATTTGACACTGGGTCTCAACTCGAGTTCATTTAATTAAATCGAAACTGCATACATTGAGGGATCTAATTGATGCTGAGTTGATGCTCTATCTAATATATTTGCTCTTTAGGACTAACTCTAATGATTTCTGCGGGGCTCCTATTGTACATTCGTGTGATTACTTCTTACAACAGTTATTTACGCAACTAGTGCATGATGGCTTCTTTATAGCATTCCACGAGTTAGATATCTTAAATGCCCGAGGCCATAGAAGTGGATGTTATTGTTATTGTTATTGTTCTATGTTATTGTTAATTTCTATGCCCGAGGCCGTAGGGTGAGAGCTATTTAAATATAACGAGTTGAAATGCTATGATGAAGCAATCTCATGCACGAGTTGCGTAGAGAATTTTATTTGGCGACGTGCTATGATGATCAAGGACAGATTGTGATTGACATATCTGTGATTATCAAGAAGAGTATTTGAAATAGTTTGATCAATCGTGAAGATATCTACTCACAGATCTAGTCTATACTAAATCATGACAAGAGCACTCATAATTGACATAGATTGCGCTCCTTCAAGTGCATTGGAGTAAATCTCATCTCCCGCCCGGGCAATAATCTGCTTTACAGTTCAAATAAACCGATAGGATATCTACAATACCTGCACGTAGACAAATAAAATATTATTTTTTGAAATTAATGAAATGATATTGTTTTTCAGTCTTTTAGTCTTTCTACCCACAAAAATTAATTTATAAATTGTATCAAAATATATTTCTCCGGTCTGGCCTTGTCAATTGAGATAGACAGAAATCTTGAGCAAAAATCTTTGGAAATCAAATGCTAATTCATTTGAAATCTCCTTACAAAATTGCTAACTATCAATCTTATTATCGCTATCTAGCAAATATCCACAGATATCACAGTTCTATATTCAAGAATCGCATAGTTCACAATAGTTCACTCTATATCTCTCTAGTTCTTCTATATAACTACTGTTGACATATTTGGTTGGTTCCACTCTGTTTTGTCGTTGATGAGATCCTTCTCATCATAATGTTTTTGATGTTGTTGTTGTTGACTGAAAAAATATTATAAGACTACTAAAAAAGACTAAATGACTGAAAAACAATATTATTTCATTAATTTCAAAAAATGATGTCAAAGTCTTTCTGTACAAGATCTATTGAAATTATCAAAACTAAAACACTGCTCTGATAATAGTGTTTTACCCACCAAAGCCTAGTAACAGCAAGTGTTTATCGACTATATCTAGTAACGTCACATGGATTGGTTTTCAGCTAAAATCTAACTGTATTGTTATTACAGGGTGTCGACAATCCCGGAAAACCCGGGAAAACCCTTGAAAATGGTCATGACCTCTTGAAATGTAGCCTATATATGTAGCCTGAATATGTAGCTGATTTCAAATTTAATAACATGAGTATGGACATCGATGACAGAGTTTCTCAGTACCATTGTAAATAGAGAAGTTTTGGGAATATATTAGATACGTAACTTCTAATATCTATCAATAAGTTGTAAGGCAAATTTAGTGCCCTTGAAAAATATTGCTGATATCCGGGAAAAATCCGGGAAAATGAACACCGAAAAAGAAAAAACCTCTCCCGAGTGAAAATTACTGCCGATGTATGACTATATGAAATTCAATAAAATATAATTATATTTTATATAATATATGCATATAAGCATATTATATTTTATTGAATTTTATATAGTCATACATCGGCAGTGATTTTCACTCGTGAGAGGTTTTTTCTATTGCTATCATCGGAATCATGGTCCTCCCGCCTTCTGCTATTGCATACATGAACATCGAAAGTCTGTTGACATCCTGTATTAAACCAATGCAGTCGCAGTGAATGTTTATCAACTAAATCCAGTCACAGTGAGCGCTGTAGACAAAAACCTAGTTGCAATGAATTTCACATCGAAGTCGCGCATCTGTCACTGAAATCGGAACACGCATACCATAGCCTACAACATCCTCAAAATCAAATTTCGAAAACAAAACAGGCTATAAAAGTATTGATAAGATCTCATCGTCAGTTATTGAAGAATGTGCGTGCCGTCAGCTTTATTGTCGATTTCGAGCGCATTGAAAATGACAGTGAATAGAGTCGTCCCTTCGCTTCGATCTCCAAATGACTCCTACGATACAACGTTTTGCCAAATAGAGAACTCATGAGGAGACATTTGTTTTTAACTGACATCGACTCTCATACCAAGTTTCTGTTATTCGTCAAAACATCAATAAATGGCAATAACCTTTGCTCAATCAGTTGAGCATTCATGAAGAAGAATTCGTTTTGGGAGCGCAGTATTGAGCACTTATGTCCGACAGAACGCAGACAATTCACTCAGCCGAAGACATGAAGTCGATACCTGTCTGCGAGACGACGGGACTGAAAGGGCATTTGGATTGCTCTTTAGTAGTGGAGAGATATATACGAGTGTAAGTGGATGATTGCATGAGATTTCGCGTTTAATGGACGATTTTGGATCAAGACTTATCATCAGGAACTGGAAAAATTAATCATATCAACATTGAAATCATTATATTATACATAACATATGTCATAGAGTAAGTATATACATGGATAGGTAGAGTGTCGACTCAAACAAGTATCTGTATACAGTGAAAATTTTTATGTCAAAATATTCACTTTTTTGCGGAGATGACGTTCCTGCTGTCCAAAAAATTATTTGAGCAGTTTTTGAAACGCTAAAATTTTTCAAATTATTCCTGTATTTACATGCTACCGAGATGACGTCCCCTTTATAAGTAGTGTGAAATAAGTTGGATATGAAAGGAATGAATATTTGCTAAAAAACATCATGATTAAGCGGAAATTTTGCTGATGATATTGAAATTTTATGAGCTACATTATAATGCAAGTCCTTGGAAGTCTTCAAGGAAAAGTTGAGATCTTATTGAAAGCTTATGTTTTTAATTCAATTTTCAGCGGCATGATTTTATGATTCACAGGCGTCCTTTCTTGAATCTGAATGGTGCTGAGTAGCAATGTTGACCCATTTACACCTTTTAAATATCATTTTCTTTATAATGATGCTTTTGCTCCTTCAGTGGCAGGCAGTTTGTGATATGATCACGCTTAAGAAAATAATCTTATTATAGTAAGGCATGATCTTCAAAGCAATGGTATGCCATCGAATTGCTAATACTATAAACCATTTAACCTCTCAAGGTTGTCATGATATGGAGGATTTGTAAATTACTTTTCGTTCTTCTGTATTGCTGTCAGAATAAATCAAATTCGTGTACATTTCTCCAAAAGTGCAAAAATTCCTGTCAAGTTCATGTTATGAAATCGAAAGTGTATACACATTGGGGATTTAATAAATACTGAGTTACCACTCTACCTAACAAACTTACTCCATGATATATATGCTAACAAAGACAAAGTGCCGGCCGAGCTCATGTCAAATTTTGTCTACAACAGGGGTTCCCAACCTGGGGTACACGAAGGAGTTTTGAAGGGTACGCAGAATATGAGAGATTTATTATAATTCAATTTTACTTTCATTACTTTACTGTTCATGGGTCAGTTGAACTTTTAAACTTTGTGCGCATCCCGCATTCGCTTGTCATCATCTAGCCTTGAAGCAACCGCCTCTAATTAGCAACCACCAACTCGACCCCAACCACATACTTATATGAATCCGGAGTCTCCACCTTAGTAATGATTAAAAGCAAACAAGGAGCTCGTTTTTATGTTGGAGTATGGCTTTCTCTGCGCTTGTGTATCAGTTACGCTTAGCTAAAGTTTTGTTATTCAATTTTCGAATTTCGTATATTTCTACGCGTAAATAATTTTAGTATGATTGAATTCACTCTATTTTTTGTATGTTAAGTGAGGGTACGCGGAAAAATGAAAAATCCTATCAATTTCTGCTTTGGGGTGCGCAACATGAAGAGGTTGGGAACCCCTGGTCTACAAGTATTCTTGTGAACACTCGGTCAGGCATTTCATTACTAGGATGAATGAACACTTGAAAGGCTACCCAACGCCTACTGAAATTAGCTTACATGTTCATTCTCCTCACAAAGATAATTTCAAGCTCGTTTCTCAGACGAGGTATCCAATATATCTGGAATCTATTATATTAAAGAAATCGGACAATAACCTGATGAATGAACGGAGAAGCTCCATGAATCCATGCCTAAATTTGTAATTGTACACTGTAAATAGCACTGATTTTATTTCCTGATTTTACGAGTATCTTCTACTGTGACTGCTGTGAAACCAATCCATTAATTTTAGCCTAGAAATGTGATCATATCATCCGATGTAACTGTGGATTTCATATTTAAGAGAATTTTATGCTGTACTGTACATGCTGTTGTTCACCTGAAGATGGCATTTTGAAAATGACCGAAACATGTCGTGCGCTCTGAACTCGAATTGTTCTCACTTTTGCTAAAATACTATGGGCATTATTTATTTTATTTTGTGTAACTAAAGAACAATTCGACGCGCGATTATAACGGAATAAGAAAAATAATCGAAAGTTATCCAAACTAGAATAATTACGTCGTCGGTCTGGCGGCTTCCGCTGTTTCATTTACAAAAACAAATTGAAAGGTGTAACAATTATATCACACTCAAATCGCATTTCATGGCCAAGATATCTCTCTCACATAAGTTAGAAGTATGCCATAAGTTAGAAGTAGAAATCTTGTAGGCTGGAAATGACTGTGATATCGCTAATCAAGGCAAATTCAGTGAATGAAATTATTGCTTTGTGTTAATTAATTTTTCATTGTTTGCGTGTCATATTTCTACTGATTATTCAAGCAATGAAAAATTAATTAACACGAAGCAAGAATTTCCTTCACTAAATTTGCCTGGATTAGCGATATCACAGTAATTTTCGATTATTTTTCTTACTACGTTATAATCGCGCGTCGAATTGATCTTTAGATAGAAATATAATATAATAATTTCAATGTTGATATCATTTCCAAAAAATTCTTTGAGAAAATTATTTGTTTGACACGTGAAAAAATTAACTGCAATTTAATTCGTCATTCTTTGCAGATAATCAATAAATTGCAGTTATTTTTTTTATCATCTCTAAATTTAGGAAGATCTTTCGAAAAAGATTCGATGATTGACATTTGATTGATAAGTACTTAGAAAGTTTTTTCCATGCCACATTGGAAGGTACTTTTAAACACTTACAGAAATAGAATTTACCTTTAATCACATGCATGCATTTTCTGTATCATTATGCTCGTTGAGCTAATTTTCATGAGAAACATGCAAATGCACTGATAACAAAATTAAGCAATGACTCAGATTCTCATCTATTCTATGAGCGTGGTGTTTTCCAGCTCAAGAACTGAAACACTGCCAGTATTACCATCGTGAAAGCATTAGGTTTATCAACATTTAAATTTATCTAGTGTTGTAAGAATCATACCATGGTATAATATGCAGAATCTATGGCCACGCAGCGGCCAAAAATATCTGCATGATTATACTATGCTATGATTCTTTGTTAGCATTCTATTATCTGTGTATGCATTAACCTGTGCTATGGTAATCCTATTGTTTTCAATCGGAGATTCTGAGCGGGTATTTCTCCAAAGAGAAATAATACCTCATAGACATGAAGAAACATGTTTTTGCCATTGTCATGGGTTTGGCATAGTTTGGTCTATGGTCGGTTAATACATTATAATATTGCACAGATATCTGGAGAACACCTACCGACAGATTATCCTCATAGAAAAATCTACTTGCTCGTCAGCTTCGCTTCGGAGCAATAGATATTTCAATTCGGTAATC
This sequence comes from Prostheceraeus crozeri, assembly GCA_907163375.1. Classification (NCBI taxonomy): domain Eukaryota; kingdom Metazoa; phylum Platyhelminthes; order Polycladida; family Euryleptidae; genus Prostheceraeus; species Prostheceraeus crozeri. The sequence continues at coordinate 26,141 of CAJQUW010003791.1, forward strand.
TGAGTGATTATTCTCTTGATATCAGTGCAATATTACATACGTAAATCATGGTCCCTAGAAATGTATGGACTAAGTTAGGGATGTCTATGAACCACAGATAGTTCAAAGATTGAGCTATCTATGGATCATAGACATGCAGGTTTGTTACCGTGCATTTTTCGACAGAAATGCACAATAAAAACTTTCTTCTGCAAGCATTATATATAAGAATTGTCATGCAGTGTTGTTTTCCATTTGCAATCACGGCATAGATGTTTAATTAGAGACTTTTGAATTAAAGTTCAAGTGAATGCTACGGATCATAAAGAGCAAGTTTCGTATTAGGCTGCAATCAATCTCTTCTTCATTTCATATTTGAGTGAGCCTACAGAATATTATATTAGCGACGTTACTGATTGGCACCTGATCCAGTGACGTCAGACCATCATTTTTCATTAAATTAACTGTGGAACTCAAGGCCAAATTAGAAACCAACTTGAAATCAAAAACCAATGAAACTGACTTTTTTTAAATTGTTATTTTAGTGAAAGTTACTTACGCATTTATATCGCCTTTGGGCCCATGCAGAGACATGCTGACCTCGAAAAATGCAATAAAAACGGATACTTTGCACTGGTTGCGTAAATAGGCATTCAACATACAACAATTTGATGATAATTTTCAATTCTTTTGGCCACTTCGCAATTCCGGTACTTCAACAATTTCTCTATAAAAGTAGTTCTCAAATATCTATCGCAGAAATGAAAAACAAAAGCAGAACTCGATGAATAATCGACCTTAACTGAGCACAGAAAAACCTCATTCGTTGGAATTCCAACACGTTAAAACACTTGACTCTGAATTCTCTGACGTTTCTTTCTTCATGTCAGTGAATAGTTAGATATCAATTTCGTGATGTTTCCAATCCTTTTCAAATAAAATATGTAAACAATTTCTCTATTCACCATTACTGCAAAACCATAGAATTCGCACCATTTTCAAGTCAGTATCAATAACGAATGGAATTTGACACGATTTTAGCTATCACAAGTCAAAAAGGCCGACTTTTATGCAAAGGGCTAGAATATGCTCAATATTCAAATTATCAAAGATCGTGTTTAATGAATGTTTTCGTAATGCAAATACTGAAAGTGTGTAGTATGCATTCTTTCATCTAATTGAATAATCCACTTCAAATTTCCTTGACTCAGTCAATATCAGCAGAAATTAAAGGAATATCAACTATTTGATTCTTTTCTAATTGAGGAATTTTGAAAATTTCAAATTTTGATTTTTTTAACTTTTAAACTTCGATTCTGAAAACATGGATATGCGAAGACGTAGTCCGGGAGCCAGCGCAAAGATGTGCAGGGAACGAGGTAGTAAATTTTTCATGCTCAGACGAGTTTGCTATACAGAGAGGAGTTCAGATCACAACGTCTGCCGATGTCAGTCATTTGCACCTGTCTAGTACAGGCCCATGTTAACTCCCGAAAACTACCTCAAAATACATGAGAAGAGGTAGCATAAGTCCTCTATTCATGTACAAGCCAAAAGCTCAGCTGATTTATGAACAGAAAATAACAGACACGTAGGAATTTGGTAAAATCCTTAACAGACACCTCGAAGCACCGTCGAAATATACCGGTTTTGCAGGATCGGAGGTAGAACAAAAGATTACAAAAGATAAAAAGCGCAGTGCCTAGTATTTTTCATGAAGACCCTAACAGACATCTAGCTAGTTGCATAATTGCAAACAGACACTTAAAACATGCGAAAATGCCCATTTTTCGATGAAACAATCAATTTGTTGATGAAAAATATTCCACGCTTCACATACATCATCAAAATGAAAGAACTGACCTTACATTGACATACTGCCTTTGGAATGGGTGTGACAAGCACACTTAAGAGCTTTTTATCGCTGTAAAACTAAATTTTGTATGTTAGTTTACAACATATATCAAGAACATATGATAAAAATTAAAAATATCATCTCCAAGAAAATATTGCTTCTATAAATACAAACAAACGGCATCTCCTGTTCACAAATACACGTTACCGGCAAATTGCTGTTTTTCACGACCTATCATAAACATTTGCTACAATTTCTCGCCCCATCCCATGACTGCGTGCCTAGGTAAGTAATTTGATCTTTGAATATAATAGAGCACTGCATGACGCTGCATCAGTGGAGTACACTACAGACTGTCTGTGTTTCCGTGATGCTATACAGCCTGCTGCCGGTCGGACAGGTACGAAGATGGATGAGTTTTCACGTCACAGTAACTTCACTTTCATCGTTGATTTACGCAAACAAAGTTATGATTCTGTATCCTATTGGCGACAAGCTCCAGCCACAGCCTTAATATAATTCGGTGTAATCAACATATCTCATACAGAAAAAAGACACTGCATGCTCATAATAATTGTGATTGAGTGTGATGAATATTTCAGTGTTCAGAACAACCTTTGGTCAAGGAACCTAAAATTATTGGTGAACTGAGAAAAGCTTTCAATTTTTGAGCGATTTATTTCATGGATTTTGTTTTTCTCCGTAGAGGTCGTTGCTATGTACATCGAAAATCATCAACAGAAATGTTAAAATGTTTTGGAAGTGTAGAAGACAACTAATTTTTGCGGATGAAATCTTCTTCATTCATCGTCTGAATCACTCCAGTTACTATCACTGTCTCCGACATCTTCATCGACATCCATGTCGCTTTCACTGTCATCGTTATCATCATCGAAAGACTGAAATAAAAAGTAATGTTGGAATAATGAAATACTGGTAGCTGAAACATCTACATTGTTGTACTGATTCACGCCAAAATTCCGCGTATGTACTATCACTGTGTATGTGCAATAGAGAATCTTTGCATTTAAGAATCTGTTTTCAGCATAATCAATATTGTAACTGAGATCAATATTGTAATTGAGATCAATATTGTAAGTGAGATCAATGTTGTAAGTAATATTGTCGCTATAAATGGATGCTAGTATTTTTACGTGATAGTATTTTTACGTATTAAATAGTGAAATATCAAGAACATGGCAGCAATGTATTATGTAAAAAATCCCTAGGACTTTTGGATTTATTTGTTGAAGAATTAGATTGATACATGATCCCGTAATACATACCTGTGTGTTGCCGTCAATGTTGTTAGGCACGGGTGGTCCATTGAACCACACAGGTTCATACAACCCGTTAGACCAAGTCCATCCGAAGTTCTCTGGGACGAGTCCAATTGTTGGATTTGGGAGATGAGATCTATTCCACAGGATTGATACATATTGAGCTCGAAGGATCTTTTGTCGCAAGGTTCGCCAGCAAGGCGGAAGTAGGGCGGGGTTTAACCTTTTCACGTTGGAGAGAGGGTTATCCTGTAAATGAATACGGATTTTTGTTATTCCAAGAAAGAATTCCTTCTCAAAGTGATTTCATAGTCTATAGCATTTTGTATTTTAATATTCTTTGAGAGGATGTACTGTTGTGTAATGCCAAGGAAGTTAAGACATGTATATATATATATATATATATACCAGTTCATATCGGTCTACTTGAAAAAGATTTATAAAATATTCAATTACCTGATGAAATTGTCCAGTCAATCGACGATAAACAGCGTATCGAGCTTCATCTATATCTGCAAATGATGGATGACCGTATATGGCACAAATGAAGGAAACTAACCCTTCATAATCCGGCTCTTCTGTTGTTGAAAGCTGAATAAGGGCAGAGGAAATTCTACCTGACTCGTCTTTTTCAACTAAATCTAATGCTTTTCGTTTTCCCTTGTTAAAAAAGGAAGAAGTCACGTCTGACCCGGTAAGTGCATGAAGAGCTAGGAGTGCGGAAGTGAAACCTTGTCTCCTTCCTTCAAGGGATGCAGCAATACTAGATATGTCAATAAATCTTCTATTGAAGGAAGTTCCAAAATCCATGATCAATTTAGATATGGCATCATTGCTCACTGCCAATTTCAAAAGAAGAATGAAGACATCTGTGTCAGTTGACTTTACCAGCAACTTTCCAGACAAAGTTGAAGCATGGAATATGATGAGTGTGTCTGCCTCCTCATGGTCCCCTTGGAGAGACATTGGATGATCGTTGGTCAAACTCTCATCTTTGCTGTCAATCTGGTATCTGATACAAACACCACCGTGTGATACAAAAAGGGATTTCTTCTCGAAAAAACATCTGTATTCCTGTTTTTTCCATTCAGACATAAAAAAATCAACCAAAGAATCTTTGAAGCTGCCATTCTTTAAAAGATTTGACATCATCTGTAAAGGACTTTGGTCAGGTCCAAGAATAGAATGAGGTCGATTAAACTCTCCTCTTCTTCTCCTTTCACTCTCCTTCAAGGATGTGTCAAGGTAGGTATCAAAGAGAAGATGAATTTCAGTACCCTGAGATTTCATCACCGTGGATAGCAACTCTTTAGCAATTGCACCGTAGGTGCGGGATCCCTTCATATTTGGTAAGTGGACTCTCAGCAGGTGCCCACCATCGATTAGTGTCACGTCTATATCACGTTTTGCTTCACAATCAATTGGAATGCCTTTCTCTTCTAATGTTTTCAGAAGAACTGCTTTAGAAGTACGTAAAGGAGAGCCATCAGAGTGAGCTAAAGACAGAGGGACATCAGTGAGTGGATACGAAAGAAGATATTTCATATCAACAAAAGAATTGCTTTGACTTGCAAGTAGAACCACTCTCCCGAAAACATCCAACATATCTCTACAGTGTCGAACCGATCCTCGCAATTCTCTGTATTTCACATTCTCTTTGGAGAAATTCTGCACCTTCAGTCGCTTCAGTGGTTGTAGGAATCTTTTCTGGTCGCGCTCGCATTCCTGCAGAAAGATTTTTCTTTGCTCTTCTCCCCGCGATAATGTATCGGTTAGATACTTTTGCGTTTGTAATGACGCTGTTTTTCCGGTTACGACGTTCACCAAACTCGACTTTGGTATTTCATCCGAAAATGGGTTGCAAGTCTGTATAATTGCATCAATGAGTCTCGACAAATCATCGTTATCGCGTTTTATGCGATGGGGACAGTTTTGCTTAGATGGATCGTGAGATGAATTCAAACCTAAAAATAGCTTCAATTCAGAAACAGCGAAACCACGCTGAGCAGATGTCAAACACCAACGTCTGACTGCATCTTTGGAGTTGGCAAAAGCAACAATGCCCGCTGCTTTGGATGACGCATTTTTATTAACAGTTTGCTCCAAACATAAATCAATGGATGTCCTGGAAAAATGTTTGGGTGTACGCCTTATAGAAAAAGCACCCATTTCTAATAGTTCCTTGCATCGACTAGGCATGTCACCAAGTTTTTGTTGAAATAATGCGCTCCAACGCGCATAGTTTGGCCTGTTCAGAGCAAAAAATACGTTCATGACATTAGGAAGAACAGATAGAAACCCATCAACATCATTCATTTTGATGGATTTCTGAAGCTGTCTATATAAACGATTTATCAAGTAAATGTAAATGCCCCAAAACGCCGGCGTTGAACCGTATCTTCCTTCAAGGACATCACACAAGAAAGTGTCATAGAGGCGCATAATTCGTAAGAAATCATCGTTATTCTGCAGATACTCTTCCATATCGGATTCATAACTGTCGGAAATGTTTATCAATGACTGCACATCAGGGAAATCAGTTTGTTGGAGAACCTCGGACTGGAAACGTCGGAATAGAAGAGACTCCATGGCTGTGGCAAGCAGCTGGTGAACACGTGTACATCTGTTATAGAATTTTCCACGAAGAAAACCAGGAAGCGATCCCTCAGCTAAAATCCCAGCCTGAATAAGAAGATATTCTACACCACAATCTGCTATGTATGTTCCTAGTGCTCCAAAGTACGCAAGCTCGAGATGGAAACATCCTAGCAAAATGAGAACTTTGTCAAAGATTGGTTGTTCCATCGCTTGTATAGTGTATGCCTTCAGGGCAATGGCCAGGTCATATGTTACAATCGCATATTCTTGATTGGTTTCATTCGCAACTTCTAGGCTACGCTTTAGCGTTTCACGAACGACGTCATTTTGGGTGGGCGACTTCAAAATTGGTTCCATGTATCTTACTTTCTGTTGAGGTAGGAAATCTCTAACATAGGTTGAATAAAATCAAAGAACATGGGGGGAGAAAAACTGAATGTCTGAAGGAGCCAATAAAAGTCCAATACTTCTAGTGGAATATCTTCACGTTCTTGAAAACTTAAGACAAATTTTGCCTTTTGGACGGGTTTCACAAATGGAGTCAGCGCTCTATCTGATCCTTGAAATCGTCTCCGTTTTTCGGGACATGTCATGGACTCATTCTCATGTGAATGATCTCCCTGATCTTGGTTCTGATAACAAATACCGAATGTAGCATGAAATGTTCCTCTTCCGTCAACAGTCTCAATCTTAGCGTCAAAGTTATCCCATGCTAAACCTGTAGCCAAGTTTGGCAGAGTCTGTAAACCATCGGGAGTCTGTTTGTCATTTTTTGCAATTGTATAAGCGAATTCGCTTTCTATCTGCTTTACCTCCGAGTAATTAATTGAGTGACCAGCTCGATTGAGTAATTGCACAACAGTCTTAGATCCAGTGAGACTGCTAATACCTAAGCCAAAATTGATATTTTTCCATGGTTTCACGCTGCCGTGACTGGTGCAAAATACAACATCAGAAGCAAGAGAACTAACTTTACAGTCAATGTCACCACTAGTACTTCTTACTCCATCAATCAGATGTTTGAAAAAATAGACTAACTCAGGTGGAATGTCGGCTGCCGCTCGCTTCAAAGAATCAACAGTGGTAGGGGTAGGTATTTTTGTACTTGGCAATTGCAATATTAGAGCACGCAATTTCAAAGCAACACTTCGTAACTCAACCTTGAATTGATAGCTTTTATCACCGAAGAACATCATCTTAGCGTCTTCGAGACTAACATTTGCATTGTGAATTAACATGCCATCGCGCTTACTAAGAAAAGAAATTGTGATTTCATCCTGAATTTCTTTTTGATTTTTTCAAGGAGGGCACTTTTTCTATATAACTCAATATCATCTGAATTTCCCCCTAAAGAAATGAACTCAGATGTATAATTGCTGTAAATTGATGAACAGGAAAGAACATTATCATTTCGTAAAATTTCATCGGTAATAAAGTCCTTCAATTTTTCAAATGCTATTTCGTGGAACTTGCGCGTACTGGGCATCGAACTATCTGGGGCAGAGTTTTCTGTAATCTTGACAAATTTGCGACGACAGGACGGATGGTAATGTGCTTCTTGAGCTAAAAGATCTCCGCCTGAATTGAGAATGCCGAGAACACGCCGTGAAGCTTCAGTGTCTTGCATACGAGCTGCACTTTCAATCCTTGCGCAAGCATCAAAGGTGGAGCAGGCAGATAGATTCTCAAAACATCCGTTGTAATATTTGCGACTCTTATTGCAAATCAGACAGCATTTCTCAAGAACTCCTCTATTTGTCGTTACAGGAATGGTATTTTGCGAGCGAGTAGGCCTGTCAGAAGTACTTTTCCTCTGAGGTGTATCTGACAAAATCTTAGGTCTTTTTACAGCCGTGAATCTTCTCAAGCATGAAGAGTGATAACAATCAACTGAGGATGGTGCATCACTACAGCTGATTCTTGATGTGGCTTCACGGAATGAGTCTCTCGTAAATTCGGATCTCAATGAGGCCGCATTTCTAATATTAATCCAGCAACTGCTTTGAAAACATTTCAGTGATTCCGATGAGGATTTCCTACATATAATACACCTATTTTCTAGAACGTCGCTATTGATGCTCATATTGCCTAGCGACTGCTGAAAATTTGCTGAGTAAAAAAAGTTGTAAATAGCACGTGCTTTTCGTAGACTGTTAGCCTTAGTAACGCTTGAATGAATACATCATTAAAACAGCAGAATTCCATTTGCTCAAAAATTGAGATATTCTTTAATTTTACCAGTTTCATGTGCATAGTTCCAACATGCCATGCTGCATTCATCACACTCAATCACAATTATTATGAGCATGCAGTGTCTTTTTTCTGTATGAGATATGTTGATTACACCGAATTATATTAAGGCTGTGGCTGGAGCTTGTCGCCAATAGGATACAGAATCATAACTTTGTTTGCGTAAATCAACGATGAAAGTGAAGTTACTGTGACGTGAAAACTCATCCATCTTCGTACCTGTCCGACCGGCAGCAGGCTGTATAGCATCACGGAAACACAGACAGTCTGTAGTGTACTCCACTGATGCAGCGTCATGCAGTGCTCTATTATATTCAAAGATCAAATTACTTACCTAGGCACGCAGTCATGGGATGGGGCGAGAAATTGTAGCAAATGTTTATGATAGGTCGTGAAAAACAGCAATTTGCCGGTAACGTGTATTTGTGAACAGGAGATGCCGTTTGTTTGTATTTATAGAAGCAATATTTTCTTGGAGATGATATTTTTAATTTTTATCATATGTTCTTGATATATGTTGTAAACTAACATACAAAATTTAGTTTTACAGCGATAAAAAGCTCTTAAGTGTGCTTGTCACACCCATTCCAAAGGCAGTATGTCAATGTAAGGTCAGTTCTTTCATTTTGATGATGTATGTGAAGCGTGGAATATTTTTCATCAACAAATTGATTGTTTCATCGAAAAATGGGCATTTTCGCATGTTTTAAGTGTCTGTTTGCAATTATGCAACTAGCTAGATGTCTGTTAGGGTCTTCATGAAAAATACTAGGCACTGCGCTTTTTATCTTTTGTAATCTTTTGTTCTACCTCCGATCCTGCAAAACCGGTATATTTCGACGGTGCTTCGAGGTGTCTGTTAAGGATTTTACCAAATTCCTACGTGTCTGTTATTTTCTGTTCATAAATCAGCTGAGCTTTTGGCTTGTACATGAATAGAGGACTTATGCTACCTCTTCTCATGTATTTTGAGGTAGTTTTCGGGAGTTAACATGGGCCTGTACTAGACAGGTGCAAATGACTGACATCGGCAGACGTTGTGATCTGAACTCCTCTCTGTATAGCAAACTCGTCTGAGCATGAAAAATTTACTACCTCGTTCCCTGCACATCTTTGCGCTGGCTCCCGGACTAACGTCGCCCTGCCGTCGAGTTTGAGATGGGTCGATACTCACTTTTACTTTTCGTTTTGCGTCCATTATCCATTCTTCGTAGAGGGGGAGGTTTTTTCCCAATGGATTTTCTCCACAATCCACAATTCCTTCAGACCAAGCTCCTTGCAATCAGCAAGTATGCCGTTTCGCGCCACGCTTCTTAGTGCGCCCTTTCGGTGTTGGCCACGGTAGGTTCATGCCATACGGCTTCTTGGCCCAGCTCTCCCCTGTCTTCCAGAGAACATGCCCGAACCATCTGAGACGGTTCCTTTTCAAGACGGCCTTGATGTCTTCTATTATAAGAAGCTTGGAAGAAGCGAACATGTCCTTCAAATATTCGTCCATGCAGCGGATCATTCTGCGTTCTTTGCTGATCTTTGACTTTCATGGGCTGTTTCACTGCGGTATATGATGCAACTTCTCTCGATTGGTTTAAATATCTAACATGATCTTTTTATGAATCAAAATTATAAATTTAAATAATGTATCATAAAAAATGATGTTTTTTATATGATTTCATTAAAGTCCATTAAAACTCAAGACTTGCATGCGTCAGAAAGCTTAGCTTTTTGTAAAGAAAATGTTGAATTACATTATGGAGACATCTTATAGCATTATCTACACGGTTTGGGTAGCCCACTAAGATGTTTTTACAAATCTGAGACAAAAATTTGAAGCTCCATGACCAAGGTAAAAACCTCATCTCTGGCATAAAGAAACTTGTCCTCAGACTTGAACATTTTAGGCAGAGGAATTCCTTGGCAGCAGCAGAGCCCAACAACGGCCTGAAAAAGACTGCACAACAGCCTGTTCTGTGTTTGTTTAGCACAACAGTCCTTCAGATCGTTCAACCGTTCTACACATTCCACGCTAGTTGTGCCATTCCGAGTCGCACTGATGAGCTCGTGTAGGGCGAAACGCAGCGTCAACGGCTGCCAAGGATTTTTCTGCTTAAGTTGTTCAAGCCTGAGGACATGTTTCTATTCAATGTCCAGGCGAACTGGCGTAGGTAAACTGCACATAGCTAGAAAACCAACTAAGCAGTGCTATATTATGCTCTCATAACGAAGAGTACTGATGATTTTCTTTATTGAATTTAAATACAGAGAATAGCAGAGGAAACACAATGACAATTTTATTGGGCACTTTTTACATGCATAATATGAACATGGTGGTTACAGCTGCTAAGATCTGATAACTATGTCAATTGCCAGGTTACTTGCCTGAATATGTAATGAGTAGCGCCTGTGTGAAGCGCCTCAATCTCGAATGCCGCAATAGGTGATAGCAGAATGTATCCGCCCTCCATGTGCCTGCGTTAAAGCAGTGCCTCCCTGGCTAATTCACGCTCTGAACAGATGTTCCAATGGCCTTGTGGTTAGGGGCATGTTTGCACGTCATCTAGTTCCAACGTCGCTGGTTCAAACCTACCCACGACTTATAAGGCCCAACATGCTGACACATATCTCGTGGTGGCTACATCTGTTGAGATTTGATGAATTTATTAATTGCCATGTCACTTGTCTTAACATAATATGAATCATTCAAAATTTCTAAATGATGGCATGTGAGGGGATAGCTCAGTTGATTAACAGCCTCGCTTCCATGTGTAGGTGTACAATGTCCAGGGTTCGAGTCTGCCACTGTGCATAAAACAAACCTGGTGAGAGTTGCTGTCCAATCCTAGCTTATCTCTATGACTACGTGCCTGAAAGTCTCCCATCATGACGCAGTTCTCATCGAGTGTGACGTTTGATACTACATTACGGTACACGCAATTGTTTCCTCAAGTGTCTCAAATTTGTGCAAACAGGCACGAATAATTCACGCCAGAAACTCCTCTTCCTTTACAAATGCATTAGCCGCTGAGTAGATTGTCGAGTCGACTAATTTAGGAGAGGTGGAATGAGATAATGCCGCTTTTTCGCTTAATTCAGACAAAGTTTCCGAATGACTTAATAATCTGTTCGGTCACGGGAACTTTATAGCAATTGTTTGAAGAAAACTATATTCCTTGTGCGAGTCAAGATCTCTAGAAACGCTTCAAGTTAAAAGAAACAACTGCTGCGTGCATGCAAGACTAATTAGCGGTCACTTTTCTTACGCAATCTTGAAGATATCAAAAGAAATACTATTCGATCATCACGAAGAATTGTAGTGTTACATAAGACAAGCTGATAATGGTGCAGCTAATGGACTCTTCTTCAATACAACTTATCCCTCACCGCGAGAATAATCGGTTACAGGCGTCACTAATGGCTTTGATTGACTTAATTGTGTGGAAAGTGCACTAAGTTTATTGCCTGATTTTCACGCTTGGCTTCTAATAAACTTCATAGCTATTTGACTATTTACTTATACAGAAAACAAGCTTCATGAATTTTAAAGAAATATTGATCATGGAAATTCGACAATGTGCGGTGCGAGGGCAACAGTACCCGATAATTGGTCTGCAAAAGGACTGAATACTTTGTAAAGATTCACAATTATTAAAAATGAAAATCTCTCTAGATGTAATTCGCTTTGACATCATTCTAGCCTATGAACACCGTAGTATTTAAAGCAAGGATCTGCAACTGTTTCATCCACAGATTTAGATTGTCTAATCGTATCACTTTGCTAGAAGTGCAAACTGATTCAAAGCGATGGCACATGCAGGAACTTAATAAGTGGACAAAAGACATTTTTAATACCTTACATAGATAGGAAAAATAGTCGTGCGTCGCTTGCGGATTGCTCTGAATTCCTTCAAAATGCTCCGATCGCCACGATTCCTTCAGATTCGAAGAATTCAGATCATTGCGCAAAAGTTTTCTCGATAATGTTGGGCCCTCCGATCAATATTAAAAAAGTTAGCAGGTGCACGAAAAAACGTTCACAACACAGAATTAGACAGGTCGTCTCTTCTTCCGTTTGACTAGAAAGGAAACATTGGAACATGTAACGCAAATGAAATGGCACAATCTCCTGACTAAATACCATAGCAATCGAACAATGATAAGCCAGTTCAGCATTAAAAACGACAAATTGTACAAAGTTTCTGTGACTGTTATCAACCGGATCACACAGCAAAGAGACAGTCGATGTCAAGTTCTACAGAGAAGTTTGTGAACGTTTTTTCATGCGCCTGCTAACTTTTTTTAAAATGATCGGAGAGCCCAACATTATCGAGAAAACTTTTGCGCAATGATCTGAATTCTTCGAATCTGAAGGAATCGTGGCGATCGGAGCATTTTGAAGGAATTTAGAGCAATCTGCAAGCGACGCACGACTATTTTTCCTATCTCTGTAAGGTATTAAAAATTTCTTTTTGCCCACTTATTAAGTTCCTGCATGTGACATCTGTTTGAATCAGTTTGCACTTCTAGCAAAGTGACACAGATAAACAATCTAATTCTGTGGTTCACAAACTTCTCTGTAGAACTTGACATCGACTGTGTCTCTTTGCTATGTAATCCGGCTGATAGCAGTCACTGAAACTTTGCACAATTTGGAGTGTTTAATGTTGAACTGGCTCCACATTGTTCGATTGCTATGGCATTTAGTCAGCAGATTGTGCCATTTCAATTATGTTACATCTTCCAATGCTTCCTTTCTAGTCAAACAGAAGAAGGGACGAACTGTTTAATTTTGTGGTTTCATCTTTCACTTGTTTTAGCATTCCTGAGATTTGGGCACATTGTGCCTAAATGAGCAGCTATTTTAGTCCTATCACAAAGATAGATTCATCTGCGTGTCGGTTAATCGGGAGCGGATATAATCCTATCTCAACCCCTGCATGCAATGATAGCAAGCGACGGAGATTGTCATAGAGATTCGTTTCTCTTTGACTGGTGCCTTGTCTGCGTGTTTGGGTCTGATGATCACAACCAGAACAAGTATCGAGGGGTAGCATCAGGCCTGAATTCTGAAGAGTGACACCACGTTAAACGTTTGCAGTCAATAAATTTAGATTGTGAAGAGTCAAGCGGTGTGAATAATATTTCCATTTGACGTATTTATCACGGAGGAAAATTGAGTTAAAGATGTGTAGTTTTCACTTGACAGGCCTGTCTGCAATCTGACGATTGAGGTTCTTGTGTTCGCTGATACGGGCTGTTTCTGTGGTGCGCACGGTTGGCCAATCAGACGAACCAATGAGAGAAGAATATCTATGTCAATCTCTATCGCCTGCCAAAATTGCATGCAATGACTGGGATAGGATTATGTTCGCTCTAGACTAGCCCACACGCAGATGAATCTATCTTTGTAGCACCGCCATTAGAAAGTTGCCACCACAGGCCAAGTATGTTGTGCAGTAAATTGTAAACATTAGGTGGCCGAAACTTCTCCCACATTCCTAAATCTCAATGCTCCTCTGAGCGTGGTATGAATAGGGTCAGTATTATATTTCCTGCTCATCCGTTGACGAATAATGTTCATGTGGTCAAACGTGTTTTCCATGTACTGTGTCCCTAAAGTGCATACAAGATCAGTCAAGTCTGAATATTGTCAATCAAAGTCAATAAATCCATCAGAATAGTCAAAACGTGATTTTGCACTTAGTTGACAGCACAGCGTACTTCAACATAAATACTAAACATGCTGATTTAGTACAGATGTGAAGTCGTGTTGAATTATTCCAATGTACCTTTTTTATCAAAATCATCAAAATGAAGTAAATTCAACGTCAGATGTCTATGGTTTAACGTATTCCTGGTTTTATCGGCCATCAACAGCACTTGCCAGGACAACAACGACAAGTGCGAATTTATAGTGGCAATTCCACGACAATAATAGACTCCTTTAGTTCAACAATGGCATTTCCTGTTCGTTGTAAATTACTTTCCATTCAATTGATTGAGGAGCTACTTATCTAACAATTAACAATATCGGTTGAAGTTAAACATAGAAAAATGTCGGCCAGGTTGGCACCAGCCAATATCTAATTGCATTTCTTGTTACATTCAGATACTCAAGCATTCGCATGCAAAGAGCGGAAAGGGTTTCAACTACATTCACCTACAAGACTTTAGAAGAGCTCTCATAAATCTACGAGCGGAAAATAACGAGCTGAGAGTCATGATTTTTGACATGGAATGTCTTCAGAACGTTTCCAAACATCTTCATGACCTTTGTCTATGAGATTTGGCAAACCTCCTTACTGTAAGCACAAGGATTTTGAGCAATTTAATCCACTTTTAACCACATTCTCGCATAGGAAATGACCTGAAGACATTCCATGCCAAAAATGACTCTGGGCCTCGCTTTTCGCTTAATCAGAGAAAACAGACAAAATTTCATTTTCCACAGAAATTGCAATCTGTATCCCATTGAATTAGACTGTGTTTTACTTTGATCGTGTCTAGCAAGAAGAGGAACCAGGTAGAACTCGGCAGACTCGCAGATTTGTGTTGGGCTTGGGGTGTGCATCATTCTGTAAAGGCCTCCATTTCGGCCTCGTTCCGTGCAGAGTTCACTCTTGCTTTCGGACTATTTTGTTTGAAGACATGAAATCGCATAGTCAACTGATCAGTAATATGTTGTTAGGCGCAGTTTCTCACGCCTAATAGATTATTCACGAGCTTTGGTATTATCATGTAATTCATTCAGTTTAATGTCATCAACATTATTCCCAAATAGTAGGCCTATTTAGTTCTTGTACACAATTAGCCTACGTAGAGGAAGTATCAGACAAATGTCCCAGATTTCTATAGTTGGCTTACAACATCAGCATATTCATCTTTACAGTGTACTACATCCTAATTGAAACTGAATAGAACGTTGATCCGGTAACGGCATTGATTCTCAAACAGTTGATGTCCAAACTACTTAACTCTATAATTCGAATGTTACTTCTTTATACCAAGGTTTGCTACTCCATTGCTGCACTCAGCGAACTTCTGTTGTCAAAATGCATCGAATATATTCATGTATTGTTTCTAGACATTGTATTAGTTTTTGCGTTATGGTTTAAGATGCTTTGGTGGACAATCGATCCCCGCTACTTGCTTAATGTCGGCGGTCACAATTGTGATGAAATATTTATTCATTGATTATTATTGCTGTGACCACTGATGTGTGGTGGTGAGGGTTTGAACCTAATAAAAACACACGGCATCATTATTGTTACCAACACATTTTCATCAAAAATGCCGTTTAAGCAGAAATTTAGTCTTCATTGTAATTATAGAATTAATAGAATTCTTAGATATTTTGCAAGTTGCTATAAATTATTGATAAAAGTTCTTCTTAAGCAAGGTAAGCATCTACACAGGATTATAGGTTTCCTTAGCGGCATGCTAATACAGCATACAACTCAATGAACTGAAATTCCAGATGTTATTTCACTTCTATTACCCTTAACAATCCTCAACAGGAACAATTGAGTGAGAAATATAAGTCTTGACGAAGAGGAATGAGTACACAGCGTGGAATGTACATTATCACGGTATTAGGTCATATTGCTTCCTGACGTTCTTGTATCATCAAATGAATGCAAACTAAGATAGTAGAAATCAACCTCTTTCTGCCAGAAATTGCCTATAAGGAATAGCTATGAAACAGTGTTAAGATATCTATGATTCAAAGTTCCTTCATTCGTAACTGTGATTAAAATTTGTAGAGATACAGATGGGTTCTCAATATACATCAGCGAGTTATATGAAGTTTGCCGTCAACATTCAGGTACCGTTGTCATGCCAACACATGGGCACGACGTAGCATTGTTTTCCATGTTTATGCCTCTAGTATAAAAGATTGTCGGATTTCTATGTAAATAGCTGTGACACATTATTCGGCATTTAATGGAACGAAATGCCAGTCTTTCAAGCACAGAATTAGGTTAATCGTATCACTTTTCTAGAAGTGCAAACTGATTCAAAGCAATGGCACATGCAGGAACTTATTAAGTGGGCAAAAAGAATTTCTTAATACCTTGCAGAGATAGGAAAAATAGTCGTGCGTCGTTTGCGGATTGTCGTGAATTCCTTTAAAATGCTCCGATCACCACGATTCCTTCAGATTTGAAGAATTCAGATCATTGCGCAAAAGTTTTCTCGATAATGTTAGGCCCTCCGATCATTTTTAAAAAAGTTAGCAGGCGCATGAAAAAACGTTCACAAACTTCTCTGTAGAATCGACTGTGTCTATTTTCTGTGTGATCCGGTTGATAACAGTCACTGAAACTTAACACAATTTGGCGTGTTTAATGTTGAACTGGCTGCTCATTGTTTGATTGCTATGGTATTATGTCAGCAGATAGTGCCATTTCACTAGCGTTACATGTTCCAAAGCTTCCTTTCTAGTCAAACAGAAGAAGAGACGACCTGTTTAATTCTGTGCTTTCAAGTAATCAGTTTGCAAGTCGACTTATCACAGGGACTTCTCATGAAATCCACAAGATCTCAAAGTGCGCAGGTGTAAATCATTCAATTTGACAACATCTTGAATATTTTTCGCGATTTTCTCCTGTGATTACTATTTCTAGTTGAATGATATAATTGTGAAATTGATTTCAAAACTCTTATTGGCGCCAGTTGCAGTGAAACCGGTAAATCATTTCTTTGAACTTTCAACTGTTGAAGCAATTTAAGAAATCAAGTCTGAATGTTGTATCGCGTTCGTGGTGTGATTTATTGACAACATTAAAAAGAAGATTCAATTTACAACTCTATCAATCTTGTTTTCGGCTGTGGTTTCAATTTAAAGATTTCAGAGAAACATGACACATCCGCACATCCGGCAGTAACATTTTGGTTTTTAGTAGAAGTATCACCGATAATTGCCAGGCTTGAACGATAAGCGATATCGTCACGGAATGTCTTGCTTTTTAGTGCCTTTGAAAGGATTGAAAATTGAAGGTAATTGAATGGCAACGGCTTTCAAACTAAATTTTGAAGATGATTAGAACTTTTTTAAAGCTATTCGGATTGCCAACGTTCAAAATTTCAGGTAATTTCTAAAACAGTCAGACACTAACATGTATTAAGGCACTGACAGAACTTTAGATAATCTATAGTAACAAACATGCATCTTCTGCATCACTATGTTCGTTGAACTAATTTGCATGAAAATATATGTAAGTGCATTGATGACAATATCGCTCTCTATTTTAAAAGTGCAATACTTTCTACACCTTTTCCATGTCTATTTCAGGTATTTCCAAATGAATTTCAAACATTTCCAGATGGATTTCAGATATCTATCAGAGACTCAACATTAAAGATATCTGAAAATCAATGGGAGAAATCCGAAATCCACCTGGAAATATCTGAAATTCATTTGGAAAGATCTGAAATAGACATGGAAAAGGTGTAGTTTAAACATTGAGACCATCGCGATGATATATGAAAAATGCTCCATTAGGTTCAGCAGAATTATAATTGATCTGAAATTATTCAAATATATGAAACAGGCGCCTAGCTGGAGACTAGGCTATTGAGTAAAACTCGGAATGAATGCAATAGTCACCATTTTCTTCATCTAAAAAACGATCGAAAGCATCTTATCATCCATCTTATACAATAATCGCTTTTATGACTTATGAATAATTGCTATTATTACATGCTAGAAGCCTGAAAGATTTTGCATGGTTGCGATTTATTGCCATACCGATTTCAAATACCTTGATATTCATCATCAGTGGCGATAATACAACAAACGGACAGGGTTATATACAATTTTGGACTCGATGATGAACACATTTATAAGAGAAACCCGGACAGTCGCAAGACAAGAGTTCAAATTAAAATCGTCAGTGGGCATAGAAATAGAATGAGCCACGCATTGACAGAGAAATATCTGTCAGCAAACATAGAAATATAATAGGTCACCAGCTAAAATAAATGTAAAAGTTTGGATGATGTTTGATTGATATCAATTGGAATAATTCGTGCCTGATCCAATCAATGAATTACAATTAATTTTTCCAACCCCTGCTCATGCCTGAAAGTAGATATACATATGTTACTTCTATTGAACTGCAGGGCTAGTGAATTTTATATTTCTCAGTACAATAATCTCTGATTATTGCTTCCATAATAAAGCTTATGTTTTCGAAGGAGTGCAATATAACATTAACACGGATTTTTGAGGGATCGTAAGCGCCTGAAATAGCTACTTTCTTGAGTGAAGATGCATCAACTTTTCCTCCCGCAGCTATGTTGTACAGCCCGAGCGCAGCCAGGAATAGACAGATAGCTAAGGGAGGAAACGCTCATTTCCTCTCGAAAGAATGTAGCTTTTCATCTTGTCATTTATAGATGTCTATTGTTCATTATGAAATTGATGGTTGTACCGCGAAATCTATGAATGAGCAAATCAAGGGACTGTTTCGATATCTTGGTAGTCACCGGCTAATCATAGCAACAACAACAGCTTCTATGATTTTTTACACAGGAGCTTGCTTGCACAGGAAAAGTTAGCTTTGTGATCCTGTGGGACTGAAAAGTTGATTTTTCCTCCCGGCAGTTCACATAGAAGAGATATCTTTTCACTCACACACAAAATGAAAATGTCCTACATTGTTGCCCGAAAAAATCTATGTTAGTACTATTGTGTGTAATTGAAATAGACAGAGCAAGCAATGTAGGAAAAAAGCGGGAAGCAATGCTATGAATGCACATGTAGATATACACTGATTGAGATTTCAAAAAAATATTGCCTGGCCCCACAACGAAAAATATCATCAACATCATTGGGTCTAGGATGATGTCTGCTACTGGGGATAATAGGGAAGGGATGTGTTTGTGGCAGAGATTGAGCGTGGCCATCATACGTGTCAATGCCCACTGCATTCGCAACACCTTTCCTGAGTGTGACTTTCATTAGGTTTTTTCATCATATTTATAGGTAATTTGCCATCATATTTTGCAGTGTTTTATGATTTCATCTGAATATATATTTAATAGAAAAAAAGATTTCAAAAATGTCTCACATACATAGATACGGATGTCATCATTACGAGATGCATTGCTGCCTTCTTTTTGTACCACAGCTAAATTAAGCACAATAAACCGTCTTTATTGCACTCATTTGCTGAAATACATTAGCACATAGAAAGTTCTTCATCCCCTTAAACGGCAAATTCTACATGTACGTGGAAGTCTCAAGAATTAAAGTTGATATCTACAATTTAACAACAAAGGTAGATTTTTGACAGCTATGAAATTTTGATGGTCATAGATTCTGACGATCCTGCGCACTATTAAGTTACTTACGCAACTCGTGCAAAGATACCCATTTTAATTGCATTATTCTCAATCAACAATCTATGCCTTCACCCTCGAGCCGATGCATAGACATGTGATATCGAGAAATGCCATAAAGGCGGATACTTAGCACTTGTTGTGTAAAGAACTATTTCACATCACTTTTTGTAGATGTAGATGCCAATAGCGCCTTACTTCACAGAAAATATCGACAAAAAATTCAACTCTTTCTAAGTATTGAAGTAACACATACAAGCAGTACTGAACACATGAGCATTATCTTCCATTCTAGTAGAAGTTCTCACCTTCATCTGTGCTAATAACCACAGCTATTGCAATACCATAAAAGCGATTAGTATCATGTTTCTTCCTGAAGTAGCTCTGTCGCTTCCTCTCCGCTGACACTATTTTTGCCAGAAGCAGAAGATTTATTGAGAAATATGAAAAATGTGTTCATCAATAACTTCAGATATCAAAGATACCGACATATTGAATCGACAATCACAATGTTAAATGAAAGTTGCGTATCGTTGGTATGTGAAGTTTTGCAGAATGAACAGGAGAGACATTATTGGAATCCCGATACGTTGAAAGCGACAAAAAATGTTTTGTCCGTAGATAATCTTTTTCCCAGCAAAATCCAAGTAAAAAGCTATTTTTCGAATGCGATGACATGACAGTGAGTTTAAGGACTTGTCAGCACGCACGTTAGACAGTGAGAAGCTGAAACCTTCGTTGTGATTACAACAGGTCGTTCCACAGCGAAATCCATTCTCTCATACTCGTATTTTCCTTATCTTCTCACTGATCAGGCGAAAATGTTTTGATAGCAGTGCCATTAAAGACTTAATTGAAAACTTTAGCTGTAAGTTGAGATTGAAAAGAATTGAATTGCTAATATGCTTATCATTTTCACGAAGACGAAATCGAATTCTTTTGCCAATAGCTCGGGAATATTCCTCCCTCTGCAATCTCTCGTCGATCCGTTGAAAAGCGGCGCGGTTCGCTATGGTGTGTGTTAAGCTTGGTCAGATGGAAGAACTACGCTAGACTAACCCGTTCTCGAGCATAAATGCGGTTTTCATATTATTTTATTAACTTAAGATTGAACCCATGACCAATGAATATCAACATTCATTGGTCATGGGTTCAATCTTAACTTCATCCATATCGGGGATGCGACCAATCCGACTATTTCACCCAAATACGTTGGATTTATTATAATTTTGGATAATATTGGATATTTAAAATATCTGAGTTGAATTTCATTTATTATTCCTTTTCGCTCATTATATTATTGCAAGAAAATGATTAATTTAGGGTAAATGACTGCCAGCATTGGAAATATATTTCACTGTGATCTTCATGAAATTCTGAGCAATAGCTATGGCGTTAAGTAACCAAATCTATCCTCCCCCTTTCCAAGATCTTCAGAACTTGATGCACATAGGGTAAAGATTAAGATTAAGACATGGATGTCATCTATATTCAATCTCTGTCACAACAGACAGAATGACAAGGTTGTTGATTGCTTAAACAATAACATGAATTTTTGATCAATTAAAATGGATGTTACGAGAAGATATCTAGAAGTCAATCTTGACGCAATCCTCCTAGTTAAATCAAAATTTCCTCATGTGATTGATAAATTTCATCAGACGGAGTTATCACCGATGCGTATTCGTTTTTTTAAACAGAATTAGTAGTATTCCACATAATGTACGCGATTTTGTAGATGGAATAAGCGCATGCAACAGTAACAGACAGCCGCAATAAGATAAAGTAAAACACAAATTATATAACCAAATTTTCGTTTCAACTCGATTTTGCAGTAAACATTAATGGTTGGCCCAAGAGTCCTATCTTCCGCAATAAGATGAGTAAAATACAATTAATTTACCCAACTTCTTTCTTTGTCAAGGACGTT
Source organism: Prostheceraeus crozeri (assembly GCA_907163375.1). Lineage (NCBI taxonomy): Eukaryota > Metazoa > Platyhelminthes > Polycladida > Euryleptidae > Prostheceraeus > Prostheceraeus crozeri. The sequence goes on from CAJQUW010003791.1 coordinate 47,373, forward strand.
ATGATGACTGGACCACAATGGTATTATTGAAGAAGGAAACTGACATTTTCCTATTGTGGAAGAAAGCGTTCCAGGCCCACTATTAATTTTTGATGCATATTCGCAATGGCCAGTAAATACATACATATATAAATCTAGCCAAAATATAAATATAATATAAATATAGTAAATACATAATAGTAATGTATTTGCAAACCATGGCTACATGAAACAGCATCATTAGTTTTGCGACATTACAACTAATGATGTTGTTGCATGTAGCCATCAGCTTGTGGTCTCCGTGGCGCAGTGGTTATGTGCTTGGCCTAGCGATCTTTTGGTTCAGAGGTCGAGCCCCGAAAGTGTCATTGGAAGTCGTCAGGAAGGGCATCCAGACTAAACGATCACAACGCTGCAGATTAAAGTCTAACTGTCTCAGCAGCGTCCAAGCCCCCAGTAAGGGGAAGTAGTGACGTTAGAGCTTCATTTTTCTTGAACAAGCCTGATGATAAGAGGACGCGAAATCTCGACCTAATGGCGGCTCCTTTATTGGGTTTTTTTATGAAGATCTCGGATCCCGAGATTTTGTGATCACTATAACTGAGCCAGTATAACCATAACATAAACCAGTATTTTTCAAGAATGAATAGGTTTTTGAATTATGCCAGTTTATCTCGCAATGCAAGTCAACAATCGTAAATTATATCGAGCGTCAAATGAGATATTATGCCAAGATCGTTACAACTCTCTCATCAGCTAAAACTATTTTGTACATCAATACAAAGCATTAGGCAATGAAAAGTGTCAATCATCATTTCTCTATTGATGTACTCACATGCTCGAGTTTGCAAGTAATTAGCGCGAATTTGTACAATTTGTGAAATATTCCCACCGTCCGAACGGGTTCCTACCGGTCACGAGGACAAAGCTTTTACAGAGCAATAATTTGGCTGTGACGATTATGATTATGTAATTACTTTGATACTTTATACTCTTGGATCAAAATTTCATTGCACAAAGTGTAGGGCATTCAAAGAATGATCTTTCTGATGTTTTTCTCCAATCAAATCAGAGACTTTTATCATGTGTTCAGCGCGGCGGCCGACCTCGGAACCCTGGAATGTTCTGTGTAGATACAGTATAGAGCTGTGTATAGAGCTAATGCAAAACTTGACTTCTACACCTCTTTAACTTCTATTTAAAATAAGTCAAGTTCTGATTAAAATTTTTAATTACATATTATATATACATATTATATATATATCTCACGTAATTATTTCTCATTTGATACCGTTTACAATTTACATGATTGATAATAGGGAATCTTTCCCCAACCGCACATTTCGGCCAAAATTTCCCAATTTTGAAAAACCGCTGATGATTATACTTATTATCGACTGCAGTGACGTCTTTTTTGTGTGAGATAGAACAAAAATATGGTAGTCATATGCGTTGCGCCACCTATTCTCATCTTGAAGACCAGAAGTCTACTCAAATTTCATCAAAAATATTATTGTTCCACTAACTACTCGTAATTTATATTAGTGTATAAGATATAGTCGTAAGCTACTGTAACAATCTCATGCACTAACGCTACCGTTCATTCGTAAATCGTGAAGCGAGATGCAAGAAGGAAAATGTTTTTGAACATGATTGCATGCTCTTAAACACAAGCGGGGTCTTAAATCCATGACTGCTTTGTCATAGATATCTCATAGACAGATAATCCTTAGACTAAAATCTTAGATTAGTTATTCCAAGAACGGTGCAAAGCGAACAAACTCGATGGAATAACTAACACTGGATTGTTATTTGTCAAACATGTAATTCTCAACTACCTAATTTAAAAATTTTAAAACGAACTTGACTTCTTTTAAATAGAAGTTAGAAAGGTGTAGCTTCTCTGAAACGTGTGAGCTTATAGATAAACGCAAAACTGCATTTGCTGTGCAATTTGAATGTATCTAAGCTAGATGAAACAGACTTTTTGCATATAACAGTGCACATGTACAGTGTAAATATTGGTAGTGTTACCGGAAGTAGCCCATATACTACCACCATGGAGAAATGCCCCATTCAAAATCGTCTTTAAAGAGACAAAAATAACCAAACTGTTGTCAAAAGTAGTCATTAATATCCGCAATTTCATTTATTCGCAAAAGTCCTATTATTAGATATTTTCACGGATATTGTTATCTTCATGATTTTATGAGGTATAGCGTTGATTTTATGAGGTATAGCTTCTATTTTATGAGGTAGCGAATGTGAATTTGGTTAGAAGGAAACGCAGTGAAAAACAGAAAATATTGACAGCTAATCTAGCTTTCAGCATGTCTTCGTTTAAACAGAAGAATTTAGTTCTTTTATGATCACTTTTTTGTCGGTTTTAAGCTTGCGTTGTCAGCTTAAGTGATTACATGACATTATTACCCATTCACCCTGAAGGATCTGTTGTTCGGTTTGCAGATTGCTTTGTCAATGACATAAGACAATGTTGTTTTGGCAAAAATCTCCTTGATTTCTACTTAGAATATGAAGATATAGAAATGCAATCAATTTCAGTAATTTATTGATGCAATGTTGCTGCTTTGCATAATCGCGCGTGCTAGATAACAGAGGGGTGCACGCGCGCGTGCTGGATAACAGAGGGGTGCACGCGCGCGTGCTAGATAACAGAGGGGTGCACGCGCGCGTGCTAGATAACAGAGGGGTGCACGCGCGCGTGCTGGATAACAGAGGGGTGCACGCGCGTGTGCTGGATAACAGAGGGGTGCACGCGCGCGTGCTGGATAACAGAGGGGTGCACGCGCGTGTGCTGGATAACAGAGGGGTGCACGCGCGCGTGCTGGATAACAGAGGGGTGCACGCGCGTGTGCTGGATAACAGAGGGATGCACGCGCGCGTGCTGGACAATACGGCATTAACATGGATTTTTTAGGGCAACATTGTAGGACATTTGAGGGCGCGTTAGCGCCTGATTGTGTGTAATTGAAATGAATTGGACAGCAATGTAGGAAAAAAGCGGGTAGCAATGCTATGAATACACATGTAGATATACGCTGATTGAAATTTCAAAAATGTCTTTCACATGCATAGATAGAGATACCATCATTACGGGATACATTGTTGCCTTCTTTTTTCAACAGTGTACCATAGCCAGGGCTGCCACTCTTCCGGTTTTAACCGGATTTCCGGTTTTTTAAAATAAAGTAAGCAGTGAGAAAATGTTTGGCCAAGGAACAAATAATTTGGGTTTTGAAGGGGGCCTTTTGAGATTGCGAAGGGTCCCTTCAAGATCGTTAGGGGCCCTTTCGAATGATCGTAAGTTTCTTACTTTGAAGGGGCCCACGACTGCGTAATTTAGGGGGGAGGGCTACATTCCGATTTGACTTTCCGGTTTTTATTTTTGATAAGAGTGGCAGCCCTGACCATAGCTCAATTACGCACAATAGAGAGGTGTAATCGCGCCTGCTTAATAATGGAGGGGTGCACGCGCGTGGTAGATCATGGAAGGATGTGCAAGCGCGTGCTAGGTAATAGAGGGATGTACGCGGGCGTGGTAATAATAGAGAGGTGCACGCGCGCATGTCGCGTCCTGTTGACAAAGATAATAACGTAGGCCTCCATGAGAAAAGTGTACTATTGAGAAATCAAGAAGTGCGCATTAGAATTCTCATTGCGAGAATTCTGTGCGTGTCGAATAAGTCCTTCTGTCAATATTGGATAGGCATGCAAATCATTGATGATGTATCTGAGAAATGTAGACCTAATTCAAACATAATTCCGGACACTTGCATCAGGCAGATATTTCTTTATGAGCAAACAGTTTACTCTGATGGGAATTTGAGTCAATCAGTTAATTGACATAGGAGATTGATGCAATTAATCAATTTATTTTTATTGGAAATCATTCTTTGAAATTCAATTAATTTTTGTCAATCCCTGTGTGCGATGTCAGCGTGTCTGTCACATAATGCATTTATTTTGAACATAAACATTCCGGAAATAGAAAATGTCAATCATCATTATTGCAAGCTGATATCTTTGATAATTCCCCCATTAGTGCAATTATTTCTCTCCTATCTCTATATCGAGCTTACAAGTAAACAACGCGAACTTCTTTATCACTCCATTGATTCTCCTGTCTGTGCACTCTAAATTTTCGACACTGCTCGAAGACGAACGACAAAGGACATTGATCAAACCTAAACTTCAGTAATCCATTGGCGTGACACTTGTTCGAATTTGGTTGAAGGGACGCGCGGAATTCTGTACTCATGAGAAGCGGAAGTTTGATACGAAACAAGGTTCACTTTCATTGGTTACAGATGCGTTAGATAATTGGTTTAACAGCAATGAACCAGAAATACATACATCCGCGGACACGATTTGCACGTCTCGTCTACTTCATAATGACCTGCTTTAAACTAGCAATCGAATTATTGAATGAATGAACATTTTCTTTGAAGTGGAGTCAATCAAATTGATGATAAATGGAATGTGACTGTTATTCTCTCATCAAGGCAAGCGGAACATTGATTGGAGATCTCTTAGTTCGTAGATGACAGGATGTCGGGTTTGAATTGCCACTCCTTACAAGTATATGACCCACAGAATTAGACAGGTCGTCCGTTCTTCTGTTTGACTAGAAAGGAAACATTGGAACATGTAGCGTTAATAAAATAGCACAATCTGCTGACATAATACCATAGCAATCGAACAATGAACAGCCAGTTCAACATTAAACACGCCGAATTGTGCGAAGCTTCAGTGACTGTTATCAACCGGATCACACAGCAAAAAGAAACAGACGATGTCAAGTTCTACAGAGAAGTTTGTGAACGTTTCTTCATGCGCCTGCCATCTTTTTTAATAATGATCGGAGGGCCCAACATTATCGAGAAAACTTTTGCGCAATGATCTGAATTCTTCAAATCTGAAGGAATCGTGGTGATCGGAGCATTTTAAAGGAATTCACGACAATCCGCAAACGACACACGACTATTTTTCCTATCTCTGCAAGGTATTAAGAAATTCTTTTTGCCCACTTAATAAGTTCCTGCATGTGCCATTGCTTTGAATCAGCTTGCACTTCTAGCAAAGTGATGCGGTTAAACAATCTAATTCTGTGATATGATTTCTCCAAACTCTACGAACCTTGATTTAGACCAGGCTAAGGACTCCTTGAAAGACTTATGTGATGTAATTTTTAGCAGTTCCAAGAGCTTCATTTGCATTGGCTATTATAAAACCTTCCTCTCGAAAAAGAAATACAGAGGATATCACTGCTGGTCCAAAACCCAATTCCTCAGTGCTATTAGTTTCATACTGGGTACCACTTTTGTTGCTTTTGGGGGACTTGTCTTCAGACAAATTCCGGGCATTCCTATGGGTGGGAATTCCAACTTACTCTTGGCTGACCTGTTCTTAGCATATGTACAGGGAATTTTAAGTTTGTAAGGGGCTCCTAGCGAGTAAGAGATCTTGCTTAGCTAAACTTCTCTCTCGTACCACTAGGTATATCGACGAAATTGGTGTGTTTAATTACAAGCATTTTGATAAGATCCTTCCTGAAATCTGCCCGATAGATCTCTTAGCTAGCAGAAGCGGTGATAACGACAAATGCGTTAATTATTTGGATGCTAAAGTCAATATCCAAGATGGTGACCAATACACCACAGAGGTTTACCATAAGGTTGATGAGCTCAGCTTCCAAGTGGCGCTGTATATTTTCCCCGAGAGTAATATACCTTTGAACACTGGCTTAAACATCTTTGCTGCCCAACTCATCAGGTTCGCCAGGATTTCATCTGATGCTTCCCCCTTCACAACAATCATTCCAAAATATTTTATTTTCGGTTAGGTTCTGCTATGTTTCCTCAGGCTTGGAGAGACCTTCCAGGTCGTGCATTCGATATGGTTGGTCTGACCCCGCCATGTGGTATGGATTTGAGGATAGGGGCCGAAACCTTGCTTCATGTAGCTGCATGGTTCCTCCCTGATGACTCCATACATAGCAAACTTATTTTTGGTTTCTTAGGCTTCCTTTTTTCACCATTTGTTATTTTAAAGTTAGCTTCTCGTCACGTCTATCACGAACTCTCATTTTAGTTCTTAGATTGTAAAAATAAAATTATAAGTTTTAATTTATGTCCCTTCCCGTCTTAGGTTGGGTCGAATCAGGCTAGCCTTTATTCGTATTTCAATCCCTACTCTGTAATGGAGTAGGTTACTCTATGTAATTTGTATTAATTTGTATTCATTCATTCATGACTTTTTATTACCTAATTATTTACAGGATTCTCCACTAAGGTAATTGTCTAACTTTGGTATCTTACGTTTCCTGGATCCTTCGAATTTTTTTTGACCGTGTCGTGTCTTCTTAATTCGATTACATGATTTCCATAGATGAATGACTGGACTAATGATTCACCTCATTTGACGGCGCGCTATCAGATAGTTGACGGCCGCTGGCTCATTTATTTATGACATATTTCGTTTCATGCCGGAATTTAGTTTATTATTGTCAGCTTATATTATCTTATTGCTCAAGATTCATTTTGATATGTGTAAGCCATCACATAAATTGGTTCAGATAACTCAAATGATCAGATAAGGAAACTGTTGTTGATTTCAGACATAATAAGCACCGAACCTAGTTCGTTTAAGAGGACAATGAGGTAATACTTCTTACACACCATGACAAAATTGTTTGCGGCCTTATCCGCCGGAGCAATGACGCAATCCTTCTGAAAGCTTGAAGTGAAGTTTCTACACTCCTTAGATCTTAGTACCTCGTGTTAATGCAGAGATGGAAAGTTAGTACTTAGGAAGGAGGTGCGATTTTCAATTATCTTAAGGAGAGCCTCAGACCAATCCTGAAACTCAGAATTCTTAAGGGCGTATTTTCTACGGGACCTTTCAATAAAGGTAACTAATGCATTTTTAACGCTGAATCTAACAAAATCTCAAGGCCTGTGAATAGGCTCTCTATAATTAGTGCCCTTTGCCATCAAATCCCTAAGTTTTGCGTTGGATATAATACTCAAGTCAGTAACTACGTGTTCACGTCTACTTGATAGCTTGTTTCACTTACATAGCTGAGTTCTCATGAAAATACATCAAAGATTGAAGGGTGTGGATTTAAATGCTATGCATATTCAATTCTAGTAGAAAATGCATTGGACGTTGATTGACTTCATTTCTGGTAGTCATCATTGAGGCAAATCAGATCAAAGAACATATTTATGGGAATGTTCAGTCCGCCAGCCACACCGAGTTTCTGCAGGGAACCAGTTCGAACATGAGACTTTCGCAGAATGATGTACACATGTCTATCACCACGAATCTGAGTGTCTTCCGAGCTCTGGTTAGCTCCTCTTCCTATCAGACTCTTGTCCTCTTCAGAAAAACACATGTTTTCCAATAGGAAGCAGTTTGCAGTTTTTCGTTAAAATGAGATTTTCCATGTTCTCTCTTTTCAACTGAGATTCACAGCGGATAAAAATTCGCGCAAATATGTCAGCTCCTGAGTAGGCCTTTTATCATAAGAAGGAATGTCTTGTGGCTCCGGGATGTTGAGCCACAGATTTTTCCGTCTTTTCGTGAATGTTGTTGCACTAGAATCAAATTATATGCTTACATGGAAATGAACTTCCAATTTACCCGCCGCATTACGGAGATTGTGTTCCTGGGATTCTCATCATCAATTGCCTGCAAATCGCTTACGTTGCCCAAGCTCCCAGGAGGAAGCTCGAAAGTGTATCAGCTGTATCGGTTTCTTCAAATTCGCCGTTGTCCATAACAAGCTCTACGGCTTACTGTAAAGATTAAGCCTTCTTCATGGCTAATACAATGATAATAATAAATACGTTTATTGCTGCAAAGGCTCCAATAAAGGAAATCGTGGGACCATGATATTAAATTGGATACAGAATGTCTCACAAAGTATTAAACAAAAGTAACAAGAAACAAGACATAAAATTGCAAATTAGAGGATGACGGGGATGAGAGGATTACAATCACAGTTAGCTAATGATGACATAACGCAAACAAACGATCTTCTCATGATGGAGTTTGTACACAGCAAAATTAAGTCAAAACATGAAATTTACTCATTTTGTAGAGGTTCTCAGACATCAAATATTGAATCATGTGACTCACTTCAACTTTTATATCGAAGTTGATGTTCTGAACTCAATCATGTTTCAAATTTCATGGCATTCTGATAAATAGTTTCTTCTCTGCAAAAGAAAATGCACGAAAATTGCCAAGTGTTTCACAATCCATAGATATTTCTTGAATTTTGCCATTGGATTCCAATGGGAATCCTTCAACCTTGCTTATAACCGAAGGCGACTGGCTGTGACACTCAAGAATTTGATTTTTGTATTCAGCTTTTCAAGATCTACAAATCCATGTTATTAAGGTCTCTGTGCGCGAATTTAGGAAGAAAGTGTCAGTACCTCCCGGACTAATATTAGCAACGATGTTGCCTTCTACGAGATGTTTCTTTCTTCTCTCTCGTATGAACAAGCTTCAATTCATTATGTATGACATGGATAATGAATTCACCTTGAAAACAATATTCGATAATCTAGTATCAATTTACTTTAACATCGTTCTCCCAAGGAGTGCTAAATTGTTACAATGCTTCAGCCACCATTTCTTTTGACTGAAAGTCCAGCGGGGTCGTCTCATAACAGCGAAGTCTCACAATAGCAAAAACGTATTGCATAATCTTAAGAAGTCCTCTAGAAATTATGCTCGCTTGATTAGTAGATGACTTAAATGGCCATATCATCACTATCGTTCCACTGTCAAAATATATAGAAGAAGCACATGCTTATTTTTCTATTTCAGTATGGAATCACTATACAGTAGTGATGTTCGAATTACAAATCATTTGGAGGGATGGCATCTGAAACTGAAAGATAATGTGGGAGGTGCCCATCCAAATATCTTCAAGATCACGCATACATTCGTTGAGGAGCAGAAAATGTAAAACATTGAGATGAGTCAACTGGATTTTGGAGCACCAACAAAAAGGAGAAAGACTAAATATGTTGCTTTAAACGAAATACTAGACCGATTGCGCGAACAATACATTTTAAATGAACTCAGTCGCCAAGCTTATGCCGGGGCTGTCTCGTACATAATGGGTTTTTAGAGCATATATTTTATATACATTCTCATTTTTTTCATAAGCTTATTTCATATACATTGTACAAGGCATACAGTATATATGGAAATTCATATCCTTGTCAGTGGTATGGATGATGGGTGTTATTTACTAATCCAATTACCTTCAATAGACTATAAAAACATAATTTCTCGATGACTTCTTAAGATTATGCAATACGTTTTCGCTATTTTGAGATTCGCTGTTATGAGACTGAGCCAGTCCAGCAATTCTGCAAAACCTTCATTATATTTAATTGACGATTTAGCATGCCCCCAAAGTTTCATTACCTCTGATCCGGTTTAATGTCCGAAGTCACAGTTAGCTAGGACTTACTTTAATCATCCTTGCCATACTGGTAAGCCAGGTATGAGCCAGCCTACAGACACTCGCACCTCTCTCCATGTGTTGCTGGCATCCTTTAATGCGAGCGGTGATCCCTCCCGAGTCGAACAAACTCGAATACAGGACTCTTTGCACTTCTGAGCGGCCCTTAACCAGCTGAGCTATCCTATCACACAAGCGAAGTAGCTGCACTGTTCTAAGGCTTTAGCTAAGCTGTTTAGTGTTGACACGTGCGAAGTGGTCAGTTATATCTCCTTTCATTGTCTCAATTGGCGTGATGTCCCAAGAAGTCTGCGGATTTGACTACGTGTTTTGAACAGGTGATAATGTGATTAGCTGCTGCTCCGTCGAGTGAGGTTTGATTGATAATAAAATGGCTTGACCTACAGACCAAAAAGCACCATATCAGGCACTTTACCACTGTGGAACATGAACCATGGAATTATTCAATAACGCAGTCGTGGGAGAAACTTTGAATTCTGATTAGTGAATTCGCCTATCTGTTGTGTTGATGAATACGAAAATCATTTTCACACATTGTTCCCAACATTTCTTTATTTGTCTTGCAGGTGAACAGTTTCGTTGGTGCCTTTCATGATTCGGTGATGCTGTACGCCTTGGCATTGAACGACACTCTGGCAGCCGGTGGTCAAATCGATGATGGCTTGAATATCACCAAGCGCATGTGGAATCGGACGTTTGTTGGTAAGAGCACCATGCTTACGTATATTCGTAGATTACGTATATTCAAAGATTGCGCATTTTGCACAAATAACGGTCGGCTGCTATTGCAAGTGCAAAGTAACAGTCAGTTGAGGCTAATATACCTTTTCCCGGTCAAATTAGCATAATGTTCAATCAAATTAGCACGCGTGCAGTGAGCGCACGCAGAAGAATCATCATGACGTCAGGGGTATAATTGAATTCCCTATTTCATCTAGATTTACTCTCACTATATTTAGATATCAGTATTTAATTTAAGCCACATTTAATTGATAATGAACACTTGGTTTGTGGATTATCAGAATTTATTTTGCTACAGGTAATTAAGACAAGTCAGAATCCCATATTTATCAATTACAAAATGTTTCTATAGAAATGGCATTAATCAAAAACAATGACTAGGTCTGTCTACCCAAACCACAAATGCACAAAAATATCCTGTTTCTGTAGACAAGCTGGGGCATAATTCAAGGTATATTTGAACCATGCTGAACATTTCTCTCGCGTTATTTCCACATACACGATTCTATGGTTCCTTTCAAGATGGACGATCTGTGAGCATGGAACGTCATTCCCTGCGCAGCTGCAAGTTGATGGCTAGATAGTCTCACTTGTATTGATGGTTCACTCAATTTCCTCTTGCAGTGAGCTTTTAAACACGAAATGGCCATCTCAGTCATATTTAGAAATGGCGAATACCTGGGAAGAGGTTTAGTTTCATGCTCAGACATCATAACCGGCGGCTTTCGATGTGCGGGAGCGTTGTCAAATATCAAAACAATCTCCTCGTTCTCAAGTAAAGCAGAAATTTCCATAACGAAGTAATTGAATATTTCTTGGGTCATTCCACTGTCGAAAATTTTGTAGTGCACCAAACCAAACTTCTCCGAAACTCCAAGAACAACAGTAGTGTTTCTTCCTCGCTGCCCACATAATGAGCGAACCGCACGCTGTCCTCTCAATGATCGTCCTTGACTTCGACATGTCCATATATTGAATCCACATTCATCGAGATAAACAGTAGATTTACTGCTAGAAACAGGAAGAATGCATTCCATGAATAATTTTCTGTCTTGTTTCAGCTCTTCGGTATTCCAATCGAAAGGCACATTTCGCAGAAGCTTTAAAGTTACAAGTTTTCCGTCGAGAAAGCGTGATACAGTCATTCGTGACACCATTGGACGATTTGGGAATTTTTCATGTAATTTTGCCGACAGCTCGAGTAAAGTTGCTGTAGGCTTCTCCTCGACGAAAGTTATTAAGGCATTTTGCATTTGAGGAGTCAGAATGGACAGTGAACCTCCTCTGGGTAAATTTTTTCGCCGTCCAGTTCTTTGATATCTTCGAATTATTCCATAAGCCGTTCGACGATTAATTTGCAGGGTATCGGCAATAAAAATAAAGTCACGGCATTCATCAAAAACATTTATCAGACTCTCACGAGCTTCGGTGGATATCCGCATGTACGGCATCGTGCGAAATGATTGGGTACTGATAACGCGCTGCTAATATCATTGTGAAGCGTGCTAATTTCATTGAACATAGCAGAACCAGTGGAATTCACAATTAGAATGCGTCACACGGGCGCTAATGTCATTTCTATAAATAGCTAATAATAGGGATGACGCTGAAATAACGTCAGCAATCCTGTGCGCCTCTCTTCCCTCGCGTGCTAATTTGACTGAACAGCTTGCTAATTTGACCGGGAAAAGGTATAGTTTAACGGTCGGTTATGACTAGAGCAGCGCGCCAGCTGCACCTACTCGTACCGGTGTAGTGGCCATGAGAACCGGTGCACCGAAAATGTTAAAAAGTACCATGAAACGCTTGTCACGATTTATACAATTTATCATGAATTTGAAATATCAAATTTTCGTCACTATTTCGCATTCGCATTTCCTTTTCAACATCAGAAAATGCATCAGTTACTTTATGAAATAGCCGTGGTTTTTAACTGTGCTGTATGCTTAAAGTATTTTTCACTCCAATTCGCTGAGATAAGACATGAGATAGAAAGAATTAAGTACAGGCCTAATTGAAAATATGCAATGAAATATCAATTTGATGGAAATTCACACATATCGGTGTACCGCGCACAGACCCAGCTATAACCTAAATTCGGAATTTAACGGTGGCGAATAGCTCATGTTACAGATAAATTGTCTGCGTATTTGGGTCTAGAGATGACGCTCCTCAGTACTAATGGTCATGGCCAGAACTAGTCTCGAGAGGCAAGAAGATCAATTTTCTATTGAACGCAATGCAGATTCAAGTCTGAATTCTGACGAACCTAAAGGTTGACATCACATTAAACGAACACAGTCAGTAAATATAGATCCTGAAGAGTCGAATGGTGTGAATAATATTTCCATCTGACGAATTTATCACGGAGGAAAATTGAGTGAAAGACATTCACATGACAGGCCTGCGTGCAATCTGACCGTTGAGATTCGTGTGTTCGCTGATACGAGCTACTTTTACAGTGCGCTTTACCAATCAGAAAAACCAAAGATAGACGAATATCTATGTCAGTTCATTTTGCTTCCTAACATTGCAAACCACAGAATTAGATTGTTTAACCGCATCACTTTGCTAGAAGTGCAAGCTGATTCAAAGCAATGGCACATGCAGGAACTTATTAAGTGGGCAAAAAGAATTTCTTAATACCTTGCAGAGATAGGAAAAATAGTCGTGCGTCGTTTGCGGATTGTCGTGAATTCCTTCAAAATTCTCCGATCGCCACGATTCCCTCAGATTCAAAGAATTCAGATCATTGCGCAAAAGTTTTCTCGATAATGTTGGGCCCTCCGATCATTATTAAAAAAGATGGCAGGCGCACGAAAAAACGTTCACAAACTTCTCTGTAGAACTTCACATCGATTGTGTCTCTTTGCTGTTTGATCCGGTTGATAAGTCACTGAAACTTTGCAGAAATTGGCGTGTTTAATGTTGAACTGGCTGCTTATTGTTCGATTGCTATGGTATTATGTCAGCAGATTGTGCCATTTCATTAACGTTATATGTTCCAATGCTTCCTTTCTAGTCAAACAGAAGAAGATTCTGTGTTGCAAACAATTGCTGTGCGCTCTAGACTAACGCACACGCAAATGAATCTATCGCTGTGGCTCATGGCGCTCAAGTAGCGGTCGGTTGAGGTTAATGAGGCAACGGAGATGGTCGAGTATGGCTTGCGCTCGACAGTTAGCGGCCAGGTAGTGTCCATTCATCGTCAGTATACAGTTGTGACAGTACTATACTGTGAAAAGTTTGGAAACATCTTTATGTAAAGGTATTTCACCTCCATGTTTTTTCGATATTCTCTAAAAATACTTTCTATGTATATTCTATACAAAATAGAATCTGCTTAATGTAAGCTCACTGGTAATCTATGTCAGAAGACATTTTCCAAAATGATTTCTGAATGTATTACGATCTGTACAACTGTTTCAAGTGTTTATAATTCAATATTTTATGTACCTTCCATTATTTTTTAAGCAAGCAGAATTACGACGTGGCTAATTCGATCAAAGCTCGTCAGTAGTCGGAATCAATTTTTTCAAACCATGCACGTCCAACGTTATCAACAAGCTCACTATTCGAAGAGCAACTTTTCTTCACGACGCAAATCTGCAGTTTAATCCAACAATGTTCAATAGGATTACGATCCTGTTGAAGAATACCTGTATTTCTAATTGACATGAAGTAGGGGACTTTTTTCCTGTATAACTTTAAGATAGTCGGAAACTTTGATTGTTCTGCCTCTCGGAACAGGACGGCGCTCCCTGCCACTCCGCTAAACTTGTTCGTGATTGGATTGCTTCCTCCAATTTTCAAAGGTTACAAAAATGGCCTGGAAACTCACCAGATCTTAATCCTATTGAACATAATTGGATTAAACTGAAGATTTGCGTCGCGAAGAAAAGTTGCTCTTCGAATAGTGAGCCTCTTGATAGCGTTGGACGTGTATGGTTTGAAGAAATTGATTCCGACTACTGTCGAACTTTGATCGAATCAATGCCACATCGTAATTCTGCTTGCTTAAAAAATAATGGAAGGCATGCAAAATATTAAAATTATAAACACTTGAAGCAGTTGTTCTGATTGCAATATATTCAGAAATCATTTTGGAAGATGTCTTTTGACATAGATTACCGGTGAGCTTACATTAAACAGATTCTATGAGGTATTTTTAACGAATATCGAAAAAAGCAAGTTTAAATGAAGGTGTTTCCAACTTTTTCACAGTATAGTACATTTCTATGGTTGTAAGAACAATGCAACCAGTTTTTGCGAAACAGGAAAATCCCTATTTGCTTAAAAAGAAAAATTATGGATGGAATCATATTGCCTGCCATGACGTGTGGTGCGGAGACCTGGTCCTTCACGAAGAAACAGATTGATATCTTAGCCGTAGCTCAAAGAAATATGGAAAGATCTACACTTGGTATCACGAGAAGAGACAGATGGAGAAACGACAACATACGGGCAAAAACAGCAGTCTGTGACATCACAAGAAAGATACATTCCTTGAAGTGGTCGTGGGCTGGACACCTAGCCAGAATGTCAAACAACCGATGGGCTAAGAAATGCACAGAATGGACCCCAAGACATGGCAAGAGAAAGCGTGGACATCAGAGGCGAAGATAGAGGGATGATATCGAAGCGATTACCCAGGAAGTGATCTGGATGCGCCTATCTCAAGACCGAATCAGATGGCGTAGATTGGGGAGGCATAGGCCAGCAGAGGCCTGACTGGCTGAAAAGAATGAAAGTACATTTCTATGTCCACAGATGACCAGTTCTCATCGTTCACAGCCGGTCGTGTATAATTTACTCCCCTTGTCTCAGAGTTTGCATGCTAGCCTCCCGTTATTCACTGACTTTTATCAAACAAACATTTCACACGCCATCTCACTACAAAAGGCGCAGTAGTCTTCTGAGATTTGCGTGGAGAAGTTATTAATTTATCATCAATTGAAAATATTTACCGCTTTAATTTCCTTCCATCTTCAGTCTGCATACCTGATCTATTTAAAGAGAATAAGAATCAAGGAGCAGTCATATCGTGACCTCGTCTCAATAGACAGGCAGATTGGAGGTCGCCGACTTTGAAGTTGGAGAGGTAACGAAAGAGAGACTGAGAACATTGATGCTCTTTGCATCCGTCTGGTTGAGGAAATTTTACAATGATCGACGGTCGCTCCGAGATCACGAATAGATAAAGTTGTTGTTAGACTGTGAGAAAATGGAGCTCCTCACCTCTCAGACCCATTGATGTCATTTCGGGATGTATGGAGGATAACTTTACACAATGGATGGAAAAAATGAAATAGAAGATGAACGATTAGTGTCCCAGGATTGCAGGAATGTTTTGTTTCCACATGACAAATTGGGTGATGTTCTCTCTGATGGCGATAATCCACGCTTCTCCGTGTTTGTCAGTTATGGACGCAGTGAGCATCCTGCTGACGCAGTGGCTTTGTGGTAGAGTGCTGGACCTCCGTCTAGAGGTCCTTGGTTCGAGTCAGAGATGAAAAAGTATTTACGAATTTGAATTCTAACGAAAATTAAATTCCGCTCTTTCCAGAAAGTTGATTCTTTGGACATCTGTTGGAATTTGTTGGTAGATGGCTTTGATGCGCGATATGATCAAGCGTTGTGAGTGTGTTTGATTGTATTGACTTAGTTAGCATTACTGAATGCATTTCAAAAAGAGATTTTTGAAAATACATGCAAATTCACAGTTGCATATTGAGAAAGAAAAGTGCAGTAACAAACTCACAAACGCATGAAGAAATGCATCAACAATACGTGAAAATTTGACCCTCTCATTCTTGGTTTCACTATTTGCGGTATAAAACTGACAGTATTGCTTATAAAGCAATCGTGAGTAGTATTTTTTATGAATCTGCTATAATTCATATGCTGATTATCTATATATGAATGAGTAAATGTCAAATGTAATTTCATTTGTACCTTGTAAACGGTCTATAGATAATTCAAATTGATCCAGATGCTGACTTTTGTAAGAAATTGGCAAAATGTTTCGATTTTCAAATGGTACTATTAGATAAATGCCAGATTTTAGTGATCCCACGTCGAGCGGTTGTGATGCTAGAGAGGTAATGGTCTGCTAGATCCACATAGTGTGCCAAAATCGTATTGTTTGATTGTAGATGGTTTCTCATGGTTCTGATTCCTGCCTCCTGGAAGATGTCTCTGCTTCCGAATAGCACCTGCTTTATCGACAGTACTGAGAAAGTAGAAGTCTCTTTTGTCTGTGAATTTGATGGCCAATACACCGTTTTCGTTCCGCTTGAATGTGGAAGACACTGGTAGTACTTGCCTTTTCTCTCGCAATTCTGCTGGTATTCCGCTGTTCATGAGAACCTCACAGTGAACACCGGTGTTTCGATTCATGAGATATTCACAAAGACGATCGCCTTTATGTCTATTGCCGATATGTATGTTGTATGCAAGATCAAGTAAAGAAGTTTTTGACAGAAGATAAACGACACTTCTTTGCTTTCTGAGAGGCCAGAGGTACATGCTCTTCTAAATTCAAATTCTCTTTTCCGCAGTGGAGGAGCTGTGTAACATGTATTATCGCTCACAATGAACCTTTTCAGTCCGAATCTCGCTCGTTTAGTACATATAAAACCTGCATTGAAAGTCGACCTTTGTGTATGGGATTCATTGATGCAGATGTTCTGAGAAGGCTTGTATTTAGAGCAAATTGAGGTTATGAATAGACATGAATTGAGATGACTTCTGCTTCCATATTCGACGGCGTGCGCTGTGTGTGTGTCTTCCTGTGAAAGAATTTATCTTTAACAAGCGCCAAACTCAATTATAAACCTCAACACACTGAACTAACAGTGAAATCCGACAATAAGACAAAGTAATCACTCATGACGGATAGACCCGTCATGGCGCTGTTCATGGTAACGGATCTATCCGTCATGACCGCTAGGGGGTCTAATAGGACATATCTTCTCATGGGAGATACTTTTTATTGGGATTTGTCAAGTTTTTACTAATTTAGGCTGCATAGAATCATGTGTCCATGAAACCTAGCACCACTATAAAACGTACATTGTGCATTTTATATTCTATAGCACACTGTGTGAAGGGACACTGGGCAGGACACCTAGCCAGAATGAACAACAACAAGAAAGTAGCAGAATGTTCGCCACTAGAAAGACCAAGGCGAAGAGGAAGGCCGAGGAGAAGATGGAGAGACGATATTGAGGAAACGAGTGGAATCAACTGGATTCAGAAAGCGCAAGATCGAAGAAGCTGGAGGAGGGAGTGGAGGCCATCTGCCTGCAGTGGCACGAAAGTCTGATGATGATGATGATGATGATGAACACACTGTCTACCAAAATTACTTCGTTGATTAATTGAGACCTTCAATCCTATTCTTTTCCCCTTCTAAGTCCAACCTGTGACCTCAAAGTGGTGAAGGGGTGCACACGGAGGCGTATCGAGGCTATGTCGTCTGGGACTTCGGTCCCTGGCAGGTCTTACCTTGGCGAAAAGGCTCGTTGCCAGCGGTGAAGGGCCGCACTCCGGCTAACCAACAGGCTCAGGTGAAAACGTAGGGTTGATCAGGCTCGTGAGCTTTCCGTAGAAAGTATCTGGTTTAGGCCCACCACCGATAATTGTGATCGACGTCAGGAAGGGCATCCGGTCGGTAAAACATATGCTGCATCCTAATCATGAGACTACAACAAAACGAAGCGGCCCTTAGTACCTGGCAGCACTTAGATGGGCAAAGGGTGCAAAGAATCCCAAGGCGAATTTCTAATGTACTTGTAAAGTCACAAAATGTCAAAGTTTGTACAATCAATGTAGGTACACTCCGTGGAAGAAGTAGGGAAGTTGTGGAGATGCTTGCAAGGAGAAAGGTGGACATTTGTTGTATTCAGGAAGTCAGATACCGCAATGAAGGCTGTATGTCAGTCGGCAGCAATGATGAGAAGTACAAGTTATGGTATGTAGGAAATGATGAGTCCACAAATGGGGTTGGAGTGTTGATGAAGAGTGAATTGGCCGAAAATGTCATAGAAGTCAAAAGGTACAATGACAGATTCATGTGTGTAAAGCTCATACTCGGAGAAACCGCATGGCACGTGTTTTCCCTGTATGCACCGCAAGTGGGTAGATCCAGTGAGGAGAAGCAGTGTTTCTGGGAGAAGGTCGAAGACGAGATAGGCAAGGTACTACCAGCAGATGGACTCCTAATTGGAGGTGATGTAAATGCGCATGTGGGCACGAACATCAGCGGCTATGAGGAGGTGCTCGGTTGGTATGGTTTCGGGGAGAGAAATGCAGAAGGTGCAGTAGTGATCGACCTCTGTAAGAACCATGGTCTACGAATCCCAAATTCGTTTTTCAAGAAGGAAAAAGAAAAGCTCATTACCTTCAAATCGGGCGAAGCTGAGACACAAATCGATCTCTTGCTGATGCGAAAGAGAGCAGGCACGACTGTCCTAGACTGTACAGTGATTCCTGGAGAGGCATGTATGACCCAACACAGTTTGGTCAGAGCTGCTTTACGGATCAAAGGACATGTTGCAAGGAAAAGAATTCACAAGAAGAAAATCAAGGTCTGGAGGCTAAAGGATGAGGAAAGGAGAAGAGAATACGAAGAGGAATTTGCCAGAAGTGTTAAACAGGGAGATGGAAGTTCGAATTCACTGGTCGAATGTGCAACGGAAGCTGGCATCAAGGTGTGTGGAGAAACGAAGGGACAGCGAGGCAGAGAACGCGAAACCTGGTGGTGGAATGAAGCGGTTCAGCGTGCAATCAAAGAGAAGAAGGAAGCATACAAAGTCTGGCAGAGATCTGGGAATGAGACTGACCGTCATGCATATTGCAGTAAGAAAAGAGAGGCCAGAAGGTGTGTCGCAATTTCGAAGAACGCATGGTTCAGGTGGAGTGAAGGATTAACAACGAGAGAAGGGCGTAACAGGATGTTCCGAGTTGCAGCACAGATGAAGAAAGATCGTGCAGACATACAGGGAACACGGTATGTCAAGGACGAAAGTGGTGCTATAAAGGTGAAAGAGACGGAGGTTAGAGAGACATGGAGAAGGTACTTTGATGACATATCGAACGAAGGCAATGACATCACTCTGCATGACATCCCCCCAGCTGAAGGCCCAATCGCTGACTTCACGCTGGAGGAGGTGAAGGAAGCAGTGATCAGCATGAAGAATGGCAAAGCACCGGGTCCTTCCAACGTAAACGCCGAGATGCTTAAGTTGGCATGCCATTTTCCAGCACATTGCGCTCACCGGAGAATGTCCGAAGAAGTGGAGCAACAGCTTTACGGTCGCACTGTTTAAAGGGAAAGGAGATCCTCTGAGCTGTCACTCGTATCGGGGACTGCGACTACTGGAGCATGGAATGAAGATCTTTGAGAAAGTCCTAGAAAAGAGATTGAGAAGTTTGGTCAGCATTGGAGAACAGCAGTTTGCATACAGCCGAGGAAAATCGTGTACGGATGCAATCTTCATCATCAGAAGACTTCAGGAGAGATACATGGAAAAGAAAAAGAAATTGTTTCATATCTTCGTCGACCTCCAAAACGCTTTTGATCGCGTCCCACGAGATGTTATCCGATGGGCCCTCCGACGACAGAAAGTGCCAGAACACCTGATAAACCTCGTCATGTCCTTGTCCGTAGACACAACATCGAAAGTGTGTGTTGCAGGCGGAATGTCAGAAGATTTCGGCATAGGTGTTGGTGTTCATCAAGGATCTGCCCTCAGCCCCCTTCTCTTCATTCTCGTAATGGAAGAAGCTACGAAAGATCGCAGAAAGGGAGGATTGACGGAGATGTTGTACGCAGATGACCTGGTCCTTACAGGCGGGAGCAAGGAAGAAGTGGAAGAAATGTTCAAGAAATGGAAGGAAGACATGGAAAGCAAAGGTTTGAAAGTGAATATCCAAAAGACGAAGATGTTGATCAGTGGCAGCGAAGAATCTTCTCTTCAATCAAGAAGGTTTCCTTGTGGTATATGCGGTCGCGGCGTAGGTGCCAACTCTATTCTCTGCCAAAGCTGTGATAAGTGGTGTCACAAACGCTGCAGTGGACTGAATTCTCTCACAGGCGTCACAAACTTCCAGGGTTCGATGTGTGTAAACAACGCAAGGAGTACCGACGAAGATGAAAGATGTGTGATAGACGGTGTGGAGATCGACGTATTGAAAGAGTTTTGTTATCTCGGGGATGTGTTGAGCTGCAAAGGAGGATCAGAGCGAGCGGTGCGAGCGAGAATTGCGTCCGCATGGCGCAAATGGAAAGATCTGGCAAGTCTCCTCAGGAACCGACACGTACCACTCAAATGCCGCGGACACGTGTATAGCGCATGCATCAGACCCGTGCTGCTCTATGGTGCCGAATCATGGGCCCTCACACAACACCTGGCCCAACAACTGCGTTCGTTTGACAGACGGATGCTGCGGTACATGACCGGTGTCTCACTCTCCGATCGAGTTGATAGCGCTGAAGTAGCAGGCAGGTGCAGCCTCAAACAGCTGGAGGTCGTACTCAGAGAACGCAGGTTGAGGTGGTTCGGGCACGTGAAACGGAGGACAGAGGAGCAGCCGATTCATCGCGTGCTGAACGTGGCTGTCGAAGGTCCCAGGCCACGTGGCAGACCAAGAAGATCATGGCTGCAGACCATCCAGGAAGACATGAAGGAGCTGAGGCTGACAGTGGAAGACACACAGGACCGCGCCCGTTGGAGGAGTCTCATCACGTCCAACCCTCACCAAGGAGGAAAAGCAGACGTTAAAAGGAGAAAGTAAAAAGTAATCCTATAACGGTGAAAAATCGCATAAGAAGCATGTAATTTTTTAAATTCAATTTCAAAGAAAGTTTATTACAAAGCGAATAATAATCATTTGCATTGAAGATTTAAGGGTCTCAAAATTAATGCTGTGCAAGTTTGTACAGAAAATTAACTTTTTGACAACATCTCCTCAAACCTTGATGCAAATATCGTTCGTGGTATCATGGAACAGAACGGTTCCGCGGATTTTGAAGCCTGGCGTTTTACTCTGTGTTATTGCGGAACCGACTGTTGGAATATCATGTCTCACAATATGACAAGAGACGATTTTATATAGAAATTGGGTTGCCTGAAGCCGGTTTCTCAATCATGACAAACTCAGCAACAACAGTTGTTCTCCAAGTTGGATAAATAACTCAATTTCCCAGGCAGACCTTTGACTTTGTGAAACAAATCACAGAATATTAGGATATGATCTTGATGAGTTCTGTCAATAGCCAACTCATCTCATTCTTCACCGACATCAAAGTATTAGTGAAGAGAACAAAAGAGGATATTTCCACCGTGATATAGAAGATGATGAAAATTTGTCCCAAGACACAGTGTAGGAAGGAAATGATACAAGTGATATTTGTCACGTACACTTAACTTTGGCAAGAGTTTTCAAATAAGTGACCACAACGTCATTCTGAGATATTGTTTGCCATCCACTCATCACCCTGTGATCTCTCACAAACCCATGAAATCAAAACTTTGGAAAAGTTAATTAATTCAGTCTTGAGCGTTTAGCGTTCTCCGTGGCACAGTGGTTTAGTGCTTGACCTGGCGATCTTCAGACCGAGGGGTCGAGCCCCGAAAGTGTCATTGGAAGTTGGCAGGAAGGACATCCGGTCTCCGTGGCACAGTGGCTTAGTGCTTGGCTTGGCGATCTTCAGACCGGGAGGTCGAGCCCCGAAAGTGTCATCGGAAGTTGGTAGGAAGGACATCCGGTCTCCGTGGCACAGTGGTTTAGTGCTTGGCCTGGCGATCTTCAGACCGAGAGGTCGAGCCCCGAAAGTGTCATTGGAAGTTGGCAGGAAGGACATCCGGTCTCCGTGGCACAGTGGTTTAGTGCTTGGCCTGGCGATCTTCAGACCGGGAGGTCGAGCCCCGAAAGTGTCATTGGAAGTTAGCAGGAAGGACATCCGGTCTCCGTGGCACAGTGGTTTAGTGCTTGGCCTGGCGATCTTCAGACCGAGGGGTCGAGCCCCGAAAGTGTCATTGGAAGTTGGCAGGAAGGACATCCGGTCTCCGTGGCACAGTGGCTTAGTGCTTGGCTTGGCGATCTTCAGACCGAGGGGTCGAGCCCCGAAAGTGTCATTGGAAGTTGGCAGGAAGGACATCCGGTCTCCGTGGCACAGTGGCTTAGTGCTTGGCTTGGCGATCTTCAGACCGGGAGGTCGAGCCCCGAAAGTGTCATTGGAAGTTGGCAGGAAGGACATCCGGTCTCCGTGGCACAGTGGCTTAGTGCTTGGCTTGGCGATCTTCAGACCGAGGGGTCGAGCCCCGAAAGTGTCATTGGAAGTTGGTAGGAAGGGCATCCGGACTAAAAGTACTACAACGCTCCATAAGTCTGACTATGTCAGCACCGTCCAAGCCCCAAGTATGGGGAGTAGTGACGTAAAAGCTTCATTTGGCCATATTCTATTATCGTCTTAATGCTCATCTCCCATACACATGATAGAAAATGACCTGCAGACAATCCATGTTAAAAAGTATGGCTCTCTCAATTAATAAGCGAAAATCTAGAAAGCCTCAATCTCCGTCACAATGGATGTCTTCCTTTGATCCTGCCTGACAAGAAGAGGAACCAGGTAGAACTCGGATGACGCGCAGATTCGTAGTAGGGATCGATTCTCTACGGAGACGACTTCATAGACTGAGCAAAGAGCGCTGCAAACAAGGTGCGAACTCGTCTCCACTGCGGATTTCGGCTGGGTTAGGCGAGTAGGGTCGGGGAATCTAGGGCGTTGGCGTCTTTTATTTACTTAATAGTTGTCATTCTCTTTAGATCTTCGTGATAAAACTTTGAATTACGCTGTAGCGATTACCAGATAATAGTTTAGTTGTGCTGATAGTGGCAGGCGCCTCTCAAAACAGGGAACAGTTTAAAGCAGCGTTTTTCATCCATCGTAGAATATTTTCAACTCCTAAATCCAAAGTACTAAATCAAAATCGCAATGTCAAGTGCACAGATGGTAAATGACATGTCTGTTTAGGAGTCAACTGATGAAAATGATTCCATTTGATTGAATTTATTACTGATGTGTGCGACAGCCGGAGACACGCCGTCTAATGAACCAAATGTTCATTATAGAATTTGTGTTGCATATTCTGTACATCTGTGCAGTTTTTGCCTGTGTGGATGATATTCTAATCATGAAGCAACAAGACATTTTGTCATGGAATTTAATAGTTCCTCTTGAGCATTAAAATGACCGAGAAGAGGTACAGGGTGGATCAACACTAGCGAATCCTGGGAGGGATTCGCCCCTCTTACATTTATGCATTATTGCTCTGAACAACATTCACAGCACAACATATTTCCGTGTGCACTTGCTAATGGTGGCATCCGTTTGGTCAAACTACAGGATTAGATTGTTTGACTCCTTCAGTTTTCAGAAGTGCAGACTAAAGCAAAACAATGGCACATACTGGAACTGAGGAAGTGGGCAAAAAGAAATTCCTAATACCTTCGAGAGATACCTAGAGAAAAAAGTCGTGCGTCGCTTGCGGATTGCTGTAAATTCCTGCAAAGTTCTCTTATTGTCACGATTCCTTCAGATTTGAATAATTCAGATCACTGCGCGAAAGTTTTCTCCATAATGTTGGTACTTCCGATCCTTATTAAAGAAAATAGTAAGCGCACAAAAAATAGTTCATCTCATGATTTCACCATCCTCTTCCCTCATTCCTCACTGTATACACTGAAATGCAGCCAGACAGCGATGTGTGTTTTGGTGTGCGCGAAGTGATATCACAGCACGCACGTCACTCACTCACTGGCTGGTGTCCAAAGCCGGCTGACAGCTTATTGTCTGCCATTTCCAATAGTCAGGGATATACGAATTATCCAATCGAGAAGCAAATTGTCTAATTCTGTGATGTGCCATCTCGATGTTAAGGACAGATACGATACTTCAATTCTAGAAACCGCGCGCGCAGATGAATCTAATTCTGTGGTGACAACACTAATAGGAAACTGGCTGAAAGTATTATGAAGTTAGTGAGTACAATAAGACTTTGATGCGATGATTGACAACATGCTTACATGAAATGTTGAAAGCTTCCTACAAAGGGAATAAAACTCTACAGATTCTACAGTTCTTGGCAATGTCAAGTGTGATTTTAAAGAGGATTGACGACTTGCAGATAACCAGAGAATGCAAATGTTTAGAAAGAAGTGCAAAAATGACGGCTTATGTCAAGTTACTACCATAGATTTTAATAAGTAGTATATGCATATATTGTCAATGTCGATTTAATTAATTATCGATGTGACCAGTGTGTATGTCTATTTTCCGGCCACGTAATGAAACCGTGTATATGCAGCTTTAAGCGTAGCACTTGAGAGGAGTTAGCTTGGCATGACGTGATGATATCAAATATTATTTTATGATGGAAGCGGGTCTCATGTTTCCATTTTTGACACCAAAATTTTTCAAATAAGCTTTACCTTTTCGTTTGTTTTACAGGTATCACGGGCAATGTCAGCATCGATGCCAACGGTGATAGAAATGCGGATTATTCGCTGCTAGACATGAATCGGCGAACTGGCAGATTTGAGGTATGTTAGCGTTTATTTGATTCTCCATTTATGTTGGCTTTTATTTGTATGCTTTCATGATTGCACGGAGTTCTTCAATTTTCTTCAACCCCGAGAACTTCAATTTTGGAGTCGGCAGGAAGAGCATGAGTAATGAAAGTATCACAACTCACCATAAAGCTAAAAAAACGGAGAGTATTCTGCACTCACGACTTAGAGAAGATGATCACCAACATAACATGAATATGTCAGACAAACAGGATCGGAGAACAAGATTCCATCTCCTTCCTTGGAATGGCGAAAGACTTGTCATGGAAACCGTGCATCCAGTCCATCAGCAAGCAGGTAGCTCAAAGCATTGGTAGTCTCTATCGTGCCAGCAGCTATCTTCCACCACAGACAGTCTGCTATCTTTACAAGTCCACTATTCGTCCTCTGATGGAGTATTGTTGCTATCTGTGGGCAGGCGCCCCACAAACGCATCTTAAAACTGCTTGAACGGATTGAGAAACGTGTCAAGAATCTCATGGGTGAAAAATTTGCTAGAAAGTTGCAGCTGCTCTCCGTCAGACGGGATGTTGCTTCACTCAGTCTCTTCTACAGGTACTATTTCGGTAGAAGCAGCTCTGCAGTAAATGAGTGCGTACTTAAACCTAAGATCTTCTCCACAAGCACACGCAGAGCTAATGCACTCACATGCTATCATGTGAGCTTAAAACGCGCACGTACTGTGAGTCGATCGAAAATCTTCTTTGTTCGCATGGCACAACTTTGGAATCAGCTTCTCCATACCACTTTCCCTGACCAATACGATCTTGATACTTTCCAGAGGCGTGCGAACAGGTTTCTGATAGGAAAATTTAATAAGCTCAGAAGATCTGATATATTTCGCTTGCTTGTCTAAAGCACCGTAATCTAAATTTCTATTTTTTTCAGATCTGTACAAAGTAGACGTGTCTAATTGTCGCATAATTTCCGATAATTCCTCCATCCCACTGTACAAAATGGTTTCATTTGGTAAATTTTGGCCAGGTTACACATTTTTCAGCTTCGAGTGCTCAATATACATAATCCAGCAACATAAGAAACGTTTGCTTCTGAGAAAAATCGATGAATTGAACCTTTGTCGATTTACGATATTTCATATTGTAGTTTCTATCCTTCCTATTTTAGTCATTTATTATTTATGTTTTCCCTGCCAAGTGGAAATAGATTTATGATCAATTTTGCGTCGTAATAGCTTACTGTAGCTGTTGTCTCATTCTCTGCCCTGGAGATGAAGTTGTTTCAACTCAATCGTTTATCAATATAACTTTAATTACACTAATGTGCTTTACTAAAAGGTACGGCAGAAAAAATGACTCAATTTTCATGTGGCATAACTTTCCAATTATCCAACAGATATTAACAGATAAGTTCTCATTTTGAGGCCAATACACATCTATATTGTTATAATCAACATTGCAGTGATTGCATTTGAGCATGAGAGTATAATCTCAAAAGCTAGCCTACTTCCAATTCTTCACTTAAACGATAATCATCACAGCGAATTCTTTCGGTTGTAGATGACAACACAACATCAATTGATAGATGACTGGATCAGCCTTCAGCAATCAGGCCTTATAACTGAACGCTAGAATTTTCATATTTTCCTGTTTTATTTCTTCCAAAGTCTAAAAGTCTAATTTAAGATATTTGATTCAACATCGATCCTTTTATGTGTCTATCAATATTCAGTATTTCGTGATTGAAATGAAAGTTGTTTGGTCATTTGCATCATTGGTGAAAGACTTCGCAATGATGGCTATCGTTGAAGTGAAGAATTAGAAGTAGGCTACCTTTTCCATTCAGTCATTGTTCTTTGCATCTAGTTTCTTGGATTTCGAGTTCCTCTACTTTGCAAGTAGATTATACTCTCATCCTCAAATGTAATCATTGCAATGTTGATTGTGACAATAGCGATGTGCATTGGCTTCAAAATGAGACCTTATCTGTTAATTTACGTTGTATAATTGGAAAGTTATAGTCCGGCAGTCAGAACGAGTTTCTGCAGTGAACGAGGCCGAAAATGAGACTTTCACAGAATGATGTACACCCTATGCCTACTACGAATCGGCACGTCTGCCGAATTCTAGTGAGTTCCTCTTCTTGTCAGACACGACCAACGAAAAACATATGTAATTCCAATGGGACGCAGATTGCAGTTTTTGGTTAAAATGAAATTTTCTATGTTTTCTCTGATTAAACGAAATGTACTTAGCATAGAGTCATAATTTTTGGCATGGAATATCTTCAGGTCATTTCCTTTCATCTTTTTGCGCCCCTGTCTATAAAGCTAACACATTTAGATTTGGCGAGCCTCTTAATGTCGGCAAACACAAACATTTTAAGCAAATTTATCCAAATTCAACCACATTCTCACATACATTGCTGATTAGATGCATGATAATAGCACATGCACATCATAGGAAATGACCTGAAGATATTCCATGCCAAAAATTGTGACTCTGGGCTTAGTACTTTTCGTTTAATCAGAGAAAACATAGAAAACTTCATTTTAACCAAAAACTGCAATCTGCGTCCCATTGGAATTACATGTGTTTTTCCTTGTTCCTGTCTGACAAGAAGAGGAACTCACTAGAACTCGGCAGACGTGCAGATTCGTAGTACGCATAGGGTGTACATCATTCTGTGAAAGTCTCACTTTCGGCCTTGTTCCCTGCAGAAACTCGTTCTGACTGCCGGACTATTATGCTACATCACAATTTAGTCATTTTTTTATGCCGCACCCTGTATATGTCACTATATTTTGCTGATGATTTTGCTATACTTTATAATGTTGTAATATTTACTCGTACATTCACAAACACAGACTCTCTCCTAACTGCGCTTTAGTTGTCAATTGCGACTGATAATTTTACGATGGGAAGACAGCAGACGATAGGAGAATGAGTAGGTTGTAATGTATTTTCACAACGCAGTAAATTCATCTAGGCTGAATAACAGAATTAGAAATCTTCGGTTGACAGGCTAATTCATGAGTTTCTTCAACTCTGTTTTTCAAAAACAAAGTACAGTACGAATTTGCTGGTGAAGCAGGTCAAGGTTGTGATTTTGGCAATGAAGATAAATGATTCAATTCATTCTCCAATTACACAGCTTGAACTTATCTAAATAACAAAATATATCGACTTATTTCTTTCCATACTAAAGCAACAGAATGTCTCAAGCTAACATGTCTCATTATTTTGAATTTTTAGAATCTCTTCTTTCTGGAGTGCGAAGGGAGAAAGTGCATGATGATGCATTGCAAATTTGAGAAATATTCGGATCTATCGCTTTTCTTTGTTTTTTTTTGGTACAAGTATATTTGAACTAACTTTCAGCTGTAACGAGAATTTGAAAGTTTTCATCTAAGAGAAGATTCTCTTGCAATATTTTGGAATTACATTAACGGATTGAAAGTTCATCCAGGCCTAATGTAATGAAGCTATTTCTAGTGCTGTTATGTTCCTCCATCTGTCTTCTTTGTGAAAAGTACAGTTATTGATTTTGTATGTGATTCGATTAGTCAGAATAGTCCGGCAGTCAGAACGAGTTTCTGCAGGGAACGAGGCCGAAAGTGAGACTTTCACAGAATGATGTACGCCGTATGCGTAGTACGAATCTGTACGTCTGCCGAGTTCTAGTGAGTTCCTCTTCTTGTCAGCCAGGATCAAGGAAAAACACATGTAAGTCCAATGGGATGCAGATTGCATTTTTTGGTTAAAATGAAATTTTCCATGTTTTCTCTGATTAAACGAAAAGTACTAAGCCCAGAGTCACAATTTTTGGCATGCAATATCTTCAGGTCATTTCCTATGATGTGCATGTGCTATCATTGTGCATTTGATCGGCAATGTATGTGAGAATGGGGATGAAGTGGGCCAACATGTTTGAGTTTGTCACCAAACTGAGGATCACCAAATCTAAATGTGTTTAGCTTTATAGACAGGGGTGCATGAAGATGAAAGGAAATGACCTGAAGACATTCCTTTGTCATAAGTTCATACTCTGGGCTTAATACTTTTTTGTTTAATCAGAGAAAACATAGAAAACTTCATTTTAGCGTTTTGAAAACTCCAGAAACTGCAATCTGCGTCCCATTAGATTCACATGTTTTTCTTCGATCCTGGCTGACAAGAAGAGGAACTCACTAAAGCGCGGCAGATGTGCCGATTCGTAGTAAGCAGAAGATATGCATCATTCTGTGAATATTAGCCACAATATTGGCAAAGTAAAATCTTCATACCGACTGTAATGTTCACGCAGATGAATGGCCTTGTATGCGTGTTTGGGTCTAGAGATAACTTTCTTCAATGCAAGAAGTTACTGCACTGCAACGTCATAACAAAGATGTCTATGAATAGGGTGATAATGAACTCTTGGATGATTGATAATGATCTTCCTGATCATACCTGTCACATCCAATCAGATTGTCCTAGTTGAACTTTTTTCAACTACTTTGTTTTGACCATAGAAATACAGGTTGTCCCGTTTTAGACTGAAAAAGTAAAAACGCTACTGTGTTTGAATGGAAGATCATAGCTCAGCGCTTCCACTTGTAAGTTTATCTTCATGAAACCGGATTTTGCTCTATGCTTTGAAATTATAATAACTATCAATAGTTAAGGAGCATTATACGTTTATTTATAGTCATGAAATTCCAAACAATTTACAAAAAATGCATTAAAATTAAATGTTTAATAAGACTAAATTCGACTTATTTGCTGTGAATAGCAAATGAAAAGAATTATTGTTATCCATGCACACAGCCATGACTGTCTGTGTGTGTATAGAATTATACACACACAGACAGTCATGAGATGAATTCACATTGGCGCACCTGTTTTCTCTTTGTCCGCATTCCAATGATCAATCGCTATTGTCATCAAGCAATCAATACTCTTTTCAATGAAGAGCTGCTGGTGATGAATCGCGTGAATAGATTTCATCAATAGTTTGTTTATATTCCATCAATCGATTTTACACAGCGATAAGGCAGGAGTAACGTCTGAAATTAACCATCTGTTTCTTGTGTTTTCTGTTAATCGAGTCAGTCATGCCGCACTTAACGATACAAGACAAAGTTGACCTTGTCAAATATTATTATCAGAATGGTGAAAATATCTCTGCTGCCATTCGTGCTTATTACACAGCTCACAAAATAAAGGAGAGAAAATATGCTCCAGTTTATAACACTGTGAAAGTAATGATAACACGATTCGAGGCCACATCATCTTGCCTTGTTGAGCCTTATGCCCGTCGGGTTCGTGAGGATGAGGACATTGATGATGTGAAACAGGTGATTGATGAAGATTGCAATGCAAGCACCAGAGCTATCATTAATCGATGCCTCTTCTCAAAAAGCAAGGTTCATGCTATCCTGACGAAGGAATTAGGCACAAAGCCTTACAAACCAAAATTTGAACGGTATCTCTCTGATGGTGCTATTGAAGAACGAATACAGTTCTGTCAAGAATTTCTTAGTGCCGTCAATGGTTCCAGTACATTCTTGGAAAAGGTTTTATTCAGTGATGAGGCCATGTTTGATTTAAACCCTCCGCTGAACAGACAGAACTGTCGTTTCTGGGCTAGTGAGAGACCTGCTAACTCGTCGTTTGTCGTTCGACAATTTCCTCAAAAGTTGATGGTATGGATCGGCTTTTCAAAGACAGTTGTCATTGGTCCGTACTTCTTTGATGGGTCCGTTAATTCGAC
Organism: Prostheceraeus crozeri; assembly: GCA_907163375.1. Taxonomy (NCBI): domain Eukaryota; kingdom Metazoa; phylum Platyhelminthes; order Polycladida; family Euryleptidae; genus Prostheceraeus; species Prostheceraeus crozeri. Next base: position 77,971 of record CAJQUW010003791.1, read on the forward strand.
ATCATATTCCAATATGATAGCAGATTTCGTCATTCCAGAGCTTAAACGAAGAAGGAAATTCTCGTCAACAATTTTCCAGCAGGATGGAGCAACCCCCAAACAGTTAGACCGACAATAGCTTAAATTTGGTGCACGAAATCGTACGCAAATTGTCTGTGAAACGAGCTGCTACTTGTGAAAAGGACGAATTTGTTCAAACTCATTGGAAACATTCCTATCCAGACTGTCAATCGACCGTTAAGAGGTATCAAGATGTAGTGAATGAGCGTGCAATTGCTGCATTTGTCGCGTTTAATAACGACATGCCGGCACGCTATCGTTACACGAGATTGGTGTTAGCTTGATCTCTACATACCGCTACTCTGATGTTCCGCTACTCTATACGAAATGTGAACTTAGATTGGCAGTCCATTAATCAAAGCAACTGTCAACTCAGGAATGGAACTACTCGAAAAATTTAACTGAGAAACATCTCTCTCTGCGCGATGTATTGCCCTTAGTCACGCTAGACAGAGTTTGCCATAGGACTAGAACAGACGCCCAATTGCATTGCATCAATAGGCTGAAAATGACAATGGAAAACCATATTTGTCGGATGGCTGAGGAATATTTATTACTGCAATTTTTGCATGGCATTTATCTTCATGCAAATATATATATATATATATATAGTTACTACCAGAGATGGGCGCGGATAGCAAAATCGCTATCCGGATATCCGTGCGAAAAACTATCCGGATATCCGGATAATTGAAAAAATTGGATTTGCTTTTTTTACTTTAGTGTAGCATATCTACCATGATTTCTATGTTTATTTCTTCAATGTTTGTCATTATTTTTCATCACAACAACATCGAAATTCAGAAAACAAATTGATCTGAAGCAATGAATTTATTTCCAACTAGGTATAGGCTCTCTACTGAGTACTAACACTGAGCTTATTTGGAAAAGAGAATCAGTACCGGTACAGCTAAAACAATCCCGAGTAAAAAGTAGCTTTCCTTCTTTCCAGGAAGATTATATTTTACAAAAATCATACAAAATTTCTATAAGATTATGTCTATAGCTCTTCTGTCATTACCATGTAAAAAGATGGTAGTACAAGCGTTATCTTTATAAGATGCTCAGAAATCTGTCATTACCGTGTAAAAAGATGATAGCGCATGCGTTTTCTGGTAATAGATTCATTCGTTTTTCTGTGTACGTGTTCCCAGCCGTGCTGAAAATACGCTCCGATGGAGCACTGGTAGCCTGGACAGCCAAAACATGTCTGGCAATCGCTGCCAGCTTTGGGAAAATAGCACAGTGACCCCTCCACCATTCCAGAATACTTGTACGCATCTCCGCAACAGGAAGCTTGAGAAACTGCTCCACCTCATCAGTATCATTCAGTTGTAAGACTTTTTCGGTTTTTTCGATGTGTCTGTACAAAAACATCAGACAAAAGTAAAAATCCTCTACATTTATGTTGTATTAATGTACAACATAGTGCAAGTACAAAAGAGTGGATGTAGTTCTAAACCTTAACCTGTAAACCGTAATCTGCATGTTATAGAAGGGGAAACGTATATACGACAGGTCATAAATACATGCAGGCCTATACTGCCGTACAAATGTCCATGTCGAATAGAAGTACTGTCGAATAAAATTAATGTCTATAGCGAACAACGACCATACACCATCCACATGCTTGCACATTTGTAAATTCACAGTGATGCTGATACACCTTCATGCATAAATTTGCAATGCAAGTCGCATATTGCTAGAGGAAGCGCTTTCAAGCCCATGATGCGCGCACTTTAGGCATACTGTTCCTTTCTACTAGGTAAATAGTCTTGTGCTGTACATTTAGGCCTATTTAGCCTGCACTACAATAAATAGACTTTGATAGGAGGCATAACCCCTTGCAATGCAATTTCCACTTAATTACAGTGTAGCCCTATATATAGCCTATCATCCAGTAAGCCTATAATCCAGCCCGGTTCTAAAACTGATCATGCAACCGATGAATATCAATATCAACATACTGTATACAGCAGACATACTGTATACTATTATATGTACGTCGTGTCATAGACTACTTAGTAAATTAAGATGCTTATATAAATAATAAATGCACTACGCAAAACTACGCTACGTGTAAAGACACCATACCATATACAAAATTTGAATGCTTACCTCATAGTATTCGGTAATGCAAGATTGTTTCTGTTTCGCTATCTTCCTAGAGTCATCATCAACATCGATGTCCACATCCAAACTTTTGTTAGATAGAAAATTCGAATGAATCCCTTGCCTATCCGTAGGCACAGCTCGTCCACTGCTGTCTCTTTTTGTTCCTCCTGCACGATTTGCAGCCGCTTGAGCGGTTGTACTGGTAGTTGGCTTCGATAATTTGTGCTTGCCGCAGAGGTGATTTGAGAGAGTCGAGGTGGACCCACGAAAGGTCAAGCGGCTGGAGCACAGATTGCATTTTGCAACCTCAGCCGACTCTTTCGTATAGTGATTCCATACCCAACTCTTCTTCATGCCGGCATTCCAAGACATATCGCAGAGAAATCTCAGAGGCACTTGTAAATGCACACAAAACCAGTCTCCTCAAAAAGCATGCGTTGATAGAAATTCGTCCGGTTTGTCATCGACTTGCGACAGCAACCGCGCATTGGCTAAGCGACTGTTGCTTTGATTCTTATTGTACTGATAGAGAGGGATCACGCATCTTAGTATCTACGAGGGCGCGTCGTCTAAGTATTAGTCACCTTCGTGTTAAGCTCTGCTCGCGATGTCCCCGTGTCCATGAGGAGTATCTGAGTGCGTCGAGTGAAAACAGAAGGTCGAAATAACCTTTGCTGCAATTCAGTGTAGACGTAAAAATTTCGCACGGATATCCGGATAGTTCAACTATCCGGATATCCGCCGACATCTCTGGTTACTACAGCTGCCACGACCGGATTTTGCTATTCTTTCGTATTCGAATGGATGAAAAACGCGCAGAGCACAGAAAATTTTCCGAAGTTATTAATATTTTAGACAATGGGTAGGTTTGAAGCAGACGACGAGCTACGCCCTCCACGTGCCCTGCGTTAAAGCAGTGCCTCTGGCTAATTCGCGCTCTCTCAGATGGTCGGTGGCCTTGTGGTTAGAGGGTATGCTTGCACGTCCTCTAGCTCCAACGTCGCTGATGAGGCCCACAGGCCGAAACATGTCTCGTGGTGGTACATCTGTTGAGATTTTGAAAAAATTTATAAATTGCCAGTTTACTCTAAACAAACATGTAAGTAGTAGCTGCCTGCGTGAAGCGCCTAAATCTCGGATGCGTATTAGTATTAAGCAGAGCAGCAGTCCCCCCTCACTGCTTGCCTGAAAGCAAAGCTTGCCTCCTGGTTATTCGACTCAACAACAGATGGTGGTCCGGCCTTGTTTAGAGGTATGGGCTTGCACGTCGCTGGTTCAAACCTACCCACGACTGATGAGGCCCAACAGGCCGAAACATGTCTCGTGGTGGTTACATCTGTTGAGATTTGATAAATTTATTAATATTTCTTGTTCTGGGCATCGATATTTCAATATTTTCGCCAAGTAGTGAACAACGCTACTTCTTTTCTCAAAATCATTGTCCTCTGTTGCCAGTTCAGGATACGGCTCCATCCACAGGCAGCAACCAAGGAGGGTCGCCGAGGTCCAACCTTTGAATCCAAATCTTATCGGTTTGTCTGCTATGTGTTGTTTGCATCCATGGCGACCGAATTATTTCACCCTTCATTCATCAAAAAGGAAACTTGCGCTCCTGCGCATTCATGAGAAATCCTTTATTCAATTTTCATGTTTGTCAATCAAATACCGGATGTGATAAATTCCGAACATTTGAGTTCAATGTTAGACAGTCTATGCGTTAAGCGATATTTCATTAATGTGGCGCCTTGAATGAAAAGGCTACATTAACAATATACATTAATTACAAAAAAGATGAAAAAAATAAATTTAACTTGCCTTTGTATTGCAATTTACTAAGCAGCCCTCATCTTGGAAATATTCAAAAATTCTTAATGTGCCTGTTGCGTTCAAAGAATATAGCAATGTTAATACGATGTCGTATAGACATCGTATTAACATTGCTATTGTTGAATATAGCCATCGCGATTAGTTATAGAAATGTTATTTAAAACAATTCATCAATGAATTAAGCCATAGATTTACAGAGATATGCAGCCAAGATATCCATAAAATGAATATCTTTGGCATAGAAGTATTGCTTATCGGCGATATTTATTTGAAGGTGATGTCAAAAAGTTAATGTTAAATATCTAATGTTAAACGATTTCAATTCATTCAATGGTAAAATCTATGTCAACAAATTAACATAGGAAATGTTAAATTTTCAATTAGATTGAAACTATATAAACATATTCATATAAATCGTTTCATAGATGAACATATAAACATATTCAGCAATATATTGTATAAATTCTAAACGTTCAAAGAAATTATAGCAACCTGAAAAGTACGAGTCTCTAAAAGTTCGTCAAATGCAGTTCTGTATCTAACACAAAAATTGATTCAAACTTTATTAGTTTCGTGTTCAATATTTAGCACATCCGGCATAAATGGGCTAAGGAGCCCTATGTTAGTTAGTAAAGGTTATAATATATATATGTTAGTTGTCGCAAAAATGAAAGGCTATAATTTTGCATCTGACTGACGTCATCGACATTTTCATTCTGCGCTCTATTGAGCTAGTGTTGTCAGGTTGCAAGAACTCACTCCTGGACGACATGTCTCCTCAACAGGCTGCCACCTACAATTTACCGCCAATCACCAGCGTCGACGTCGAGTGCGCGATTTCGACATACAGAACCATTTATCTGACAATCACCGGAGACTTCCTCCAGAAGATCTATCTAGAATTTTTGTCTTGACTTTGTTTTTACCAATAAATGGAAATAGATAGGGCTTACTTTAAATATTTTAACGTTTTTATTGTTTAGATTTTTTGGGACATGTTGAATATGTCTAAATATGTTGAAGGGATGAATAGTAATATAAGTAATTTTTTATGCCCTAAAAATCGAAAAAATGTGACCTAAAAAAGCTTAAAATATAACCACATATGATCTAAAAATCTTAAATTGTAATTTACATGTAGTAAGATTAAAAAAATCTTTAAAATATGGCAAAAATTATGTTTCTATTTTCAGGCAAGCAGTTAAAAAGTTCAATTTACGACAAATAAAACGACTTATTTTAAACTTTGACCGCAGTATTCCCATTTACAGCTTGTTGTACAAAACAGTAATGTATTTGACTACATTTGATGGTTGGAGAAGTCTGTATTTGCATAACATCTTCTTTAACATAGAGAAGAAGGCTCTACCGAAGCAGCGGTTGTCTGGCAAGGAAAGACAGACGACAAATGAGCCAAATCCTGGCGCATCCAGTAGCATTCATATCTGTAGGCAATGCATTGGAAATGTCCTCAGACTGCATCACGCTGTTGAGAAGACCAATATTGTGTCATTCTGCAGGCATCGGTAATTTTCTATCCCATCTTCTCGGCAACTCTTCCCGGCAGCAGTCTTAAACTAAAGAAATGATCAAAATATGATTAAATATAATGAGACACAGGAAATATGACAATATTAACCTAGCCTAAAAATATGACATGTCATGAAAATTGCCCCAGTAATAAGTATAATAAGCAAAAGTTTAATATTTTTTCATGCGCCCTGCACTATTTCATTTTCGAAAACGACTAGGATGTGTCTCATTCTTGTCAGTACAAGTTACTTTGCATCAAAATGTTTCATTGTATTCAAACCATGATCGGCTAGTACATTTTCATGCCTGTCGGAGCACTTCCATTCGACAATTTCAGCTCCAAGCCGGTTCTCAATTCACTTACATGTCGAGTCACATAAATGAATCAGAAACTCTATTGCCTACGAATAGCTCACGGTCGAATTTAACTACATGTTTGTGTCGCTAATGAGAAAGAGTCGTTTTGATCGGTTTATCGATAGGTTAACTTTATTTACCTTCCTCTTTAAATTAACAACTTGGTTACCTTAGTAAATACCAGCTTGATTACTCAGTTTTCTCAAATTTTTGTTGTTTCAATATTCGTCAATTATACAGTTGGATTGATGCGAATGAAAGTATTGGATAGAGAAGCGCATTGAATTCATGTGAATCTTTCCAGTCAAATCGTAGACAATGCGGTTGATTAATCTCTTGGGGTCACTCAAAGATGAGAAAATCTCCGACGAAAACTTCTACCTTTCAGAGTTTCTTAAAATTCATTCCACCAGGCTAATTTTTCGAGATTTCCCAATCTTGTGTAAAATGATGTCAAATAGTCTGAGAATTCAGTCCCCTCTGTTGATTGATTAGTAATTAGTTTCTCATTGAAATCTCATGGGTTGGACTGATTATGATGGATTAATGATAAGAGCATGCATATTCCACAGTGTAACGACAATTTGGTGAGAATTGAAATCAGAAGCAGAATTTAAAATAGGAGAACCTTTGGATGTCAGATGAGTTTCTCAAGCACTCATTAAGATGGATTGCTACTGACTTGGGCTACAAGTCTTTGCGGCGGTGGAGGGAATCGAGGTTCGGGTTTGGTTTGGATTCAAGGTGAAGGTGGAACCTTCGCGTCTCAGTCAGGGTTCAATAAGCTTGAGATAGAACTGGCCAAGTTGGAGATCAGGAATTTAATGACATTCAAATACTGTATTATCAACCTCCTTGGGAAATGTTCTATGTAAATCTTTAATCTGATAATTTGCAATATCAGTGCGGGAATTGGTCAAATAGTATTGATTGATTTCATAGATAGCCTTCAATACTATGGCATTCACTGTGACATGGTGCTTCTATCTATGGTATTAACTACATTCTCCATCGATTATCAAAATTGATTTCATCAGGGACATCTATGATCAATATATACTGCACTCTTTGACTAGCCTACGGCTTGGTTTATATCACGCCATAGCTAGTCAATAAAAAGCAGTGTCAACCTCAAATAGGACGGGACTGCTGACACTTTCTTCCTAAATTCGCACACAAAGACCTTAAATAGCATGGATTTGTAGATCTTGAAAAGCTGAATACAAAAATCAAATTATTAAGTGTCACAGCCAGTCGCTTTCGGTTATAGGTAAGGTTAAATGTCATGTTTTGACTTAATTTTGTTGATTTTACTCATTTTGTAGAGGCTCTCAGACACCAAATGTGACTCACTTCAACTTTTTTATCGGAGTTAATGTTCTGAACTCAATCATGTTTCAAATTTCATGGCATTCTGATAAATAGCTTCTTTTCTGCAAAAGAAAATGTACGAAAATTGCCAAGTGTTTCACAATCCATAGATATTTCTTGAATTTTACCTTTGGATTCCAGTGGGAATCCTTTAACCTTACCTATAACCGAAAGCGACTTGCTGTGACACTTAAGAATTTGATTTTTGTATTCAGTGTTTCAAGATCTACAAATCCATGCTATTAAGGCCTTTGTGAACGAATTTAGGAAGAAAGTGTCAGTAGCTCCCGGACTATAAAGCTTACTGTAACTATATAGTCTAAGCGACTTACATAACACAGCTATTGCCGATATCTGACATAGCACTAACCCAATGGAAATGATATAGACATAAATATGCACTTACAGGTTTTTCGAAATTAATGTAGAAATATGCAAATTAGATATCAGATCAAATGTAGACATATGCAGTATGAATTGTGGGAGCATTGAAATGGATGTGATCAAATGTGTAAATATGCAGATCAAATGTACGTATCTGCTCATCAATAAATTGTACAGATTAATCATCAATCACTGTAGAGACTATCATTTAAGATGATGATGACAGATTCGAGTGTCATTCAAGGTACCTTTCATAATTATTTATACCACATAACATTTAACATTGCTTTTCTGATGTAGCTCATGCATCGTGCTAACCATTTCGAGAATTGAAAAGATAAAACAAATTGATGCAATTTGATGCAAACATTATTTAATTCCTCTGTTAAAAAATGGACCATGACATTTGGGGTTGTGGAAGTAGGAGTCCAAGCCACGGGAAATCAAGTCTTCGATCTCATTCAATGGACGGACGGCAGTGGAGATTATCGAAGACATGACGAGCTCACATTTGCACAAATACAGTCTGAGCTCTGATTGTTCGAGACCCATCAATCTCACAGTGGCCAGGCTCCAAGCACCATCGACATGTGACGGAGTGGATCAATGTCTCAATCCAATCAACAACTGAACAGTAGCATCATTAAACATTCAAGGCTGCGTCCACAACTTCAACTGGGATCCCTGAGAGGGTTCAAAGTCATGCGAAGACACCTTACTAAGAGGCAACCGTGATTATGGGGACTCCTCTCATTGGTCAAATAAAATACTATCTTTCACAGCAGAAAAAGACGGTGATTGGCTCACTGCTATCGTGGTTGTCTCTCATTAGGCGTGAACAACCAATGAAAAGTTTAAAATTGCATGTCACTGATTCTAACCAAATGAGACAGTCGTTGACAATTTGATATAAGTGAAATCGCATTCCATATTTCTGGCCCTATTGTGTACTGCATGAAGCTTCACTTCCATTCTAGTGGTTTAATGGACATCAATTTCTGTGTTATCACACTACTCACAATGGATTTGTAGGTAATATTGTCTGTTTTATGATACCAATAGTGGATCCTAAGTCACATAAATGTAAAAAACGACTCTTTGTAAACTATTAAAATGAATTTGAAAATCTTTCTCATTGTATAACTGGGGGTCAAGAAGAAATATTGCATGTTTGCATTTTGTTTCCAGGTTGTTGCAAATTACTATGGCAACACTAAGCACTATGTTTCGGTTGAGAACACGAAGATTGACTGGGTGAACGAGAAGCAAGAGGCTCCGGCAGATGTTCCTCCATGTGGCTTCGACGGCACCGGTTGTCCTGACACGTGTAAGTAGAGAATGTGTCATTCTATTGATTGTCGACATTTGAATTAATTTAGAGAAATGGATCAACTAATTGCAATCGAAATTCTGCCATTTGTCAATTCGAAGTGTAATTGAATTGACATCCAATTTTGAATGGTTGGTTTTGAATGAATGGTCATCCAATTTTTTTGAATGCAGATTTTGTCATAATCAGCGATCAATGTGTAATCAAGAAGTTGGATTGATAAATATTGAAGAAAGATTTTTACCAACATCTAGCAAGAAATATGCAAGTTAAATGTAAAATCGAACCATCAATTATCTGCTTGGAAGCTCCACATGTCATATCTTTGACAAAATTGCTCCGTGAAAATCACTAGTCCCGTGCGAGCGCTTTGACGACCGTCGGCCGACATAGTCATCCGCAAGGCTATGCTGCAAATAGTCTCTTGCACATTGGAGAGATTGAATTCCGCCTAAGACAGGATGATCCACAAATCTCCAAGATCGATCGTGAACGGAGATAGCGATGATGCTCCATCCTGTATGAAAAGAAATATCTGTGACTCATGCGTCAGAGCCTGCATGACTTAGGGAAGTGAGACTTGTGCTTTGAGAGTTGTAGAAAAGAGGTAGCAGACAGGAGGGTGATCAGATGGATATGTGGAGTAAGTCTAGAAGATAGAGTTGTCAGCAAAGACCTCCTGGCGCGCCTGAATCTACAGTCGATTGATGAGACCATGAGGGTGTGCAGATTGCGATGGTGCGGCCATGTGGTTCGGAAAGATTGGGTGAAGAAAGTGTGGAAATGAAGATCAGCGTAGGAACACCAAGATGCCGCCCAAAGAAGACCTGGGAAGAAACAGTGTCCGTAAACTTCGGCAATCGGACTTCAAAGAAGCTGACGCCCTCGATGGGAACAGCTGGGGCCTATTTCACGAAACTTCATCAGTTACCAGTTACCAGTTGACCCGAGGACAATCACCAGTTCGGATATTTTCCATTTCAATAACAACTGGTAATTGTCCTAGGGTCACTGGTAAACTGGTAAACCTATTGTAGCGTCACAATCATCAATGTATGAAGATGTATGAGATCATCTGCGCTATATATGACCCATTTAATCCTCACGAGATCGTCAGCATATGACAAAGACCAATGAGAAGCCAGTGCAGCAGTAGCAACTTCAACAGGGAAATCCAAGCTTCTTAATGACTCAATTTTTGATGCCATGTAAATTTCCTGCACCTATTCATTAAATATTTGATATTTGATTTTAGATATTTGATAGGCCTTAAATAAATACTAGCATGTTTAAAAAAACGTATCAACAAAATATTTATGCTTCTAACCGACTTGACTGCTTAGAAACATTGATAACATCATTTGTTGGTTAACTGCCACCCTGCCTGAGAGATGGATAAAATTTGTGATAGAATTTACCATTGAAATCTATCTGTTACCATGTTACCAGCGGTTCGTGAAACTCATTTTTACCAGCTCATCAAGTTATCAGTAGATTGCTCTGGTTTTCTTGTCAGTTACCAGTTACCAGTGTTTCGTGAAATCCATTTTTGTCAACCAGTACAAATCTACTGATAATTACCAGTTACCAGTGTTTCATGAAATAAGCCCCTGGAGGCATTTCATGAAGAGTCATCGTCAAACCCAACGGAGGAGGAGAAAAGGCGCTAAACAGATAAGGCCAAGCACTCAACCACTGAGCCATGGAGACCGGATGCTCTTCCTGACGACTCCCAATTACCATCTCGGGACTCGACCTCTGGACCGAAAGATTGATAGGCCTAGCACGTAACCACTGTGCCACGGAGACTGGATGCTCTTCCTGACGACTCCCAATTACCATCTCGGGGCTCGACCCCTGGACCGAAAGATTGATAGGCCTAGCACTCAACCATTGTGCCACGCACGGAGACCACACATGCTTGTGATCAGCAGAACAGAGTATATGTAGTATTGTAAAAATGGTTCGGTATTGCGACCTTCAATCACAGTGACCTTTTATGAAAAGGGTGACAATCTCCCCTCCGACCAGTCACGCAGAGGTGGGATAGTTCATTGGGGATATAACCTTCAAATTCACACAAGTCGAGCAACCTTTGTGTTGTGATGCAAATGATGAAGCTGTCAGTAAATTGAGGAGAAGTTTAGGTGTGTCTTCATTAAAGATCATTTTGTTCGTAGTTGTTAGTTTTAAACGATGAAATTGCTTCAAGTATCAATTTGAAAGTGAATTTTATTCCCACCTGAAATACGGTGATAATTCTATTTCAGTTGTTGAATTTTAAAACGAAATAGAAAGTTTTTACAGCAAAATAGGATGTTGTCTCATTTGTGAAATGCAATTTTCTTGTTGTCTAGAATCAAAGCGATTGAATCCTACGTGTGAACTAAAATGAGGACAAGTTTGAGGTGGAAGTTGTCTGTTTAAGCGATTTGATGTCTGCATGAACTCTATAAGTAGCAAGGAGCGCCAATTTACATCCTTTGCAGAACAATTGGAGACAAGTTGCTAAGTGATTATTTATTCAAGGAAATATGAAGCTATCTTCCGAAGTCATCTAAGAAATGACAACAAAAGTTTTGCTCTAGACAATAAATCTTATCTGTCATCTTCAGTTAAGCATGGTTTCCATGGCACAGTGGGTAAGTGCTTGGAATAAGGATCTTATGATCTAGTGGTCGAGACTCGAAAGTGACATTGGAACTCGGCAGGAGGGGTACACCATCTCCATGGCGCAGTGGGTAAGTGCTTGGACTTAGGATCTTATGGGATAGTGGTCGAGACCCGAAAGTGTCATTGGAACTCGGCAGGACTGGCGTCGGACTGAAAGCATCACTGCACTATCCTACCACTAAAGTCTGACATTGTCAGCATCGCCTAACCCTCCCCCCTCAGAGAAGGAGAAGTGACTTGATTCGTCGTCAAATCTTCATTGAATTTAGATGGTGTAGCTCATCATGATAAAGAATATGACGTCTATAGAACAACTAGCAATGTCTGCATCAGAGCGTGTCGCTCTGAGGCAATGAGCGAACTGACAAACATGCTGGTATTGCGCACGCACGACTGCAGTTTCCTTGAACTTCAAATGGTTTAAAAAGTGCATACTGCAGATGCCGCAGTACCTGACATTCATAGAAGGATTTCGGGAAAAGTAAAAATACAATTTCTCCTTCTTATGAAAAACCGAAGTGTACACACCATCATGTCACGCATTGAACTTTACATCAAGATATTCGACGGAAGTGTTATTAGCGCGACAATAGTTTCCGCGAAGATGTAACATCGATATCCGGAAGCAAGTATCCCAACGCATTGGTAGCAGCTATCATCCATCCAGACTGTCTGCCATCTGAACAAGCCCATTATCAGTCTTCAGATGGAGCGGTGCTGTTATCTGCGGCAAGCGCTCCTCAAACACATTTTGACCTCCTCGAGCTGACGAGTTCCGGCCGCTTCATTGAATCAATTTTGCAGTTACTATTTCGGTAGAAGCAGCTGTGCAGCAAATGAACTCTTTCCCAAAACTATGATATTTATGATTATATATGATTATATGATTATATATATATTTTTTATATTTTTCCCAAATCTATGATATCTCTGTGCATACACAGAGCTGGAACCCGGCCGCATGCCTTCATCCCAAGAATCACTCTAGTCTGTGTACCACCTGGAAGTAAATTGATTACTATAGAGCAGCAGGGTAAATTTTTGAGCATTTAAAATTTATTTTAGTGATCTTTTAACGTTGTACATGTATAACCCATCTGACTATGACAAAAATGGTATATCTTTTGATGTACCGATACTTGCCTATTCTCGTGAGTTGTAAGGTTTTTAAAAGCACGGAAAACAAAATCACTCAAGACATGTAGCCTATTTGAAAAATGAAGTCATTCAGTAAAAAGTTCTTTTGACTAAAATGCCAGAAATGTCACTTGCTAATTGTCTATCGATCGTTGTTTAACAGCATCTCCACGTGATATGGTTGACATTTCAATATAACAACATATTTGCAGCATATAGAGTCGAAAAGCAACAACGTGCTGCTTGACTAGAATTAATCCTTAATTACCTAATGTCTGCTTGCTGTTTTCAGATAAAGGTTATGACCTATTTTTGCCGATATTCATTTAATTTCATTTGTCTATCACAAATAAATTGAATCATATTTGATGTACCGATAGCTATGCGGATAGCATATTCTCGCAAGTTATATTTCGGGAAAACGATGGTACTGAAGACTATTTGAAAAAGTAAAGTAATTGCAACGGTGTTTATTTCATCTTACGGCTTAAGAATCATGTTGATAACCCATCAAATGATTTGATTCAGACAATTTATAGGATCAAGTCAGGAAAATATTTTCAAATTCAGAGATAATATATATCGGCCCATCCCGTTTCCAGCTCAGTGCATGTAATATGCGTAGTTATTCTTGTCGCTTTAGTTGACCTGCAAAGCAGACGAAACCCCGCTGGAGATAACACAAATCTACGTTCGTCCTCGCTGTTTCGTATTTACTGCAATGTGGAACAATAATAATGAAATATCCAATCTTATGTAGCCACTACAAGACATTTTTCGGGATGTTGGGCGTCATCAGTCGTGGATAGGTTTGAACCAGCGACGTTGGAGCTAGAGGACATGCAAACATACCCGCTAACCACAAGGCCACCGCACCATCTGTTGAGAGCGTGAATTAGCCAGGAAGGCACTGCTTGGAGGGCGTACTGCATTCTGCAACCACTTTATGCGGCTTCCGATCTTGAGGCGCTTCACGCTGGCGCTACTCATTACATGTTTTCACAAGTAACCTAGCAATTGATAGATAAATCAAATCTCAACAGATGTAACCAACACGAGACATGCTTCGAGCTGACTGAGGTTTTGTCTTCATCACAGAAATCAGTTACATTGGTGGTTCAAATTTCAAAGCAGATCACATTGTCTAAGTTTCAAAGTTTTCGTCCACATGAAAGCTCACATTTGAAAAGGACGTGACTTTTGATGGAGGAATTAACCCAGCGTGTATAATCCACACACCGTAAGAACATGATATTATACTCACAAAATCTCCGAATTTCCATTAAATATATCATTCTGTTTGGAAGAATCGTTGCTTTCACCTGAATCAAATTGTTTCATGTTCAAAGTCTTATTTACAAGATATTAGCCTTGTTCATTGACCTGGAAATCTTTCTACTTCATTGAGATTCTCTTGGGACTTCCGATAAAAGAATTGATGACTTCCCTTGTTCGCTCAACTAAATCATTTCAGCACAGTAGTCAGATTGAGAATATAAGACTCTTATTTAAGTGAGGTAGACAGACCAAGGAAGCTCCAGGATTATGTTTTCCGATCGGTTTTAATAATAATCGCCTGAACAGAGAACAAATTATTCAACTGTTTCATGAGTGGCAGTAAAACTTCCATTGCTAATTTTCCCAATGGAATCATAGGGCTTAAAATAATGATTAAAAAGCCTGCATAACGTGAGGGTGAAGTGGATGGTATTAAGATGATATCATTCTCAAGTCTTTAATCCTGAAATTCGTGTTTTTGAAGCACGTTTATGTTAGTATCTGTTTTTTAATTATCACTGGCAATCAGAATTCAGACCAAGATGATGCTCCCAGATGTCTCCTTTGCAGTGGATTGTTATTCCACCTCCGCCTCCTCATATGAATGAAGGTTGAAATATATCGAAGGCGTTGGCAATGATCAGATTTTCCTGAGCTAGTTTAATTCTAACGTATGCAATGTCAAAGACAATATCTTGAATTTTAAAGACTAGAGAAATGATTTTATCTTTCTCCGTGCATGTCGTAAAGACATCCTATAGCTTTATTTGACCTGTAATATTAGTTATTTACACAACGAGTGCAAGATATTCATCTTTATGCATCTTTCGAGATTAGCATGTCTATGGACGAACCCAAAGGGTGAGTGCATAGCTTGGTAATCGAGAATAATGTAGAATAGATGAATATCTATGTCTTGTAGGTATTGTAGGTAACTTTATTTTTTACCGTAGTTTTTCAAGATTTCTTCTATTGCACATACATTTCTTAACATGTGCCTAAAGATATCTATGATGCAATGTCATAAACTCATCCCACTTTCAAATTCATATTTAATTTATCATGAATGGTATCAGAGCATGTTTCAAAATCCCTTCACAGGAAATAGGTTTGCATTCAAACGTTCACTTCCAGTGTAATTGCAAGGACATAACAAGACCCTGCAAAATTATGGAAACACAATGCAACAGTTCATCATTGAATGCTCCATCGATAAGTAAAATGCAAGACAACATTTTCTATTGCAAATCCGTATCAGTGTACAACAAATAGGTAGACAAATTTAAGTGCTACATATCAGAGCTGGCATCAAATGAAGCTTTAGAGTCAATGTCAACATATTTCAACTTTTTGTCGGAAAAATATAGCGCATCGACCTTGTGGCAGGCTTACAGCTGCATACAAAGGTTGGAAAAGTTTTAATGAGACACCATTCTTGAAAAACTTTATTAAGTCTGTTGAAAAAGAAGCACCTGAACAAAAAAGTCACAGTCCTGTCAAAAGAGTAAATTTTTAAATTTCATCAAGAGGCATCTAAGTGATGACCTCAGTTGTCTTGTGAAGAAGGTGGTAACAATCTTCGGTTATTGCGGAGGTTCGCGTGTGTGGGATCTGGCATGACTGCAAAAGAAGGGTGATTGTAGATGCAGACTCAATAAACGTATTTATAAAAAGTAACAAAACTGATCCAGACGGGAAAGCTAACTTCAACACTGTAAATCGCTGGATACGAAAATTACATACAATTTGAAACTAACATCTGATACGAGATTCTCGTATGTTTACAGAGATCCGGTATGTTTTTCATGCCAAATCTCATTTACCTTCGTATGTGATTGGTATAGCGATACGAACTATTCTATCTGTGATTGGATGTTTTACACTGAAATACGAATTGTTGGTATGTTTTATATACGAGACCCGATGGTATGTATTTGGTATGTGCAGCTTTAAGTCACATAGCAGAAAAATATGTGTATCACATACTACTGTCAAATAACTTTTTTCAGTAATACCGGTCGCGAATATTTTTTGTTTGATAGAGTGATTAGATCTATTGTGAATTATATGCTCCGCGAGATTGTCGTTGTTGCTACTTGTCTAGCAACAGTAACAGGACGTTTAGCTAGCTCTACTTTATGAGCCAAGTTGATTAACGTCAATTCATTCAAACGATATCTTTCGTGCAATCATGTTGACTTATATATCTCGAACATAACTATTTTTGCGTTTAATGAATTATAATGTGTTTTTACTTCGGATTGATAATATGCCTTATTTCAAAATTACATGATGCATAATTGTTGATGGTTGAATACTTATTGACTATTCATGAATTACCTTAGACTTACGTGTATTAAAATCGAATTCAGTATTAAAAGTATCACTCTTGAATGTCATTATCTAACTACTTACAGAACAGTAGTAACATTAGTGTGATCTTTATTGACAAAAGTCCTTAAATCAACATACTTTGGACATGATTTATGCTTTCTTTTAACATTGTGCTGGTATGGCTTTATTATGTAAAGCATACCACATTTGAAAAAACATACGAAAAGCATACAAATATATAAAAAAGAGAATACAGAAATATACCAAAAAATATTTTGGTATGCATCCTTCGTATGTGATTAGTATTGAGCAATTTACAGTGTACTTCTGCATTCCCAAAAATGAGTCGAATAGCTGTCCATGCACAACTGTGAAAATATACATTGACTTATTGAAAAGTAAATGTGAACGATTTTTTCGAAATTTCAACGTGAAAGCCAAAGGATTTGCGGGTGAACCAATGGGAGAAACACTTTGGCTGCCATTCCTAGAGCGATAGCAGAGTATCTCGGTCTTGAAAATCCCGAAAAATATACGACTCAGGTGATGTTAACACTGAAACGTCAGTATCGATGGAAGAGTGACACTGTGACTTTAGGTTATCTAGACCAAAGCAAGAAGCGGAAGCTGGATGTTGCGGACTTATTGAGTATTGAAGCTCACCCGAAAATGAACGACTGTGCGGGAACTTCATGCGACAAAAAATCGTCAGCTTTTTCAATTGTTCCAACATAATAATAAAGTCTTGAAAGAATGTTTGTTGACCTTCAACAAAGTGTAAATGCAGTTTTATTATTATTATCAATTAGGTAATTTACAAGTGCCAATATTTAGTACAGCGAATTGAAAACTTACTGATAAATCAATACATAAAATCACTTAACAAGTAAAACAATGATTTCCAAACAGTGCACTATCGGAATAAAGTGATTTTTTTCAAATGATATAGAATAGACAAGCTCAATGCAAGAATGATTTTAATAAGCTATAATCTTCTTTACAGCAGAGATATTGCAGCAATAAAGTTCAGATTATTGCATGGTAAAAAAAAAATAAAGCAGATTATTACCCGCGCGGGAGATGATAATTACTCCAATGCACTGGAAGGAGCGCAATCTATGCCAATTATGAGTGCTATTGTCCTGCTTTAGTATAGACTAGATCTGTGAATAGATGCTTCACTACTCATCAGGCTAAATTTCTATTGAAAATGCTCTTGATAATCATAGACATGTCAATCACAATCTGTCCTTGGTCATCAGAGCACGTCGTCAAATAAAGTTCTCTATGCATCTCGGCAACTCGCGCATGGGATGCCCACAATTTATTGCGCATTTATTAAGCTGATTTCATTTCCACACAATTTAAGTTTAAAAACAGAATACAAGCCCTGAACTAAAGAACATTGCAGTCTGATTTTTCTCATATTCAATATGTCAATTTTGTGTTCTAATGTCACTTTGTTTTTATCTTTCCAGCTAGCATGAATGGAGGAGTCATTGCAGCGATTATAATGGCAACATTGATAGCCATTGCTTTGATAGTTGGGTTGATTGTTTATCGGTGAGTGTCTTATGTCTTTTATCTGATAGCTTCAAGATAGTGAATATCTCTTAATCCATCCCCTGCTCAGATGAAAATTGACCCAACGCTTTGCTTCAGAGGAAAGTCATAACTGAATGTCAGGGTCATTTGTATTGAATTCTCATCATGTCGCCATATTGAGGAAAATGAAATTGCGTTGGTTTATCAAGACAAATTTACCGTTTTTCTTTGAATTAATGCGGCAAACTGGATGACATTTGAAATGCCAGTTGCCGTGAGGTGTGTTACACTAAGCTTGCACGTGTAAATGCTACCGACACTAAATTGCTGACATTTTTCGAAGTTGCTGCAACCGATGCCTCAAGGGTAACTGCGGTTGAACAAGACGCAGATGTTTGGAGCGTCAACTCATTTCTATTGCTTTTGTCTGTTGCCATCGCGTCCATTGTTTGTTCATTCTTTTCTGATTCATCATGGATCGAAATGTCTCAGCAATAAAGTTGCACGTGTAAGCGCACCTACAGAGTAGTGGCCGCTACTCCAGCTTCTATTGCATGCACCACAGACAAAGACATGTAAGTTTTGTCTGGAGCACCCACAGAGATTGATTGCTTTGTCTGCGTTGTTTGGTTTAGAGATGACATTCGCTTAGAACTAGTTCCGAGGGGCAGAAAGATCCATTTTCCATGGAACGTAATGCAAATATAATCTGAATTCTGACGAACTAAATCATTAAAACCGCATTGAACGTACACGGTCATTAAATTTAGATCGTGAGGAATCGAGCGATATGAATAATATTTCCATTTGATGAATTCATCACCGAGAAACATTGAGTAAAAGACAGGTACGACTGACTTGGCACACGTCCAGACTTCAGTGTGATTACGCCAGCTCGTTTGTTCCATGATATAACTTTCCCTACGCATTGCGCGCGCTTGGCCAATCACGTAAGCCAAAGGGAGATGACTATCTTCTCATGTTACTGCCATCGCATACAATGATTGAGATAGAATCATGTCACCTCTAGAGTAACAGTGACAGACGAACCCATCTCGATGGGAGCACCTGCCGAATAATCGAAGTATCTGAGGAAATAGTGTTTGCAGCACAAGAATATTGGCTCCAGAATGCCAGCAAAACATTCACTTCAACTTTTCACCGTGAACAGGAGGTATTATCTCACTGTCGAGTATATCTGGAGGCATGTCGTCATCGGCCATGACTGAGGTGGCAGTGGCCGTTGTCACGATGAACTAATTCCGATGCAGTAGGACCCTTCAATTCTTTTGGTCCTCGCGGAGGTCCTCCCTTTATCATGGGTCCATGGCTTTAAATAGTCTTCATTTTTTCCTCTATTCATGTTGCTTGTCACAGACAATTACAAAAAATCTTAATCAATGATTGCCTTAAGAATTCAATGTGAGTAGTCATCAAATCATTTTCATATTGAATGCAAGAAACACAGCAAAAGCGGCCAGCTCTTTCAATAGCTATTGGCTAGAATAGGTAGTGCTGTCTCTTAGGGCTGGTACTGCTTGGCTACAGGATGCAATGTCATTGCCTGAAGCGTGTCTTGGAGACCTACCAGAATTAGAATTCTTTGACGTTCGTCCGTTTTCAAGCATGTCAAAGCAGAGCATGATTGAAAGCCGGCGAACATAACGACAGCTCGAGGAATAAATAAGAAAGTCAAAGGAGAGCGAGTTTTTGAAACTCCAACGTCAAAGAAATAACTGATTCTCATGGAAGAAGTTGCGATGTATGAACATGAATTAAATTTGCGCGATAAAGGTTGAAGACCAAGCAAACCATATCGGGTCTTGTGTGGGACACAAATTTGATCTCTAATGCGCTGATCCCACAGAATTAGACAGGCTGTCTCTTCTTCTGTTTGACTAGAAAAGAAGCATTGGAATATGCTGCTGACTTAATACCACAGCAATCAAACAATGAGCAGCCAGTTCAGCATTAAACACGCCAAATTGTGCAAAGTTTCAGTGACTGTTATCAACCGGATCACACAGCAAAGAGACACAGTCGATGTCAAGTTCTACAGAGAAGCTTGTGAACACTTTTTCGTGGACCTGCTAACTTTTTAAATAATGATCAAAAGGACCAACATTATCGAGAAAACTTTTGCACAATGATCTGAATTCTTCGAATCTGAAGGAATCGCGGCGATCGGACCATCTTGAAGGAATGCTCCGACGCATGACTATTTTTCCTATCTCTGTAAGGCATTGAAGATTTCTTTTTGCCCACTTATGGAGTTGCTGCATGTGCCATGGTTTTGAATCAGTTTGCACTTCTTTTTAAGTGATGCCGTTAAACAATATAATTCTGTGGCTGGTCCACTCCAATACGAATGTCATCGCAATCCTAAAAAGCTCTAAGAATAGGCAGAGATAAGTTCAGCCGTGTAAGCATTCAAAATTGCAACAAACAGGAAGATTGTGCGCTTTATAACGGTTCACTCAAATTTAAAGCTGAGGTAATAATTGTCCAGGGTATTCTCAAAAGTGCATTTCAATTTGACAACCTTCAGTACATTATCATCATTTTATACATAATACCATGAAAATCCGATTACTTAAATGATGCGTAGACCACGAAATAATCGGATATCTAAGAATATCCCGCAAACAGTTTTTGCAATCAGTTAATGGAAACTTCAAAACTTCACTTCCGATCACGTCGTCAATTATTGAAATCCCCACAACGATATAGATGAAAAGAGATGAGTTTGAATATCGATGTGCATGTTGCACTTACAAACTATTTCACAAGTTCTGAACTTTTCACCAATTTTTGTTTTTACAGATCAAATATCGGGTTTAGATTTGCAGATGTCAATGAAATAGGACAAACGCATAAAGTGAAATAATTTCTATCAAATATGACAAACATTTGCCAAATTAAGAAATTGTGACACCGAATGTGACAGCTCCTATCATAGAAATCTGACTGTCCACAATAATAAAGGAATAGAACCTCATGGACATATGTTTCTATGTTGATTTTACATAACGTATAGTAAATCGACTTGCGGCAAGAATGAACAACTGTTGCATGTTTCAGTGATTCTTCCAAAGATCTAGCAATGGTTGTCTCCGTGGCGCAGTGGTTGAGTGGTTGGCCTAGCGATCTTTAGGTCCAGAGGTCGAGCCCCGATAGTCTCATTGGAAGTCGGCAGGAAGGGTATGCGGAGTAAAAGATCACACCGTCCCAGATAAAAGCCTCACTTTGTCAGCGCCGTTCAAGCCCCCAGTATGAGAGAGTAGTGACATCAAGCCATCATTTTTTTAAGATCCAGCAATCGGCGCTTATCCGAGCGGCTGAAATTGCCATCAACAAACGGCGTCTGTCCATTCTAGTCACACTAACTTTAACAAAGCGGAAAGCTGGATTTCTCTGGTCCCTGCCAAAAGTTGTCAGCTGTATAATTGAAGAGTTTGAATGCAAAAGCGATAGCGCCAAATTTGCAAAAAAATCGACGAAAATCATCAGAAGCTGTGCGCAGGAGTAGGTAGATAATTAAGCGCGATAAGCGAAAAGGTGAAAAGCGACAAAAGATTCATTAAAACTCGAAATAATACTCTTTACTATTTCTAGGATTCACACCTGATTCATTTTAGCTATTTGCCTGATATGAAATGCGCAATAATATAGGAATGCCGTCCTTTTCAAAGCAGACAGTAATGGCATAGCTGAAGCGCTGAATTATGTCAACACTAGCGCCATTTGGGAAATATCTGTGCTGTTTTTACTCAGATCATCAAGTTACATTTTCAATTTCGAATGTTAGCTGTTGGTAGCGAATCATAGATACTTGACTATACAAAACCATGTACAAAACCATGGACTCCTAGATATCTAGAAGTCCATGTACAAAACTTACATGTAGAATTCATTGATACATTAACATAGAAGTTAAAGCCATAGAAAGTTGCCTTATAGAAGGCAAAGGGAACCCTAGTTATCGGCGCTTCTCCTCGCTTCGGTCAGCTTCGCAGTGCAGATAACTAGGATTCCCTAGAAGGTAGAAAATGCACACAAGCAATAAGCAGACCATAATCTTAGCTGCTAACTGTGGTCAGTTATCCACTCATCGGCACTGGGATGACGTCATCTTTCTCCGTTCACTTTTGTGGTGTCTGATCATCATGATTTGCGGCAACTGGGACGAGCCAATATGTTGAACCTCTATTCAAAATGCGACTAACAGACACACTGTGTAACCGCAGCACACAAACAGTTATCACAAGTTTGGCGTGCATCGCGTTTTTCATGAAACTAGTAGAGCCTTGATGTGTAAGTGACAGGACAACCAGTAAATTATGACGCAAAACAGCTCAATTTAACGATTCAAGACGATGATCTGAAATAGGCAAAACGTCGCCAAAATATTTCTTAGCATGGATTTCACAATTTCAAACACTATGAAAGGACATACAGGAAATAGTTACATAGAATATTCGGTACAAACGTGTAATTAGAATGCTTGGAAACTGTTGAAAATTCAATAACTTCACTCTCCTCATCATAGTAAAAACCATATATTCACTTTAATGAGAAAATAGACGAATGACTCGCTCGAATGACTTTGCTCATTCTTCATGAGATTCAAATGTCAGTTTGCCTCTTTATCCCAGATGTATCAACAAACGAGACAGGTATTGAAAACCATGTTGGCGAAGACTAGACGAAGGATGATAAATCGTGATTGCTCAAGTCATCTGTGCTAGGTGTTTGCGTCCCTTCTGTTTGGAAATTCCCCATTTACTTTTTCAAATATAATTTTCACGTTTTCTAGTTTTACTTAATTCACTTCTAAATTTTTGCGGGCAACCTTTTGTTTCTTTTAAGGTATTGTAGTTGTAGATGTTATATCTTTCGTGCCTGTATTTGCACAATTCCGCACCTGAAGTCACAACTGCTGTGTTGAAATTGCACAATTGAGTTTTGGGTAATAAAATTGCCATATCTCAAGTTGTAATCGTTCCTGGTAAATGAATTTCCACAACGCATTGGGTGACGTGATTTTAAACGTCACCACTCCACTACTTAACAAATGTGTCATGGAGACCGCATGCCCTCCCTGTCGATTTCCAATTACACATTCGGGACTCGACTTCTGGACTAGAATATCACTAGGTCAAGTACTTAACCATCGTGCCACGAAGATCACAGCAGGGGATCACAAGGTGACTCTGTTTTTATCACAGAATTAGATGATTAAGCCGTATCACTTTGCTAGAAGTGCAAACTAATTTAAAACGATGGCACATGCAGCAACTTACTATGTGGTCAAAAAGAAATTTTCAATGCCTTATAGAGATAGGGAAAATAGTCGTGCGTGCTTGCGGATTGCTCTGAATTCCTTCAAGATGGTCCGATCGCCACGATTCCTTCAGATTAGACGAAGAATTCAAATCATTGAGCAAAAGTTTTCTCGATAATATGGGTCCTTACGATCATTATTAAAAAAGTTAGCAGGCGCACGAAAAAACGTTCACACACTTCTCTGTAGAACTTGACATTGTCTGTGTCTCTTTGCAGTGTGATCCGGTTGATATCAGTCACTGAAACTTTGCACAATTTGGCGTGGTAATGTTGAATTGGCTGCTCATTGTTCGATTGCTGTGGTATTATGTCAACAGATTGTGCCATTTCACTGACGCTACATTTCCAATGCTTCCTTTCTTGTCAAATAAAAGAAGAGACGACCTGTCTAATTCTGTGATTTTTATCATGTCGCAAGAGTCAAAATCTTCAAAAATATCTTCCTGCTTTCCGAGCACTCCTGGAATTAGATTTCAAAAACCCGATTCATCATTTCTTTTTTCCTTTTGCTCTCCCTCCTTTTTCGTCTTCTATTTTTCGCCATTACATTATTTTCTTCCTTCACCTTTCATTTTTGCTTCATTTACACTCCTTTTTCCCGTTCCATTACATGAGTTTTTCTCGCGTTTTATTCTTCTTTTTCTTGATTTTATCTTTTATTTTTCCTCTTGCTACTCTATTTTCTTTTTCTTGTTTGATTTTTTCTCTTGTTTTTAGTTGGCTTCATTCATTTTTCTTCTTATATTTCTCGTATGTTTCTCTTATGTTCATTTTCTTCTTTCTCCTATTGCTTCTTTCATTGATTTATATTCAATTTTCTTCTGTACCTCCCCCTATTTTTTCTTTCACATATTATTTTGATTGATCTTCTGTTCTTCTTCCAGCTCATTTGCATTCTTTCAATTTTCTTTCTCTGATTCATTCTTTTATTTGTCTTCTTTCATTTTTCTTCTGTTCTCTTTTCTCTTGCTCCCTTTTCTTCTTGCTATTATTTTAATTTTTCTCGTCTGATTCATTCTTTTATTTGTCTTCTTTCATTTTCCTTCTGTTATCTTTTCTTCTTGCTATTATTTCAAAATTTTCTCATTTCTTCCTTCCTTTCTTCTCTTAAGTCTCCATGTATTCATTGCTTCTTCATTTTCTTCATCTTCCTTGGAGGAACTTTATCTTTCAATTATTCTAGTTTCATAAAAGACTCAATTTTAATGATGTTTACTCATTGAACTCGTTTACTTGAATACACATCCAGGACAGCATCTCAGACCACTTTTTCACTGCTCATTATCAAATGGCTTCTACTAACGTTCTTCATATTTTTAATCATTAAAATGACTCTCGATGCTCATTTAATGTACGATTTACGTGACACTGCTTCATTACTTAATTGGTTTCATTGTAGTCACTTTAAATCATAATGATGAGAACTATTGTTAATGATCACCGTTTCACATGTCAGGATTCATCCATGTCAACAGCCATGTTCTCCGATTTACTTAAATAGAAGCATTTCATAGAAATCAATTCAATTAAGCCAACAATGCTACTTGGAATGCTGTTCGCAACAGAGACCCCAGAATAGAATCAGCAAGATTCTAGTGGTGCCACTTCCATACACATACGTTTCATCGAACGCCTTCAAATTCCGTTTGAGAATGTTTTATATTTTATCAATATATTGCAAAAATTCCAAATTCCACAACCGAGAAATTATATTAAAAAGTGCACGCGACGTTTCGCACCAGACTTAGTCATGCAAAGGGTAAAACAGCGATTACAACTGAACATTTAAGTCCGGACTGCGAGTTCTAATCTCATACAACTCGATGCTTCGACGCAATTGAGCATTCGTGAGACCTGTATGTGGCACTTGCCATTGCAGACTACTCAGCGATGGATATGGACACAGAACTAGATTGTTTAACCGTGTCACTTTACTAGAAGCGCAAGCTAATTCAAAACGATGGCAGATGGAAGAACTTATAAAGTGGGCAAAAAGAAATTTCCAATCCTTGCTGAGATAGGAAAAATAGTCGTGCGTCGCTTACGGATTGCTGTGAATTCCTTCAAAATGGATTCAATGATTCAAATGATTCCTTCTGATTGGAAGAATTCAGATAATTGCACAAAAGTTGTCTCGATAATGTTGGGCCCTCCGATCATTATTCAAAAAGTTAGCAGGCGCACGAAAAAACGTTCACAAGCTTCTCTGTAGAGCTTCACATCGATTGTGTCTCTTTGCTGTGTGATCCGGTTGATAAGTCACTCACAGAATTAGACAGGTCGTCTCTTCTTCCGTTTGACTAGAAGGGAAGCATTGGAACAAGTAACGTTATTGAAATGGCACAATCTCCTGACTAAATACCATAGCAATCGAACAATGAGCAGCCAGTTCAACATTAAACACGCCAAATTGTGCGATGTTTCAGTGACTCTTATCAACCGGATCACACTGCAAAGAGACGCAGTCGATGTGAAGTTCTACAGAGAAGTTTGTGAACGTTTTTTCGTGCGCCTGCTAACTTTTTTTAAAATGATCGGAGGACCCAACATTATCGAGAAAACTTTTGCGCAATGATCTGAATTCTTCGAATCTGAAGGAGTCGTGGCGATCGGAGCATTTTGAAGGAACTCATATTAATCCGCAAGCGACGCACGACTATTTTTCCTATCTCTGCAAGGTATTAAAAATGTCTTTTTGCCCATTCAGTAAGTTCCTGCATGTGCCATCTGTTTGAATCAGTTTGCACTTCTAGCAAAGTGATACGATTAAACAATCTAATTCTGTGCAGTCACTGAAACTTCGCACAATTTGGCGTGTTTAATGTTGGACTGGCTGCTCATTGTTCGATTGCTATGGTATTATGTCAGCAGATTGTGCCATTTCATTAACGTTACATGTTCCAATGTTTCCTTTCTAGTCAAACAGAAGGAGACACCTGTCTACTTCTATGATTACAACTGAACATTTAAGTCCGAATTACGAGTTCTTATCTCTCGATGCTTCGACGCAACTGAGTATTCGTGAGACCTGTATGTAACACTTGCCATTGAAGACTACTCAGCAATGGACATGGATATCTATGAAATTCGTTTAAGTGCCGGTAGACCAATTATGCATCGATGATATGTGTTCTTCTGGACGAGAACGCATAGTTCGCTTGGATTCTCCGATGTAGAATAATGATCTGCACTCTCGACATCGGATAAGATAGACCACATTCTTAGCAAAGCAATCGGCGTTATCATAATTTGCAGTCGAACAAACCGAGCAATTAGATGTCAAACAGTTCTTTGATATCTTGTACTTCAACCACGATACCATAGATTTCGATTTGAAAGAGACTCGAATAGCTTTCTCTAAGTTGCACTTATAGAGAGTTCTTTGTATTTCCCTCATGTCCTTTTCATTGGTGTAAGGTAAAGTCAAATTGATAAAGGAATCACCATCTGCACTGCTTCTTGAAGACCTTTTATGATAATTTAGATTAGAACTCGCAGTCCGGACTTAAATGTTCGGTCGTAATCGCTGTTTTACGCTTTGCATGACTAAGCCTAGTGCGAAACGTAGCTTGTATTTTCTAATATAAGTTCTCGGTCGTAGAATTTGGAATTTTTGTAATATATTGATAACTTATTCCGACCGATGAAGTTGAAGAACTTCACTAGATTTGCAATTTCATATTTTGATGTTTATTCCTCCCCCAATCAATTTCAACATGAGACTGTAACATGAGATTGTTTTCACCAGTATATGAAGAAAGCATTGTGGCCAGAAATGAAAAAAATGATAGTTCAACGTCACTACTCCCCATACTGTGGGCTTGGACGGTGCTGACATAGTCAGACTTTAATCTGGAGCGTTGAGATCTTTTAGTCCGAATGCACTTCCTGACGACTTCCAATGACACTTTCGGGGCTCGACCTCTGGACCGAAAGATCGCTAGGCCAAACACCTAACCACTGTGCCACGGAGACCACCTTACCCTGAGGGGCTTAAATCTTGATAATTGTCATGCTTATATACTAGGCTGCTGAATAAGTTTTGTCGACAGCACATAGCATTTTAACTTCCGATGAAAGCAACGTGATGACTAATATATATGGATTCATAAGAAGAAATCCAATATTTT
The DNA here is from genome assembly GCA_907163375.1 of Prostheceraeus crozeri. NCBI lineage: Eukaryota > Metazoa > Platyhelminthes > Polycladida > Euryleptidae > Prostheceraeus > Prostheceraeus crozeri. Next base: position 105,391 of record CAJQUW010003791.1, read on the forward strand.
CAGTGTTGCAACTGGCAAACAAGACTATCATGCGGTGATCAAATTTCTCCTGAAGAAAGGAATGAATTGCGAAGAGATATTCAAGGAACTGGTTGAAGTCTACGGAGATTTGGCTCCATCAGAAGGCACCGTCGAACGTTGTGTGTATTCCTTTCAATACGGCTGTGGTGGATCTTTGGGAGACGAGCCAAAATGTGGAGCCCCTCATTCTTTGGAGAACTAGGAAAAAGTTTCAGAGGTTGAGGAATTGGTATTGAAAACTCGCTCAACGCAAGATTGCTGAAGTCATGGAGCGTTTCCGTATTGAAAGTGATTCTCTGATTGCAACGCAGAACAGTTACTGCAGCATAAAAATTCACATTCAGAAGAATTACTGATTGAGTATTTGTTACGTCATGATTCACGAAATCAAAATACAGAAACAGTTCTGCGAAAAAAATGTTATACACTTTCAATATGGCTGAATCAGCTGTTGTTGTCAATTTCGGTAACCTTGGCTTTGATTACCATGGTTTCAATAATGTGCGTTTATGAAATCCAGCAACGAGATAAATTCGGTGGCCCTCGCATGATAGACACCCTTCAATGTGTGCCGATTACTGTGGAACTTTATTTTCCGTCATTGTAGCTATGCATGAAAGAACAGATGAAATAAAATGATAATTGTTGCATGATGTCTTTGTTTTCAGCAACATAGATAGCTACCACTGTAATTAAACAAGTGCAATCTACGATTGATTAGCAAGATACGTAAAATCATAGAGGTCGGATATCAAAGCTATCTATGACTACGAGGACATAGATAACTATGATGGCGCCAGTCTGGACTCTGACAGCGGGTCTGGTTCATGACTACTCTGTCTTTATCTTGAGATGAATAATGAAATTTGTTAATGTTTATGTTAAATTAGAATGTTACTACTGTTTTGTCTGGCATGCCGTACATCGGTGGCAATCTGGATGACTTAGATGTAGGTAGCAAGATGGCCAAGTGATGTTTTATATAGAGTGCTTTATAAAAAGTAGCTAAATGAAAGTAGTGCTATCATGTACAGGGCAGTGGAACAGAATGCTTCTTAACCTAGCTGCCAAGGGTTGTCAGTTGGACAAGGGTGTCTGTCTAAGCTTATCAAAGTTTGACAAATAGATATTATAAAGTTGCTAAGTTTATCAATGATATAAAGTTATCAAGTTTGACAATATAAAGTTATCAAGTTCGACAATATTGTAAAGTTACCAAGTTCGAAAATATTCTGAAGTTATCAAGTTTGACAATAATATAAAGTTACCAAGTTCGAAAATATTATAGTTATCAAGTTTGACAATATTATAAAGTTATCAAGTTCGAAAATATTATAGTTATCAAGTTTGACAATATTATAAGGTTATCAAGTTTGGCTGATGGGAAGTATTATGGGAAACAACTGTGAATTTTGAAAAATCCTGTGGGGATTGGGACGAAGAAATTGGAAGCAGAGGAACTAAAGAATTCCTCTCACCCATAACCAAAGTGAGACCGAGTACAGCCTCTTCATTAATCGACGTTTTCAATCAAGTTAAAGGACAGTTTTCCAGTTTTGAATCGACAGGTCACCGACCTATGATTTCGTGAAAAGTATTCTGGTCTTTGAAGGCGATGCCGCTCACAAGAGCCAACAAGCGTTGACTCTCTGTCACGATGCTGGGCAACTGTGTCAGCAACCGCGCGATCGACCATCCATGCTTTCTTCGGCGATTCTTCCTCGGCAGTTAACTGACAGTTGTTGCCGATTATATGACAGTTATTACAGTCGATTCACGATTAAGTGCAACTTCGTATTTGCTCACATTGCTCACCTTGAAAGACTTTTGCCCAGTGAAAAGGGCGGCTTAATTTTCCTCTTCCATTTCGAACGTTCTATTGTATCCACGGTTGAGGCTGCAATGATCTTCATGTCCATTAGCACTTGGCGCTTCCATGTCTTCTTTTCTCGCCCTCTGTTTCGTGACCCTGAGACTGGCATTTCCAATGCTAGTTGGGTCTGGTGTTCGCGAGGTCCCTCTACCACGTGCCCGTACCACCTCAGTCTGTGCCACCGCAAGATCCCATCAATCAGATGAATGCCGAGTACTGCGCGAATGTCTTCATTTCTTATCCTGTCTCCTCCTGTTACCCCGAGGATGCTTCGCAACATGCGCATCTCTGTTGCGGCGATCTTTCGGCGATTCTTTTCGTTGTCTTCCAGCTTCCTCAAGCCTCTTAGATCCTTCTGCTAACTTCTTCATCTATCACAGATCACAGGCACATCGAGGAACTTATTACGTGGGCAAAAAGGAATTCCTAATACCCTATAGAGATAGGAAAAAGTCGTGCATCGCTTGCGGATTAATGTGAGTTCCAGCAAAGTGCTTCGAATGCCAAAATTCCTTCAAATTCGAAGAATTCAGATCATTGCGCACAAGTTTTCTCCATAATGTTGGCCCTTCCGATCATTTTCAAAAAAAGTAGCAGACGTACGAAAATTAGTTCACATGATGATTTCACATCCTCTCCTCGGCATTTCTCACTGTATGGTGCATACATTGAATCGAAGCCAGGCATCAATGTGTGTTTTGGTGTGTGTGAAGTGATATCACAGCACGCACGCATGTCTCACTGGCTCTGGTGTCCTCTGCTGACAGCTTATTGTTTGCCATTTCCAATAGCAAGCACTACACGAATTATCCATTCGAGGAGGAGCAATTTGTCTAATTCTGTGATGTGCCATTTCGATATTAAGATTACATACAATTCCTCCTTTCTAGGAAACCGAAGCGCGCGCAGATGAATCTAATTCTGTGAGTCGAATAATATTCGACCATAGATATTTTTATTCGTTATTTCGAATAAACAACTCCTTACTTTACGAAACTCAAGTAAAAGGAAACTCATATTACACGTAGAAACGAGAAATAACGAGGCGTGCATTCTATTTGCTGTTGCTCACTACACTTCATTGTCCATCCCACTCAACTTGCCCTTCTGTGATATTTAACGCTACGATGAAGCAGATGATTTAGTCGACATCCTGACATTTTAAGAAGATAAAATTCTTATTTAGAACATGAGTACTACACAGGAAGCACGAAAGTGCTTTATTATTCAAATTTACTTTGAGCATGAATAAAGGATGAGAAAAAGGAGAAGTGCTGTAAAATCAGATGTCTTTTCTGTCTCTCAAGATGTTAGATAGTGACGAACACAGTGAAAGATTTGCATCCCCACGAATTATAGTGAGAACCTCATCGAAGCGTACAGACTTGTCACGTATAACGAGCGTGTTAGAAAGACAAATTTATTTTTCTTCTCGAACCACACAAATGTCCTCTTAGCATATTATCCTCCTAATGTTTCAAAAACTACAAGTGCAGCTCAGTAGCAGTTCAAAGATGGAATACAAGAAGAAAAATTTGCGGAACTCCTACTGCCATGTAGGAATTGGGAAACAATGTGCTTATTTTGAGATGACTTCTAAGGATTCGAAGAGTTTCGTGTTTGAATACTAGGATGTCAAAATCCCGAAAAATCTCAATCTTGGGATTGTGGGCTTGCGAACTCTTATAAGAGTGTCCAGCATACAATTTAGGTCGTTTCTACGTAACATGTGATATTTTTTGTATGGTTGACCTAACGTCGTATTTACGTAACATTTGAGATTTTTGTATGGTTGACTTTACGTCGTTTTTACGTAAGTTTTTGTGAAATGGCTATGAGATTATTTTCACCTTATATTAGCCGCAGAGAGTTCTCATGTCTTGCATTCACAAATACACCGATTGCCTTTCGGAAGTAGTCAATGAATACTGTACAAATAGCACACAATATGAAAATTGTACATGAAAATGAGAATTCATAGTGAAGCAATGATTTGATCAGAAGCTGCTCCATCTTCAGGTGGCTGATAAATGACATGACAATTCGGACCAACAACAACTCGCACCACTCACATTGGCATGACGAAAACGCAGGTCATGTAAAGCACACGACAAATAAGGTGTACTCCTATACCTATGTACAAAGCTGTCTACAAACAATAAAAACAAAGCGTCACTTGCTGTCATCTACAAGAAGAAAGATTCAAGCATATGTATGCACATAAAAACGGGTAATTATAAAATAATGAATATTCAAAAGATATATACACGTGTATAAAAGTAGAAAAAAATCAACATGTAATTGTAATATGTTTTTTTACATACGTGTATATATCCTGTGATTATTTATTATACAGATGTTTGAATCTCTCCTCTTATGATCGACTGCGAGTGGAATCAAAAATGATGTGAAGGATTTTTTTCACCCTATCTTGAGCTGTCGTATTTCCTCGAATATTGGGCGCCTTAGAGTAGAAATCCGCGGCTACCTTTCGAGGCTATGAATCTCGACAGCTAAAAAATGCCGTTCAAATCTTGGTAGGCACTGCCTCAGTTTTTCATTATGCTTTTAAATTTTCGTGCATGCATGAAATTCCAACTGCGCCATCTACCTTGCATTGGTCACCCTCGAATCGGTTTACCCTATTCCCCGATACCTTTGACCCATACCGCCTTTGTAATATATTTCCAAGTTTACGCGATAACTTGATTTTGGATTGTACAGTTAGTCAACCATTTGCATGTAGAAGATCCTAATGTATTATCAGCATCAATTGATGTATTATAAATGCTGTCTCACAATTATAAATGGACAGAACACGATTTGTTTTTTGTTAATTGTTGTCATAGATTCTTCGCATTTTGTTTTGAAGCAAATTTAATCTCTTTCGTCTTCCACACTGGTTGATTCATGTAGCGAAAAGCAACAGGCCAATGTCTGTCAGTCTGTCTATCACAAATTGTCAAACAACTCATTAATAACACTGTCTTGATGTTTTTGAACTCTTGACTGTAATCTAAATATTTTTAGCATTTTTTCGTACATTAGATACTGTTGGCCTAACCAACTGCATATTGTAGGCATATTTGTGATTCGAGTGTCTAACGCATAGGCCAGATGCCCTGCCTAACTTTTGATATACAAGAAGCTTTGTAAACTACGCAAGTGGGACTGAGATATTCAAGCCCGTCCAAGTTGATTTTGCCACAATTTTTAAATGTTAGCGTTTGCTCGGTATGATACTGTCTATATGTTAATCCTGTTTTTGACTGGTATGGAGTGCTTTCATGTTTAGTGTTAGGTAAAAGTAATAAATTACGCTTTTCTAATTGGCATTTTTGGTTCCGTTGTATTGTCGAAGAAAATTCTCTTCTCTTGCCTGATATAAAGAGTTTCAAAGATATGCTATTATTTGAAATATATCTGGGACAATATGTTACCAAAATCAGTTAGACCGTCTGATAGTTAGCGTTTGTATGCATCTGATGAGGGATGTTTAAACATCAACTTGTTTTGGGATTCAAATTCACTGTCTGGTTTTAGATTTTGCTCATCAATAATATTATAGAAAATTGATTCTTTATGTATCTTTTTAATGAAGCTATGTTTCTTTTCTATCCCTTACAACCTCCTTTTCTATTTAGTCTTTTCATATCTAGTCGTCCACATATTACCGCCTTTCTTGTTGATGATTGTGAGCGAAAACTACGCAAGTGGGACTGAGACATTCAATCACATACAAATACACAAGAAGCTTTGTATGTCTACACTGCCTTCTTCGGTCTTCCATTATTTGGAATCTGTCGATGCTGCATGCAATCTAATTTCAATTTCATTGCTAAGAGCAGTAAAAGTAGCATGGTAGCAGTCTAAATCGAAAAATTCGTATGACTGGATCTATTTACGGTGCACGCCTATGTATATTTCACTGAAAAATGTTATTTTTTATTATAAAAAGAATATAATTTTATATCATTCTATAAAATTCGTAAAATGATATCATAGCAAACAGTATGTTCAGAGGGAGTCAAATTATATGTCTCTATTTTATAAGGTGTTGTAGATAAGTGAAAATCCAACCAATTTTTAGATGCAATATGTCATTTTAAACCTCGGAATGTGGCCAATAATGTTGCGGTTAGTAGAAGTTCATGGATGTGCCAACTTCTACACTAATAGGAAGAATAATTTATGTGATATCAACTTATTTCATCAAGAGTTGATGCCGCAATATACATCAGAAGTGAATATATACCAAAAAGTCAAAATAGTCAAAATATTCCAAACATTCAAATTTTAAAATAGCTCTCACGCCAAAAGTATTGTGCCAAATTTATTTTCTTTCAGTTAGAAGTTACTTAATACGTACAGTGCTCGACAGCAACACCGTCACAAAATAGGCTTTCAGAAAATATATAGTTTGACAATGTTTTCTCGAAGTTTGTAGGCAATATTTTGAAAGTAGTATAGATAGATAATGTGGCGATTTTTTTCATTTTCAGAATGTGTTGCGATAATAACAGAAATATCGCTGTTAACTAATTGGTGACATTTATTTACCTCAAAACTAGTGTTTTCTGCTTTTGTTGGGTAAATTTAAGGCCCTTCGAAGAAACATTCTGAAAATGAAAAATCGCCACATTTTCTATCTATACTACTTTCAAAATACTGCCTATAAACTTCGAGAAAACACTGTCAAACTATATATTTTCTGAAAGCCTATTTTGTGACGGTTTTGAATATCATAAGGAGAATGTTTCAAATTGATTTATGTGCTTGTCAAAACAAGTCAAAGAAAATTTGGTGCTTTCGGGTTTATTGGCCTCTAGGAACCACCAATTTCAAAAACAATTAATTCAACAACATTCAAATGGTAGATCCGAAAATTCTCTTTCAGATGATTATAGATTTGTCGATATTTCTTAATAGCAAAAAAATTTAGAAGGTGTTGAAAAATGTACGTGGCCGTAGATTTATGCCAAGTTTAAAACTTGCTGTCGCGCACTGTAGAAAGTAAGCTACTAGAAATCAAGTGACCACAGCTTGCTTGGCTGAAAAGATATTCAAAAATCGCCAGGTGCGCAAAACGTCGCACACCCCCCAGTGGGGCGCGGGTTGAATCAGTGTTCTCAAATAATTGATTGCTTTAACTGTCCATAAATTGCGATCGTTTCCAGGTCGCACGATTTCACATGTCACATACAGCGACCACAGATTGGCTAATAAGAAAGACAATATTCATAAAGTCTCCGCACAGTCCCTTGGGTGAATCAGTGCATCCTCATATTTTTTCCTTCTCTCATTTTCTCAATTCATAAATTCAGTGCGAGATCTCTAAAAAAACTGGAAGATGGGAAGTGGTCTCATTCCCTGACGGAAGTTGACTTGTATTCTCCGCGTGTAAGATGAGATGGTTTCAATCAGATTTAGTTGTCATTCGATCATCAGGTCAGCTAAGGATTATTTTTACTTTCAGCCGAATGAAATTTCAAGCCCAACTCGAGGCCATGAATTGGTTAATTCCTTGGGAAGAGTTGGAGACACAAGAACGGAGAAATCGAAAACGGACACACAGCAAAAGACGAATCTTTCCAAAGGAAATCGACTCCATCGATAAAGAATTAGCGGTAAGTGCTTTATTGATGCGCGTTGGATTATAAAATGAAAATTCAATGCTAGCGTCCGGTTCTCAAATGCTCTTTGCAAAACGATTGTCAAGTGAAATTGAATTTCATATTTAATCTGCGAGGACAAAAATAGCCTTTATTTGCCTCCGTGCATGTACTGGAAATATCCTGTCGTTAATTTGACCCGTAAAACAGGTTATTGCCCGCGGGGGAGATGATATTTTCTCCAGTGCACTGGAAGGAGCATTATCTATGCCAATTATGAGTGCTCTTGTCCTGCTTATATCTATGAGTTAGTTCTTTACGCAACTGGTGCATGATATAGGACGGGAACTGCTGACACTTTCTTCCTAAATTCTTGCACAGAGGGCTTAATAGCATGGATCTGTAGATCTTGACACAATGAATACAAATATCAAATTCTCGAGTGTCACAGCCAGTCGCTTTCGAATATAGGTAAGGTGAAGGATTCCCACTGGAATCCAATGGTAAAATTCAAGAAATATCTATGGATTGTGAAACACTTGGCAATTTTCGTACATTTTCTTTTGCAGAAAAGAAACTATTTATCAGAATGCCATGAAATTTGAAACATGATTGAATTCATATTATCAACTTCGATATAAAAGTTGAAGTGAGTCGCATGATTCAGTATTTGATGTCTGAGAGCCTCTACAAAATGAGTAAATTTCATGTTTTGACTTAATTTTGGTGATTTTACCCTTTTTGTAGGAGCTCTCAGACATCGAATACTGAATCATGTGACTCACTTCAACTTTTATATCGAAGTTGATGTTCTGAACTCATCATGTTTCAAATTTCATGAGATTCTGATAAATAGTTTCTTTTCTGTGAAAGAAAATGTACGAAAATTGCCAAGTGTTTCACAATCCATAGATATTTCTTGAATTTTACCATTGGATTCCAATGGAAATCCTTCAATCAAAGCGACTGGCTGTGACACTGAAGAATTTGATTTTTGTATTCAGCGTTTCAAGATCTACAAATCCATGCTATTAAGGCCTTTGTGCGCGAATTTAGGAAGAAAGTGTCAGCAGCTCCCGGACTAATTGCCATAGATAGCTCTCCTCCAGTGCATTGGAGTAAATATCATCTCCCGCGCAGGCAATAATGCAGCATTACATCATGTATTTCTAGGGCAGAAATATCAGACATAGACGACACTGCGGTAGCAGGAGAGACAAAATTGAGTTTTTCAATGCAAAGTCCTATACAGGACAAATCATAGAAGTCGGTAAACAAGTTATGATTAGCCAGAGACTACCAAGATATCGATACAGTCCCTTAATTTGCTCATTCATAGATTTTCTCGGTATAATCAACAATTTCATAATAAGCAATAGACATCTAAAACTCACATGATGAAAAGCTACATTCTTTCGAGAGGAAATAAACGCTTCCTCCCTTAAAGCCTTTTGTGCGCGAATATAGGAAGAAATTGTCAATAGCTCCCGTACTATTAGCCATATAGCTCGGGCTGCACAACTTAGCTGCGGGAGGAAAAGTTGATGCATCTTCTCTCAAGAAAGTGGCTGTTGCATTATTAGTGAGATTAAATTTTTATTCAAATAATCTTGATAATCACAGACATATCAATCATTTCATTCCTTAATCATACCACGTCGACAAAAGAATCTCTTGGCAATTCGTGCACGAGATTGCTTCATTTTGGCATTCGAACTCGTTAGATTTAGATGGCCACAGGTTCGTGCATCGGTAAAGTAACTATTATTAGAAATTATTTGCAGAATGATAATGAACTTTCCTGAACATAATGTTTACACATACACGAGATACATCATACATGAGTGGTCATTCAACTGAGCAGAAATGTGAAATATCAGCGAATTGTTTGAAGTCTCGATTGCAAATATATACACCTTACCAGTATTAGCCTGTTGTGTGTACTGAAAGAGTCAAGCTGAAGGACGTTTATCTGTTTTCGTGTAAATATTTCATTTCAATGTGTAAATACACAGCTGGATTGATACAACTTGATTTGGTGAACTTAAGCGGAAGCGTCGATATTTAAATATTCTTTCGCTAAAATAACTTTTTATGAAAAACCTCGTGTTGCTTGGAATTTGAATAACTTATGCGGTGTTTAGGAAAATGGGAGATGCATCTCGATTCTTTATGGTGATTAATGAAGCATAGAATATCAACTTACTGATTTTGGTTATTTTATTGATTACTTAGTCTGCACTGAAGCTGTATGAAAGTTTTAGTAATTATTGACTACGTCTATTTCAATTCATTCATTTTAATTTAATACAGTGCACTCCGGATAAGCGGAATTCCGTGTCAGTGGGAGAAAAGTCAACAAACATTATTCATGTAAAACCCTTCGGTTAAGAGGGGGAATTTTTTATTGACCCGTGCGGTTCCCGAGACTGATTAGAATAGGACTGAGGTTCCCCTGCGTGTCGTAAGAGGTGACTAAAAGGGGCCTTTTGCCACTGCAGCTCTGGTGCTGGCAGATTGATGTCTTATTCTCATTGCCTTTGATGTAGCGGGGGATCCTGACAGCCGAATCATTAGCTGTTGGGACATGGAAGAAAGCTCCCCTTCAAGATTCCCCCCCTGTGGCATGTCTGGCAGTGCCTTTTCCACAGTCCCCTCAGCGATGGCCGCCGCCTCTCTTCTGAGGTAAGGTGTGGGGTGTGACCATTAGGGTTGCTGCCTCCCCGATCAATGATGCTTACCCTATGTGAGCGGCTTTGCCTTGGGTATGGCAGCTACACGATGTTATCGGAGTGGCCATCTCCTGTGCGGGGCACTCCTTGTCAGCAGTAGACATTATTTTGCTCACTGGGTGTGTCGCTTTGTATTGTCTATCCACTGGACGGATTCGGGTAAAACAACAGCAGTTTTTTTGAAATTTTAATAATTTGGCTATTTTTTGATCAACTACTGGATGTGAAATTCTGCATTAAGGGATTCAGGAAGATGTGTGATTTCCAACGGCTAACCAATTACACCGGTAACATGCTGCACACACATAATAATGCCTGTCCGAATAAAAGTCGCGTGTACTAATGAAATGCAGGAGTAAACAGACAAGCGCTATCACAATCTCGAAAGAATGACATTATGAAATGGATCTCAACATTTACACAGGACAAAACTCATCTGGGTCAAATAAGGTCATTGGTGATGATGTAAAGTAAAGATGATACAGCTCGTTGATGTAGCATTCTTTAATTCAGGCATGCTTTGTTTGATCGCTGAGTAATTTGATGCTCTAGTCTCCATTGTTATTTCATGAAATGTTTATTTGTTGAAATGATATCTTTACGAAACATATTCCTCAAAGAAGTCGAAGATTAATTATAGTCTGAGAAAAAGATTGCAAATATTGGAAATTCATTAGTTATTGCATAAAAGACTTTGGTTCAAAGTCTATCATGAAACTACATGTAGATATAGGTAACAGTACAGTATTGTCTTAATTCACACAAAATCCATTCAGTGTACTCATTTACCACCTCTTAAACTTCAAGCTCAAGTATTTTCAGCTCTTTCAATGCATATTTGAATCATTGACACTGAAATATACGTGCATCTGCAGAACAGTGATAGTAATAACCTTGTATGGCCAGTGCAGTGTCGTCTCCATGGCACAGTGGTTAAGTGCTTTGCCTAGCGATCTTTCGGTGCAGAGGTCCGAGACCCGAAAGTGTTATTGGACGTCCGCAAGGAGGACATCTGGAGTAAGAAATCACAGCGTTCCAGATAAAAGTCAGACTATGTCACAACTTACGTCACTGTTAAAAAGAGAGTGGAGAAAGTTAGATCAGTCAAAAATCAACGATATCATCGAATCAATGCCTAGACGAATTGATAATGTCATTGACAATAAGGGTAGGGCCACAAAATATTAGCTTCTTAAGAACCGTTACTGTATCATAGCTTATCAGATTATATAAGGACATTTAAATATATTAGGGACATGAAATAACATGAAAAATGCTTTCTGTACCATACTTATGTTTTATTTAGTCAAATTTTAGGATGATCCACTTTTTATGAAACGGACTGTAGTATTCCACGAGTTAGATATCTTAAATGCCCGAGCCCGTATGGTGAGGGCCGTTTCAATCTAACGAATTCGAATGGTATGATGATCAAGGCATGGAAATCGATCATTGTAAATATCTATTCACAGATCTAATCTGTACTATAGCAGGATAGAAATTAGCAAATATCAGATCAAATGCAGAGGAGAAGATGAGACCGTTCCCGCCTCTAAAGTTCGGTCGGGGTTCCCAAGCCGGGAAAGGATTGCGAATGTGATGCAAAATCATTTGACCGACTGATGGAGACATTGTCTTTTGAAATCAAGACGAGAATAGATGCAGAAGCTTCCTGTTAATTGCTGTCTTGAAAATCTGTTAACCAATTAGTCAGGATTCTAACACTTGACTTCCTCGGAATGGTTAACCAAACACTCGACGTCCGCATGAGAACTGGCGAACACTTGACTGACCAATGAAGGTAATAAGTCTCTTCTTGTAGAAAGAAAAACAACCCAACCCTTTGTTTTCACCTAACAATATTTCAGTATTCAAATGCCGTTTCCGCATGTTCATAGTCTTATGAAGTAAAATGATTAAATGTTGATCTAGCATATTGCATGACTTGAACTGGCCATAGAGTAAGTGTATTTAGCTTGAGAGTCGACTCAAATCTGTAGACAGTGAACATTTTTATATCAAAAGATTCATTTTTTTGCGATGCTGGCGTTCCTACGGTCCAAAAAAATATTTGAGCAGTTTTGAAATAGCTAATTTTTTCAATTTTTTCCTGTATTTATATACTACCGACATGACGCCCTTTCTAAGTAGTATGAAATAAGTTGGATATCAAAATGAATAAATATTTGCTAACAAGCATATTAATTAAGCGGACTTTAAGCTGATTATCAAGGAAACCTAATGAACGGCATTATAATGGAAGTCTTCATGAAAGAGTTGAGATCTGATTGTGCTGTCGTTGCTGAAATTTCATGTTTTTAAATCAATTTTCATCGGCATGAATTTATGATTCACCAAATTCATGTTTTATTTATTGAATCTAAATGGTGATGTGGACCCATTTACATCTTTCAAAGTTAATTGAAATCATTGACTTTGATTATGTTATTTTGCTCAACCAGCGGCAGGTTGCTTGTGACGTGATCACGCCTAAGAAGATTCTCTTGGGGTTCAGCATGAAAGCAATAGCAGGTCAAAGAGTTGCTAATTTAACAGACATTACCACTCCAAGACTGTCTTGGCAGAATCTGTAAAATACGAGTACCATCATTTCCTTCTGCATTATACTATCATGATCAGTCAATTCCGTGTTAATTTCTTCAAAACTGCATAAATGTACATGTCTCACATTTGGAAACAATTCCAACTGTATTCACCTCGAGTTCATCTAATAAAGTCGAAAGTGTATACACATTGGGGATTTAATATATGCTGAGTTGGTACTCTACCTAATATACTTACTCTATGAAACTAGTTTGAATTTCTCTCTCTCCCTCTGCGTGTTTCGAGTGTTGGACGGCGGCAAACGTCGGTCCGGTCTGATAGCGGTTCTCCACGCGTTCCGATCCTGACCGTCGTTTCGCCCTAGGTTTAACGTCATGCAATCGCCTCGCAGTCAATGAAATCTCTTTGTCTGAGTCTTGTGCTATCTCATATGTGACTTTAACTGACAGCTTCTCTTGGAAGGAACATTTCAATCGTGTCACTAGAGCAGAAAGCAGACGTTTGCATATATTGCGGGTTTTTGAGGCCCTTTGTAAGCAGATGGGAATGTTCGAAAGCTGAAAGTGCCCTCACTCCTACCGATCCTTGAGACTACGAGTCGGCTCACCAACGCTCGGATGTAAGTGCGTTTTTTAGCATTAATGCGTAAATAATCTTAGAAGAAGCCTTTTTTTGGGGAGACGATATATATTGACCTTCAGAATGAAATACTATTTCATTATCCACGTAGGAAATAACGGTGAATTAAGGCGCCAACCTGGATAATCAAGCGTGTTGAAAAGATGCCAGACAGTTGTTGATTCCTCCAGACTAGACTGATGTCCAAGACACTACTGCAGAGATGCGTCAAAGTTTTCTTCCCTGCATCTCATGAAAGTCAAATGCAATTTATGATTGGCAACAAAGGTCAGTCGCAGTATGTATATTGAATATCTAAAGAGAATGAAAGCGATTAAGTCAATGAAAGACACTCTCCTTCCTCTTGTACTGTCAGCGTGGCCTAGTGAAGAAGGTGCGAGCTCGACTCCACCGTTAACTTCGGTTCGATTCCTATGTTGGGCCAGTGCGGTCTAGGAATCAAGGGTGTTGGCGTCTTTTACTGACTTAATAGCTGTCATTCTCTTTAGATATTCAATATACTGCGACTGACCTTTGTTGTCAATCATTAAGATTGCAAAGTGCCAGTCGTCTGGCATGGAATAGAAAGATGTTTGTTATCAATTTAATGTGTGACTTAATGCTGACAATATACTGCTACTTTTATATGTAAGTATCATTTAATTAGGCGGTAAATACCGCGAGTGACTCACGCAGATCAATTGAAAAGAGGTAAAATACTGAAATTTGATATTGTTATGCACCAGAGTAAAATCCTTGACGTGAATCGTGTGGTCGCACAGTGCTCGATCTTCCATGCGTGCTTGAATCATCGTATGGTCACACAGTGCTCGATCTTCCATGCGTGCTTGAATCATCGTATGGTCACACAGTGCTCGATCTTCCATGCGTGCTTGAATCATCGTATGGTCACACAGTGCTCGATCCTCCATGCGTGCGTGAATCATCGTATGGTCACACAGTGCTCAATCCTCCATGCGTGCGTGAATCATCGTGTGGTCACGCACTGCTCGATCCTCCATGCGTGCGTGAATCGTCGCATGGTGACGTAGAGCTCGATCCTCTATGCGTGCGTGAATCATCGTATGGTCACACAGTGCTCGATCTTCCATGCGTGCGTGAATCATCGTATGGTCACACAGTGCTCGATCCTCCATGCGTGCGTGAATCATCGTGTGGTCACACAGTGCTAGATCCTCCATGCGTGCGTGAATCATCGTGTGGTCACGCAATGCTTGATCCTCCATGCGTGCGTGAATCATCGTGTGGTCACGCACTGCTCGATCTTCCATGTTCGTGTGAATCATCGTGTGGTCACACAGTGCTAGATCCTCCATGCGTGCGTGAATCATCGTGTGGTCACGCAGTGCTTGATCCTCCATGCGTGCGTGAATCATCGTGTGGTCACGCAATGCTCGATCCTCCATGCGTGCGTGAATCGTCGCATGGTGGCGTAGAGCTCGATCCTCTATGCGTGCGTGAATCATCGTGTGGTCACGCAGTGCTTGATCCTCCATGCGTGCGTGAATCATCGCATGGTCACCCACTGCGCAATCTTCCATGTTCGTGTGAATCATCGCATGGTCGCACAGTGCTCGATCATCCATGCGTACGTGAGTCATCGTTTGGTCACGCACCGCTTGATCTTTCATGCGTGCGTGAATCATCGTGTGGTCACGCACTGCACGATCTTCCATGTTCGTGTGAATCATCGCATGGTCGCACAGTGCTCAATGCTCCATGCGTACGTTAATCACTGAGTGCTCGCGCACTGCTTGATCTTTCATGCGTGCGTGAATCATCGTGTGATTCCACAATGTTCGAACTAAATCGTGGTCGTGTGCTGCCGATGTCTTGTTTATAATAAAATGTCGGTCAGCAAACAGCACTTCATATAAACTGTAGGAAGTCTACATCTACTTAATACATCGACCTGGATGTGAATTTGTTTAAATTCAATCTTGAATGCTTAAGTTTCTCACAACTTTCCTTTTGTTTCAGCAGGAAAATCACTTTCTCCTGTCAGAAGGCCAGGAATTTGATGAGAAACGTTTAAAGAACAATGTGAGTTGGATTTTTGCCAAGTTTATTTCTTCACATTTCTTCAGTTTTTTTGTCATTTTCAGGAGAAAAGTGGCCGCGAAGAGAAAGGATTTCGCTCAACTTTCGTGAGAGAATTCCAAAATCGCATCAATTCAAAGAAAAAGGTACGCAGTTTGATAATTATTGAAATGGACATTCCATTCTTGAAATCCTTCGCTGTTAATTTGCTTTAGGGTTTTTATATTACCAGGAAATGTCGCATTCCTTCACTTCTATAAACTCTGGGACACTTCTTCAGTAAGAGGTTCAAGAAATATGTCTCTTCTCTTCATTAAGATTTAATTAAAGCACAGAGATAAAACACATCGAGTCGGCTTGTCAGTACTGTCTTCGACAGAATCATCAGCGTCAGACGTATTGTCATAGCTGTGGAGATCTTAGTGACAGCGGACGTGTAGTGTAGTGGCTAAGGGCATGGATTTGCAATCTTCTGGTAGTGTGGTCGAGTCCCTTAGCCATCAAAGGTATTGTCACAGCTGTGGAGATCTCCATGATTGTGAGCTTGTGGCGTAGTGGCTAAGGGCATGGATTTGCGATCCTCCGGTTATGTGGTCGAGTCCGGTCGGCATCAGAAGCAGGTTCACAATTTAGGAAAACGCATGTGATATCACGGGACTGTGGCTGGGGGCCTTGGACTTACGATCTTCTGGCAGTGTGGTCGAGCCTCATCAGGATTAGAAATGTCAGCATTAGTGAGTGCTATGAGGCGAAGGATTTGAAGATATCGAGATTAGAATATCAAAGAAGCTATTCAAAATCCTAAATAATCATTCCTTAACCTCTTGAATGACCATTTCTCTTATTCGAAGCGAGTTCTACATTTTCAATGGGCATAGATTAGCATAAACATTGCCATTGTTGAATACTCGTACGTAAAACATTGATAAAGCAGATCATATCATTGAATTAGGCTATTGACATGCGTAGCCAAGAGATCCATGAAATGTTTATTACCGCATAGCTTGCAGTGCTTCCACGCATGGATGCTCCACTATAATTGAACGAACTGTTTATGTTATTTGAAACACGAGACGCGAATCGACATGGAGCGAGATAAGTGACATAGACAGCGAGTGACATAGACAGATGGAAGCACGAAAAGCTATGTGGTATTATATTTCCTGCATGATATTGAGTTCTTCGCTAGTACGAGGAGCTGCAATGATATCTCAATGCATTAAACAGTACATAGATTGTCCATGCAAGAACCACTTTTTAAATGCATCGATAAAAATGCAAAGATCTGAATTATCATGCTGGAAATGAATATCACTGGCAGGGACGTGCAACTCATCGGCTATATTTAGCTGAAGGTGATAGTTAAAAGTCACTGTTGAATATGTCTGTATCTAGTCAAATACAATATAAAATTTGACATTTTCTATGTTAATCCATTGACATAGATTTTGGCAGTGAATGAAGCGCAAATACAACCAATATTCCGGCAGACGACTGTAAAAATTGATGGTAGTCCTAGCATACAAGAGGTTAGCCACTTTTGCTATCTCGGAGATATGCTGGACAGCCAAGGTGGGGTAGAAAGGGCAGTGAGAGCTCGGGTAGCTAATGCTTGGTGCAAATGGAGAGAGTTAGCCAGCCTTCTGAACAACAAGAGTGTCCCCCTAAGATCCAAAGCTCATGTGTATGAGTCCTGCATACGATCTGTCCTTGTGTATGGCTCAGAAACATGGTCCTTGACACAGAAGTTGTTTGAAGTATTGCGAGCATGTGATCGGAGAATGCTGAGATGCATGGCAGGAGTAAAATGGAGCGACGGAAGATCAAGTGCGGAAGTGGCAAGAATGTGTGGTGAAGCAGCTGGAAGATCGGGTTAGAAGAGGGCGTCTGAGATGGTTCGGTCATGTAAAGAGAGCTGAGGGAAACTGCTTGGGCAGAGTGGAAAGCATGGAAGTCCCAGGGCGTCCAGCCGTCGGAAGACCAAGAAGAACATGGCGTCAATGTGTCTCAGAAGATCTGAAGAAAATAGGAATCCCCGAAGAATTCGCTGCCAACCGAGATGAATGGAGGAGAGCCATCAACCGTCCAGCCCCAGGAGATGGGATTCAACGGACGTTAAACGTGGAGTAAGTAAGTAAGTAAGTAATGAATTGAAACCGTTCAACATTATATATGGTTCAAGATGGATTCAAGATGTTCGAGGCCCTAGTTAATGACGATTCCCATCCGTTACATCATCTCGCACCTCGTGTATTGCCGACCTCAGGGAAGTTTGATATTTCTTTCTGTAGAACATTGATTCGAAGAGACTGCTTCATTGTGACAATGGCTAAGTTAGCTAATAGTAATTTCTCGATATAACTTAAATACTACTACTTCCGTTATCCCAGCATTTCTTGTGTTTACCTTATGCTACATTACTGGCTAAGACATCGTGAACTAGTAATTTTATGTGCTATGGCATGTCTCTGTACAGCCTCTCGATTTTCATTTGAGGCATAATCAAATATACGCTAGTATTATTATGATTATATTTAACATTACTCTTGTAACATCACTTTCAACGTCAATGTCGTTGATGAGTTGCACCTCTATGCAAAGATATTCAGTCATGGATATCTTAGCTACATATCTCTGTAAATCTATGGCTTGATTCATTGATATCCTATCATGCTTTGAATATTATTTGTATGGTTAATTTTTGCTTATTTTTTAGGATAATAACGTCTTTAACAATACCATAAAATGCCGATTCACATGTCCATATCATTCTGGGAGCAACATTTTCTTTAACGATGGTACCTACAATGATTGCAGATTGAATGGTTAATCGCGATGTCTATATTCAACAACAGCAATGTTAATACTCTCCCACACTCATCGAAAATGAAAAACTTGCTTCGCTCGTTCTACATTTCAATGTCGTGGAGACATCTTATCAACATTGCCAATTCATATTGTTAATTTCTATACCCACAGGGGCGGGAGATGAACCAGTTGTGCAACAAGACCTGTGGTATCAGCAAGTGTCATGTAAATGAGAAATAAAACAGAATATTTATTTGACATTACAATCACCGTTAATAACAGTGGATGATTCAATGGCAGTTCGAGACTCAGAACAAACTCAGATGTTAATGAAGAAAGTTGATGCCTCAGAGAATTGTAAGCGAAGAAATATGTACAGTGATATTTCTCACAGCTTTATCATTGACTCATTAGTATTGCGATCGATTGAAAACTAACGTCAAATGTTACACGTTGATTTTAATGATGCTTCTTCCTGTTCTTGTTCCACTGATACATGATAAGACGTGCGAAGCAGCAGGAGACATTAATTGCCTTTTAGTTCGAATTCTATCAATCATGCGATCATTCTCTCCCAATAGTCACTTTCATCTGCGCCGAAATCTATCACCAATGAAACCATCATTTCCATGAATCCACCTCACTCGGAGGAAATACAGCGACGGACATTCGGGGTTATGAAGTTGTTTGAATAATTAAAATGAGACACTATATGGAAATGACTACAGCAGAAATGATGCTCAAACCTCTAAACTAGACAGTGTTTAGTACTCTTTATAGAAGTTTTTCATCAATTGGCGGCTTCATCAGATATTGTAGCAAAGCAAAAATTCAAGTGAGAGTGAGGAATCTTCGAATGAGAAGTGACGTCAAATGAGGAAAACGAAGTAACGTCAAATGAGAACAAAGCAAATTCATAGGAGAGCGAAGTAACTTCAAACGAGAACAAAGCAAATTCATTTGAGAGCGAAATAGCTTCAAGTGAGGCCTATGAAACTTCAAATGACAATGAAGAAACTTAAAATGAGAACAAAGAAACTTTAAAAGAGCATGCAGTTCAATTGCCGTGAAGGCCATTTCAAGATCACATTTGATTCCGCGCAACTCAGAACTCAGTGCTTCTGACGTGCCTGCGTTAAAGCAGTGTCTCCCTGGCTAATTCACGCTCTCGACAGATGGTTCAGTGGCCTAGTGGTTAGAGGGCATGCTTCCATGTCCTCTAGCTCCAAAGTCGCTGGTTCGAGCCTACCCACGACTGATGAGGTCCAACAGGCCGAAACATGTTTCGAGATGATGACATATTTCTGTTGGTATTTGACTAAGAAAATAATCCTGTATAAAAAACTTAAGTCGTAAAGTATAATTTTCGTGCCTACAGCCGGACTGCAGTACAAAGCCTTTAGTCCGAATGCTCTTCCAATGACACTCTCAGGGCTCGACCTCTAAACCAAAAGATCGCAAGGCTAAGTGCGTAACCAGTGTGACATGTAGACTAGTGGAGTTCAGAAATTTGCACGGACACACTTTGTTTTCTTGGTTATGCACATCTTATTGCTCAGTAGCAACATTGACTAGCCGATGGGATCGAACACGAATCCACGAATTCAGTCTGTTGACGTAAAATGTCTGAAAAAGATTTTTTTCAATTTAATGCAACAGTCTGGGATTCTGTTGAAGATGATTGATTAAACTGTGGATGTGATTCTGAAGAATCAAGTAACTAAGTAAACCTCTGTAAGAAAGGCTAAAAATAGCAACCTTATGATGGACAGATAAAGTTTAATGAGGTTTTGCAATGAATGATTGCATGCTATAGGAGATGAATAGCCATCAGTCTACAAGAGTTAATTCAATAGAGTTTGCTTATCTAAAATGTTCAGATTTCAGGGATGATTAGAGCATGAGCGTGAGCAGAATTGACATGTTGACTCTACTTTGGATTAAAAGAGTGTCTGAAATTTTATTTCCTTGTCCTATTAACTGAATTAAAGGGTGAAGATGCCTTGGTTTGATAGTTTTTGTAGGTTTGGTATATGTTTAGTTTCTGCAGGAAGAACCAATGTACATGTAAGCAATAAATTCAATGCAGGTAAGCGAAGCAAACGTAAGCCTGGCAATTGATAAATTTCTCAAATCTCACAGTGGTTGCAGAATGCTATCCGCCCTCCATGTGCGTGCGTTAAAGCAGTGACTTCCTGACTAACTGATGCTCTCAACAGATGGTCCGATGGCCTTGTGGTTAGAGGGCATGCTTGCACGTCCTCTAGATCCAACGTCACTGGTTCGAGTCTGTTACTTGCCAGGTTAGTAGACTTAACATACAATGAGTAGCGCCTGCGTGAAGCGCCTCAATTTTGGATTCGGCATTAAGTGGCCTAATCTACCTACGACTGATGAGGCGTAACAACAGACTGAAAATGTAAGAAATGGTACTGGATTGCAGTTCACCCTATGCAGAGCATAACCTCTTATCTGACAGGAAACTTTACAAATGTGTTCTCTTGGAGACCACTGCCTACACATTTGTTAATTTTGCTCGAAAACTATAATATCTACGAATGAATCTGAACTGTTTCAGATTCTTTAACGAGAGTGACAAAATATTAAGTATTAGATAAATACCTCTATGCAGGAGATATGCGCGGAGAATGAGTCGATTGTCTATGTGCACATCTCCGTTACAGAGGTAGTTATCTGATATATCCAGCGATATCTAGTTACATCAATTGTAACATAGACATGAGCGATTTTTATCATTTTCGAATATCTATCTTTCACTAGAGATTTTGGAGATCATTATCCATGGGTATCTAAATGCTAACCTGGATAGAAAAGTCAAAGATATTGCTGATATGGAGACATTAGCAGATTTTTTATATTTACGGTAGATTATACACCTAGAATACAAGAAATCTCCAAGGAATAGTTGGATCTATCTACGTGAATTTCGAAAACATCGATTTCTATGTCCTTAAAAGTCATCAACGCAATCTTTACTCTCATGATGTATTTATTGTCATTAACTCCTTTTCAAAATGAGAACTGGGGACACTTCTATTATTAGGCTGTCAAAGTCACGTGTACTATATAGCTTGTAATTATATCCGATAGTATTGTCATGCAGTTCAGTACATCATTAGCATCTGAAACTGAAGTACCGAAACAGAAATACGTAATTAACAGAGAGTACTGATCTGTTCAATCAAAGCTTTATTTTTTATTTTTTAACATCAATTTTATTAACAATTAATTATGTCCATTTCTAGCCTTGATCTTCAGATTCTGGAAAAACATAATTCACAAACAGAAGCTTGTTTAAGAGAAGTTAGGTGCATAATAGGTGGGAAGGCAGATCTGAACCACTTATAAATAAATTCACACCTAGACAATAGCGTGCTTTGTTCTGCATTGTTTGCCAGACGCTGAGGCTGTGTCTGTCTCCCTGTTCATACATTTCTTAAATCAGAAGTTTTGCGGGTTGCATTGTATCAGGCAGTGTTGTGTTTTCCTTTTCTACCTAAAGTGAAGTATTCTGTCTTTACAATTTTTTTCACACAATTATAGCACAATTTCGAGAAATTTGGCATTTTTGTTGTATCAGGAGGTATCACCGGATAATCTCATTTTCAAATTATGAATGCTAAGCACCTCCTGATCTTTATTCTACATTTGACAGAAATTTGCATGAGACGTTTTCAATTTTAGGATTCATTGATTGAAGTCAATTCGTGACTTCGTTTGCCATTTTGTATGGTTACATAGTTGACATATAGACCCACAGAAGGACAACGATTAAGTCAATAAAAGACACCAACACAACGACCAAACTTTTTTAATTATTTGCCTTTTTCCGAAGGGGAAATTTAGCGGTTTTCTGATATACTTCATCCGATCAGTAATTTAGATTGGGAAAAAAGAACACCGGAGACTCATGCTTTCTTTCAGTAAAGATTTCTTGTGTTCAGCTCACCTACGTTGATGTACGCACGACAGAAAATTTCTGAATACAGATATCGATAAAAATGCGCGTTCAATGCAATGTACAGAAGTGTTGAATTTCTGCTTTGTAACAATTGTAGACAATGGTTATCTTTAACTTTTTCGAAAATACCTATTTGGTAAGTTATCCTGTTATTCACCATGAATTCGTTCTTTTCGGAGTTGTTCTTGTTCAAAGTGTCTCCAGTTTTGAAGTTATCATTGATTTCATTGTTTGTTAAAAATGGTTTCTATTGAGTTATGGGCCACAGTTTCCGATTTCCATCAATTGAAAATTTCGTATTTTTTCTCAGTTGTAAACAAAAAAAATAATGCGAATTTGCTCTCTTAATCCTTCTTCTGAACTGTGATAACAAGGATGTCTATGAATACTAATCAGCGGATCTATTCGAAGGCACATTGCAGACGGAGGTACCACCACATTTGAGAGCTGACGGCGCCTGAGAAACTACAGAATCAGGCAGGTAGTTTCTTCCTCTGTTTGACTAGAAAGGAAACATTGGAACATGTAGCGTCAATAGAATGGCACAATCTGCTGACATGATGCCATAGCAATCAAACAATGAGCAACCAGTTCAACATTAAACACGCCAAATTGTGCGACGTTTCAGTGACAGTAAACATCCGGATCACACAGCAAAGAGACGCGGACGATGTCAAGTTCTACGTATTGTGAACTGTAGGTTTGTGAATCTGTGTGAATTGTAAAGTTTGTGAAAGCTTTTCGTGCGCCTACTAGCTGTTTTGATAATCATCGGAAGGACCAACATTGTCGAGAAAACTTTTCCGGAATGATCAGATTCCTCGAGGGAATTCGCAGCAATCCGCAAGCGGCGCACGACTGTTTTTCTATCTCTGTAAGGCACTGGAACTTTCAATTTGCCCACTTAGTAAGTTCCTGCATGTGCCATCGTTTTGAATCAGTTTGTACTTCCACCAAAGCACAAACTTATTAGACACGCAACATTAGACAGGCTTGAGCAATCTAATTCTTTCGGTTAAACTGACTGCTATAAAAGCAACATTGACACATCGCCATGAAAATAATTCAAAAAATGCAGATTGACGGAACAAACATAGATATCTGTCAAGGTCAAGCAAGAGAGATTATGAATTGCTTTTGGATACACAAAGTACTTTTATGCAATTGGATTATACCTCGTTTATCAAAAAGCAATTTTGGGCAGATAACAGCTTGTCTAAGAAGCGCCTGGAAGTTTCCACTGCGGTCAGGCATGCGATGCCTGTATCATGAGAGTAATATTGCATGCGTTGGAGAAATAAGATCTCTATGATCCGATGGATGTGTTCTACCAAAGTCTATGCGTGCACTGAGAGGCATGCTCCATCTACATGATGTCGAATCAGTCCTTCGCCAAAAAATTGCTTGGTTCGGTCACTTGCAACGGATGTCGGACCTATATGCTATTATGAAGTGGCTGAACCGAACATGAGAGGTGGCCAGAGGAAAGGATGGTGACAAAACTTGAAGAGATATTTAGAGCTTCTGTAGCTGAGCCCTCAATTGACGCAAGACCGACCAGAATTCAGAAGGCGTATTCATCCCTACCACAACGACCCTCGAACATCGGGAAGAAGAGACAATAAACGAGGATGAGAAACTAAGAGTAAGGACATAGATATCCTAGAATGTGCATACTCATCCCTGCCTTTGTGCAAGGACACATTTTGCCTGAATATCTTGACCTGAGTCTCCTTTTCTCCTCCTTAAAATGAATTTCTAGCTAGTTGCCTGCGGGGAATGTCAATAACTTGATTTCATTTCATTTTACATGAGAGCAAATTGCAGCTCTAAATGAAACAACAATTAGATAACAACTCAACTCTTCTGAACATCTGAACTACATCAAAATCCTTTCAAGAATTCTATTATCGCTGCAAGTTGCTTCTTTAACATTCTTCTAGATACTTATCTATTTAATTGTGCAAAACATCTGAATCATCGTTACAGTTGCGTACTAAGTGACTTCGTAATAGACATTCTATAGTTTCCTTTATTTCTTATTCTCTTCTGTTACAGATGTTTGATCTTCCCGCCGTTGTCAACATTTGGGGATTGTATTTCAACATCTGACGTTTATTATGAATTAAAGGGTCGTTGTGACCTCAACAAATTCGAAAATAATCACACGCTGTTGTTCCGACAAAGCGCGGTCAGTAGAGATGATGTCGATAGAAAAATTAGTGCATGTACAGCATCGCAACATAATTACAATCTTCTCACCTGAGGCTTGAAGAAGTACAACAACTAATTGCCGCAAGATGGTCAAATGTACTTTCTCTTAGTGTACATGCATTCACTTTAGTCGTACAATCAATTATCGATAGCTTAGTGAGATTTCTCACGTTATAATGGACTTTTCAGAGCAAATTATTTAGCTCATTGTTGTATATGTTTTTCTCTAAAGCTCATTAACCTCAATTACGTAGACATAAATGAGAATTTTCGCTTCTGTATGTGGAGGCCTATTCATAGAGGCAATCAAGTGTTCAGAAAAAATGTTGAGGATATGAAACTTGCGCATTTTTCATCGGCCTTCAAGAATGTTTTTAATATACTTTGATAACTTAAAATAGTAAAGAATATACTCACTATGGACGTAGAAACTAATGAGAATCTTGCTTCTGTTTATTCTCTAGTATGTGTACCGGAAGCCTTTTCATGCTGACCATTAGGTATATAAAAAGAATGACAACGATTAAGTCAATAGAAGACACCAACACCCTTGATTCCCCGCCGCACTCGCCTGACCCAGGAATCGAACCGAAGTTCGTGGAGGAGATGAGTTCACACCTTCTTCACTAGGCTACGCTGACGGTTCAAAAGGAATGCAATTGAAGGCAGTAGTCATCTCCAAGTGACATCGACGGCTTATTGTCCTATTATTTTCACTTGGAGATGACTGCTGCCTTCACTCGTATTGCCATTGAACCGTCAGCGTGGCCTAGTGAAGAAGGTGCGAACTCGTCTCCACCGAGGTATTCGGTTCGATTCCTGGGTCAGGCGAGTGCGGTCGGGGAATCAAGAGTGCTGGTGTCTTGTATTGACTTAGTAGTTGCCATTCTTCTTAGATAGGGATGGCTTAGTAGTTAATCAATGTGACTCGACAGGCCACTCGTGATGGTTAAATTGCCGAACACACTGGAATCAATGAAAAAGACATCGACTTGCCACGATCTCCATCAATGCCACGAGACAATGCTTATCGACACCTCCCATGTAACCACATCAATTTTGCAAATCTACTGACAAGTGCAGAGTTTTCATCCATAGAGAGGAAGCTTCTATCTTTTGTAATTCAGGTTGAAGTAACAATAACTTGCAAAAAAGGAAGTTTGAAACTCATCAACCTGATCATCGAATATTCATCTACCGCATGGAAAACCTGACACCTGGAAACGCTATCCGTCAAGCGCAAAAGGAAGCACAGTGATAAATCTGACTGTAATGATCATTTATTATTCAAGTGTGGGCTTCAAGGATGTGTAAATGGACTTTGATAACTAAAAATGGGAAAGAGTATTGTATGTACTTATCTCCACTTCTTTTCCATTTTATCTATCAATTGCCACAAAACCTCAGATACTCGCTTATCACATGTACAAAATCTCATGTACTTGTATTACGAACAAATTCTTTCAGCCGGAATGAGCAGAAAAATGTAATGAAACACGCTATATCTTCGTAAGTGATTTCCTGGTCTCTCATCAAGAAAGACTACACTTGTTAATCGAATACAAAATGAAAGCGTTGAAGTATCTATACTTTCCTTTGTCCAAGATATGTATAAAAAGTTAAAATGAAAGCCAGTATCGCAGATATCCTACCGCACCCTGCTTGTCTTAGCTGTTCTCATGGGAAAGGAGCCAAAAGCTTGCAAAAGTTTTGTTGGGGATTGTCCATAGGGATTTCAATTTTCCGTATTTTCCGTTTTTTAAGGAAATAAGTTTGTAAATATTTCAAATTTATGCATTCAAACACCGGTTTTTCGCGATTTTCCGTTTTTTTCTTGGGTGAATTGCGATCCCTGGTTGGCCCACAGAGATAAATTGCCTTTTGTCTGCGTGCTTGGGGCTGGAGATGACGTTCCTCAATACTGATGGTCACGGCCAGAACTAGTCTCGAAGGGCAAGGGGATCAATTTTCCATTGAACACAATGCAAATTCAAGCCTGAATTCTGACGAGCCAGAATATTGACACCACATTAAACGTACACAGTCAGTAAATTTAGATCGTGAAGAGTCGAACGGTGTGAATAATGATTTATCACGTAGAAAAATTGAGTTAAAGACACGGTACTTTTCAGTTGACAGGCCTGCGTGAAATCTGTTATGTAATGATGGCCTAGCAGGAAGCCGAAATAAGTAAATCAAATGACTTAATCATCGTCTGTACTGGGTTTCCTAAATAAAACTTTTGAGAAAAATGAATAACTAATGCCTCTTCTATACTAAAACTAAGAAGTTACTTCCGCAATTCGCGCGCTTGACCAATCACTGAAGCCACAGAGAGACGAATATCTATGTGAATCTCCATCGCTTGCTACCTTTGCATGCAATGGCTGGGATAGGATTATGTCCGCTCTAGACTAACCCACACGCAAATGAATATTTATGGTTTAGTCCGATCAACCAACAACTTTGTGTTATTGTAAGTAAAAGTGAATCTGTAAAAGTATTCGTCATGCCTCAAGAATCTTAGCTTTAAAGCCAATGTCATCGGGCTAACATGAACTCTGAAGATATTTTCTGACGCAAGTCTTCTTCACTGTGGTGCATCTATACTCTATCTTTGTCCGTCTTTCATCAGTGGATTCGTTGTCGTCGCTTGATGTGATGTTCATCATCTTCATCACTCTCTCTTCCTCTTCGCGAGTGATGACGATATAATCAAGCGACACGTATTCGTCACACACTGAAGGCGTGAAGTGTGTCGAGGTAATGCACTGATCGCATGGTAACATAGATATCTCAATAACCAATCGTAGTTTTGCATAGTCTTTGTGTAGATGAATGACGATTTGTCTCCACTATGGCGGCGTCTTGTCATTGGCCACTATTACTGTTTCATGACATGGTTTGGCGGGACGTCAAAACTCAATGTGCATGAAAATGCCCTCCCCTAAAACTGAAATAGCCTGAAGCAAAGAATTTGTTAGTGCTTGACTTCACAAACTGTTTCTATGATTTATTTGATCAATTTCCCGACAACAACGACTCCGAAAGAGCGTTGAACGTGTGAATATGGAAATGATTATTTTGGTATTCATTTTTACGACCTTCAAATGTGTATTTTTCTTTCAATTTGGTCAAACCTTTCAGACAAAACGGCCTTCAAAAGTCAATGTGCAATATGTAAGTTTATTTGGATTGCTCATTTGCTTCGACTAACGCTGATGAAATGCTCACCTGTAAGCATTTGCAAACTGAGAAATCTTTCATCAACGGCTTTGCTGATTTCTGTTTACAACGCTCCATAATAATGAAGGCGGAGTGTCCTTGAATTGTTTTGTGATTATCTTTCGGCGAGTAACTCAGTTTACTTTTAGACTTATGTAGCTCGGGTGAATGTCGTGAACTTGTGTATGTTTGTGTATACAGGATTATGAAGTTGTCAAGCAGGTTTGAAATGGATAGAAAATAAACAGAAAGCCAACGGCTTGTGTTTGTGAAGTTAATGGTCTCTAGAAATCAAACACTTCAAGTTGTGCGATTTTAGTTGAGAATTGAAGACAATTCTGCCGTAATATGAATCGTTACACTCTCTATGATCCTTTTGCGATTCAATGGTTAATAAAAAAGACAGTATAGATATCTATTATGAGACAGGAGGGAATTTGTCCATTTGGTGCGATATACGGAGCATAGAATTCAGATGCATGTCCTGTGTGGCAGTCTACACGTGCTGCAATGATGACTTTATATTTGCTCCAAAAGGCTTTGCTCGGAAACGTTTGGAAAAGCTCGCAGTGTGGCTGAGGCCTTAAGCAGACACTGAAAGCATTATTAATTTACCGATCTCAATTTTGGCCGATAACTCAAAATATCAATGTCGCCAGGCAGTCCGGCAGCCAGAGCGAGTTTCTGCAGGGAATGAGACCGAAAAGGAGATTTTCACAGAATGATGCACACCCTATAGCTGCTGCGGATCTGCGTGTCTGCCGGATTCTAGTTAGTTCCTCTTTTTGTCAGACCGATCAAAGAATAACATTTGTTAATCCACTGGGACGTAGATTGAAGTTTTCGGCTAAAATGACATTTGTCTGTTTTCTTTTATTAAATGAGAAATGTTAAGTTTAGAGCCACTACCAGATTAATTGATAATGTGTATTGGAAATGGCTTATTGATATTCTCGTTTTTAAATTCATGAATGAATCACTAAATTTTCTGTGAAGTGTCTTTATTGTCAAATATTTAATGCTATTTTCCAAAGGGAAGAACTTTGTTTTGGCACATCGCTCGTGCCATCTCATTCCCTTTGATAAGAAGTCAATACACAACAAAGATTCACAATATCGAATGATAAGCAAAACATTTGCATCTCTCTGGTGTAGTATTTATGGATTCTGTTTGACATGTGTGTAGACAATTTATGAAAATTCAGCGCGCTTATACAGAAATAGATCCGTTATGAATAGCACAATGGCAGTCCCGCATCGGTTAGACAAGTTTTGCTCATGTGATATGCGAAACTAAACAAAGATTAAATTTACCTACAATTAATTATTAATAATAAGTTATTCGTGTATTGTCGATTCCTCTTTATCATAACTGCGACATTGTTCACCAAATTATGTAAATGAATATATTGTGCGTACCAGCTATGATGTAGCTGTATAAGCGACCATTAAGTTTTGATTTGAAACCACAGCCGTGATTGATTAGGTCTAAGTCATTCTGTCTGGAACTGCAGCAAATGCGAATGAATATTCTGTAATATACTGCGGATGTGGGCAATTTACAACAGTAATTGCTCTTGATTTTCAATACTTCAACAGATAAGTAAATAAATTGAGATAAAGCTATTTTTCATTAAAGATGAATAATGACTATAGAAGGAAAATTTGTACAAAAATTACAAAAATAATAAATCCAATGTAATTCAATGTGAAAAAATAGAATGATAAAATGTTAAATTACAAAAATCCAATTTTCAATTTTGTTTTATTTCGCAAGAAAACCGCCGAATTTACCGCTCTACAATTTGCGGATTGTCATTGTCGCCATTGTCGTTTATTCATCGAATTTTCTTCATAATACAGCCTATGGGTTAATATCAGCTGATATCGAGGATTTTTGGGCAAAACATTGGGTGAAATTAGAAGCCCAGTGCTTGAATTGGACACCAACTAATGAATAATCCCAACTATAGCTATAATGAATTTTATGTGGTAGCTAATTGGAAAGCACTGCGACTACAAACTACAGCACGATCACTCTAAAATCAGTAATTGAGTGTTGGTTAATATTTGAAACTCTGTATTAATGTCAAGGTTTGCCAATTTCAAATCTTCAGCATTATCAGTAATAATTGTGAATTCTTTTCACAGGCGGAGAATAACTGCGCGTGTTGGTGGATTTGAACAACCAACCTCTGGCATTCTAGGCCAACGCTCTACCAACTGAGCTTTAAACGAGCGACAGCATGACATAAGTCTTCAATTGAAGAATCTGCTTTATCCAATCAGATTGCTTCATTCCCCAAGACAGCATAGCATTAGCCATTAAGCCAAACTACTTATACCGGAATATCAGTAATACAAAGCCAGCATTATACTTCTGAGAGAAGATAAAATATCGCATCGACGGTCTAAAATTCGATGTGTCGCTGTAAAGCAACGTTCAAGCAATTATATGGCAAAAGTTTGAGTCTCTCCGCTTGACATGTCACATGATTATCGCTGATTATCATAGATATATCAACGGGCGTGCAATGGGACAGTACAGACGTTCATTTTTGGAAATTGAATTGAATATTTTTGCAAGATTTTACACCTAAACACGAAATTTGTTTGACGAAACACTTGTTAAGTTTCTTTTCTTAAGACTCTATTTGTCAAATAAGTTCCTTCCCGTTCGATCACTTTTAGCTAGGCAATGCCATCAGCGTCCGGTGATTCCGCTGTTGCTTGCCGTACAATTAGTGAATAAATAAATGAACCTTGTTTATACTCGGAAGAACATTAGGCACGTAGCCTTTCTTCCATGTGTCCAAGTTGTCATTTATCCCGCTCACGTCTTGCAGAGTGCACCTATTTTAAAGTTTTTTGTTTGACCTGACCAAGGTTTGAACTCAGGTCTCCCGGACGGAAAAGGGAAAATTGAGAATCCGACAAATGCATTGAGCATATCCACAACGATGAATTGTTTTCGTGTGCGTGAAACTGACGATTCAAACATATGTTCTGAACCGAACAAGATTTAAGCAAGATCTTAGGTTTTTATAAGATTATTTTAGAATGCCGACGTTAAAGTAACTATCACGTAATTTCTCTCATCTGAAATAGTGTGATGCAGTGCACCATTGCTTTAGAAGGAAAGAATAAAGAAACAAAAAAACAAAATCCGATAGTTTCTAAGCATGGTGAAGCATGAATGTTTTCCCATCTTGTATGCTTATCATTCATCTTCGCTTGCCGGTTGCCGCTTGGAAAGAAATGAACGCTCAAGTATGCTCCAATGTGGCACAGTGTAGGGTGTCTTCGTTCTAAAATAAGAATGTGATTGACTTTGATATGTGTGGGGAAACAGGGCGGCTAAATTCATCCGTTGTCATAGCAAGAGAATTGCAATAAGCGAGACAATGTGAGAAATACAGAATTAGACAGGTTGTCTCTTCTTCTGTTTGACTAGAAAGGAAACATTGGAACATTTAAGGTTAATGAAATGGCACAATCTGCTGACATAATACCATAGCAATCGAACAATGAGCAGCCAGTTCAACATTAAACACGCCAAATTGTGCAAAGTTTCATTGACTGTTGTTTGCATAGAAATTGACAACAATAAAACCTCTAGAATGGAAATTAAGCTTCATGCAATGCACAATAACGGCACATAAATCGCACGCATTTTCAGTTAGATGCACCTGCCAACGTCTGTATCATTGGGTTGAAATCAGTCACATGGGTAAATCGAAGCTTTTAATTGGTTCTTCATGCCCCAACTTAGTTACCCCGGATGTGCCGCGACCTTGAGTCAATTTCCATTCTAGTGAACTTCCGATAAACAGTTTATTTCTATGGTTGTTTGTATTCATGCCACGAACACAACTTTAGAGAGTTCATTAGACATCAGCAAAGTAAATCTAAGTTTATGCTTGCATTTGATTATCGTGCATAGACTTCGGAATATGAAGCTCTCATAGAGGTCGGATTATTAGCTATCTTTGCTGTCTTGGAATCTTTGATATCCCACCTCTATAGTGAATCAGCCAGCGATAGTGTAATTGCCAAGGTCGCACAACAGTTATTTGCGCAACAAGTGCATGATTGCTTCATCACTGAATTCCACGACTTCAAATGCTATGATGAAGCAATTTTATGCACGAGTTGCGTAGGAATGATATTTTGGAGACGTGCTATGATGATCAAGGACAAATTGTGATTGACATGTCTCAGATCATCAAGAGTATTTGAGCAGAGATTTAGCTTCATCAATCGTGAAAATATCTATTCACAGATCTAGTCTTTACTAAAGCAGGGCAAGTAGCCTCATAATCGGCAAAGATTAATCCCGTGCATTGAAGTAAATATTATTTCCCGCGTGTGCAGTTATCTGCTTTACAGGTCAAACAAAGCGATAGGATATCTACAAAACATGCACGGAGGTCGGAAACAATGAAATTGCTCTCCTCATATTTCTGTGATTATTGTCTGGTTTGAAGTGTGTGTGGCTGAGATGTTTTCATCATTAGTTGGGAGGAGCTCCACTTTTGGCAATAAAAATTATTCTGTATTCAGTATCGCTGTTATAATGGTTGCTTTTACGCCAATAGCTCTCATTTAATTATTATCACAGACAGGCAGAGGTTGAGTTTCAAATTGTTTTCAACTGTCAATCCGTTAAATCGAAAGATAATCACCTCGAGCATTCAAGGATTCTCGAACTTCCGCGTCATCTGTCAGAGTTTGATTTTGACACCACATATTTTTTAGAAAAATGGAATTAACTATTTATTTTTCTGCCATGCTTGAATTTTCAGGTTTTGAAGTGCATTTCTGGATAGCTAGCACTGTACCCGAAGACTCTTGATTTCATTGCTATTTTCTTTCAAATGTTTTACCCGGAATGTGATCAGTAGTTTCTCCCAGTCCGTTGGAAAAATTGTGCATTATTTCTCACCGGCTGATTAAGTCAACTGCCGACTATATGTTGACTCTCTTCTGATGTTTTCTTAATACGATTACGAATTATCCATAGAGATCGGAAATCTAGGAATAAGGGCCATCTGAGGGATTATTTAACTATGATGATCCTATGGAACGTCAGTGTGTGAGGATTTCGTAATTAAAGCCGATTCAGATGGCTGTTTTTATTGCAAACCGAAAAAGAAGTCTGTTCACGGCGAGCACTAATGCCCGACAATGCGCACAGCATTTGTGTGCATTGCAAAATGACATTTAAGGTCGCTAGCATTAGATATGAATCTTTACTTGTATCACACATTTATGGCAAGTAACTTATCTGTGGCAATAGTATGTCTATAGACATAGATGCGCAGGTATTGATGTTGTAGTGAAACTGCCTGCCACAGATGAAGAATATTTAGATGTGTTTAAATTTCAAATAAACTGTTTAATAACTTTGTTCATTCATTTGCATGGTCGCGATCGTGTAGCTCGGATTTGGAGAGAAATCTGTAGATATCAACAGACAGGACGAAATGTC
This sequence comes from Prostheceraeus crozeri, assembly GCA_907163375.1. NCBI lineage: Eukaryota > Metazoa > Platyhelminthes > Polycladida > Euryleptidae > Prostheceraeus > Prostheceraeus crozeri. The sequence continues at coordinate 138,593 of CAJQUW010003791.1, forward strand.
ATTCGCATCAATTGACCACTGACAATAGATACGCAACAAATGGTTGCTGCCAATTTGACCCACAACGGTTTACCACAAATGCAATTAAATACAACACGTCGTGTATACAGGCACTTGTTAAGTATATATGTGAATGTTGACCATTATCATCGCCGATTACAGCCTCAGTCCCTGGTTTTACAAGCAGTCTAGTTCTCAATATTTAGAAAAATAGCTCATGTATTCAAAAGCCTTCATTCCAGAATCCTTGGATTTCATCACTTTGAGTTGATTATTGATTTAACTTCTCTTCATGAATTCTTATTTTGTGCTGAATTTGCAACCTAATTTGATTATTCACTGTGTGTTAAGATTGAAAAATTGTGTAGGCGAAACTGCATTTTGCTCCCCTAATTAAGTTCCCTGACTCTCAGCTGTGTTTGAACATACACGCACGCGCGAGTTTCGTTTTGCGTTCTTTATTTTAATGTTCCACAGCAGCATTAGTTATTTTTGACATTTTTCGAAAACTTTTTCTCGTTTTCCAATATCTTTGGAAATGTCGGTTTGGATCGCTTGATCAAATGCAGAGGAAAGAAGATGCATTAGCCTTTGCTGCTGTGGGTGAATCAACACCTGCTTGATTTATGACTCTCTGATCTCAATCACAGCTTTATAACTTGAGCTGTCTGTTATGTGCTTGCTTACTAACACAAACCAGCTATTTCACAGGCTCTTCATTATTCCTAAAATCATTGCTTTTGCCGAATGGAGATGGACTCTGTTGGCTTGTAGTGTTACAGAGCTAGTCAATGAAACTATTGTCTTCTAAATCTGCAAAGGTAAAATGCCATGATATGAAAAATGTCGCAGGGCAAGATTCTTTATCCTCCTGCCTATATCTTTTTCCAGTAGCAGAGAATATTAGGATGAGATTGACTTGTATTGAGAGTGAATTATTTGTTGCACAATGCATGAGGAATGCAGCTACTTGCATGCAGGTTTTTGAATCCGCATTTTATTGATGCTGGCAAATAATACGCTGTCTAGTTATATTTCTGCTCTGTGGTCTCCATGGCACAGTGGTTAAGTGCTTTGGCTAGCGGTCTTTTAGTTCAGAGGTCGAGGCTCGAGAGCGTCATTAGATGTCGGCAGGAAATCTGGTGCATCCCCATCTGCTCCCAACGACAACTTCAGTCCGCACTGAATGCTGCCGCCAGACTCTTCTGTAATGCAAGGACAAGTGATCATATCACTCCTCTTCTTCAAGACTCGCATTGGCTTCGCTTCCCTTAGAGAATTGACTACCGGCTAGCTATCTTGGTGTTCCGTTGTCTCCACGGTACTGCAGCAGTCTATCTTGCGGAAGAACTCACATCTGTCCGCAGCATCCCGAGCAGGAGCAGCCTTCGATCCGCTAATACTCCTGCTTTCTGGATTCCCTCAAGTCGACAATTGGTGCCCGTGCCTTTCCTTCTGTTCCGTGTGTGTGTGTGTGTGTGTGTGTAGAACAATCTCCCAGCTGAAGTGGCCTAACATTCCTCCCTCCACCTTTCAAACGCTCCCTCATAAACCTTTCTCTTCTCTCGATCTTATCCCCGGTGCTAATTTAGTTCAGGATGTACTTTTATTTTTTGTAAAGTGACCAAGCAGAATTTGAACGATGCGCCACAATAATATTGTTCCATGAATAAATAGATAAATAAATAAGACTAGAGTGACTCCTCACAATGCTCCTACAATTAAGCTCCTTGTCCACTATTTCCATTCCGTCAGTTGCTACACGCTCTCCTCCTATATTGTTGAGTCACTGGTACTCATGGTAAATCTGTCCGTAGTGATCAAGTCTGCAAACCCGTAAAAGTGAATCAATTGCCATAGAACTCCACATAGATGTAGATGAGTATCCACATACAAATCGGACATGTAGTTCTAGAATTGGAGACGATAACTCCGATTGTAGCGATGTCAGCAACTTGATCTAACTTCGTCATTCGATCCATTCTGAACAGATAGCACTTGAGATCGACACATTCATTTCGCGACATTTCGCGAAGTGATAATGACAAAGGCCACATGTCTTCCAGTAATATAATTAAAGTGAGAAAGATTCGGTTGAGCAAGATTCGTGTGGTTTGAAATAGGAGCTAATGAGACGAAGACGGAGAGAGAACAATATACGCACGAGCGGAAGTCAATAGCACCACTTCCGATTGGATCACATCCCCATTGCGCGTCGATCGCAAATGTTCCTTCTTTCTATATAAATTTGTTAACCGGGGCAGTGGCCTTGTGGTAGAGTGCTCGTTCTGCGTGCGGGAGACCATGGTTCAAATCTTGATCAAATAACAACTCGGCCACATGGAAGGAAGTATTCCGAGGATAAACACGGTTTATTTTTCCATCTAGTAATTACTTGCTGGTTTTGGATTCCTAAGATCTTGGTATAAGCTGTCTGCATTGACGGTTACCGCCAGAGGGTAATGGCTTAAATCCACCAAGACGCGCAGCTGCATGTATTTCCCGTCTATGTCGCACTACACTTCACTGCTCTCACTATCTCCTGCACATAATTTATCGCTTTTCAGATAAATAACACATCGTGCTAAGAGTGAGATCTATAAAATATATCATTAGCTCATGACATTTTCCACCCAGATTGACATTGTCTGGATTCTCACAGCAATTAGTATAAGGCGATAAGTTCTCGTCTATGTAGCGGCGTTCAATTCCGAAGAATTCATCAGCGTGACCTCAAAGCGAGCAGCCCGTCAAAGAAGTGTAATTTCAAACAGCGTAACATTGTAACTGTCAGGTTATCTGTTATCATGTTGGTTCAGTTACTTTCCGAAACAGAGAACGGAACAAAAGCAATAATTTTAAGCAGCCGTTTTGATATTTTACAGTCATCCATTAAGAATAGTGTGTGAGAGCAGTGAATCGTTGCAAATGATATTTCCTTTATGATTGGTAACTCATAGCTGTTCTGCAACGTTGCTTTGTTGTGCCTAAAACATCATAATAATAACTGTCTGAGAACAAATCATTTCAAATCATAATCATGCATGCGTCTGATATTTTCTTAGTGATAAATGCATTCGTTTGCAAAAATGTCAGTCACGCAAGAATGTTGGGTGTTGCGTGCTTCTCAATCTTATAAATATTGCTGCCCACGGATTGCTGCTAAATTGGACTGCAATGAAGAATTTCTATGCTTGATAAGAAAGTAGACACTCACTACCATAGAAATTAACAATACCATAGAAAGTCTTAGAATGGTAATTGCATGAAAATTACGGCACACGCCGGGTGAACTTAGTTGGGGCAGAAAGAAAATTGTACGAGTTGGTTTCCTTGTTTTCTGGTTGGCATTTATATTTATCAAGGCAATTTGTGATCTGGATTGTTGCCCCATGTCCAAAGAGCATGTACACGAAAGCAATAGTGAATCTACAAAATACTGCAGCGACAGGATGACAAAGAAGGAAATCCTCTAAAACATTCTGTATGTTCATCATTTTGAAATATCGCTCCTATAATCTATCAATAGTATAATCAGACTCTTATGCAACTTGTAATGTCGATTTACAAAACATGCATAACTCTATCTTGTAATCAGAAGCCAAGAAATCTTAGAGTATTCAATTTACTTTGAAGAGTTCCCCTGTTCACTAAATTTGAATAATTTTCAAAATATCACATGTGTCATTCAATGATTAATTGAAAACTTCCGGCGACATTTCATTTATTTGAGAAAGATTGTCGGTAAAGAAACTTTCAATGTGTTTATTCCACAGAAGCGCCAGGTTTCTTAGCCGCTTGAAGAAGAAATTATCCAATAATTAGACTTTCTATCGGTGAATTCTTCAGATGTTCTTACAAACAGCACACCGACCACTTTCAATTATGAATTTTTGAGCCAATTTTTAATTCTCATTCAAATATTGAAAAATTGGAAAATTGTTGTCAGTGACTGCTACAAATAGACACAGTATATTAATCCATGGAATAGTAGGCTATTTCACATGAAACAATGCCGCCATCTCACTTGCAATTCTCTTCATGAAAATCCTGTTTTTTGCTGTCAACAACTTCCACAACCAACTTGGCAAATAGTTTGACTATGATACAATGTTTTAGATCGAATCTGATCTACAAACCATAGATTTTTCCATGTGCCATCATTGTACATAGGCAAGATATCAAGCTTCTATTCTAGTGCACTATTATCAACTTCTATGCTCACTACCTATCGAGGTCGCAGAGATATAATAATAATAATAATAACTGTATATTTATAGAGTGCCATTACTTGGTGAGCTCATGGCGCAACAAAATTATACAACATTACATGTACACAAAATAACATAAACACATCAGCGATTGGAAGAAATAAAGTGTGTCTTCAAAGACTTTTTAAATGAGTGTAGGGATGCTGAGTTCCTCACGTCTCTGGGTAAGGAATTCCACAATACGGGTGCAGCATAGGAAAATGATCTTCTTCCGAATCGAGTCCGGTAATTGCGAGACTCCAGAATTCGGTCATCATCAGATGAACGCAACACGCCTAGGAACATATACGGATACGAGATCTGACAAATAGGACGGACAAGAGCCCTGAAGAATCTTGTACACAGTGACACAAATTTCAAAACATATCCGTTGTCTGATACGAAGCCAGTGTAAATCAGAAAGATGACACGATATATGATCATATTTCGGGATACGCATAATTAACCTCGCCGCATTGTTTTGAATACGCTGTAGCTTATCCAGAAGATACGTTGGACAGTTGTATAGAATTGAATTACAGTAATCAATTCGAGAAAGAATAGTACTGCACACCACAGTTTTACACGCATCCGTTGATAAATAGCGTCGGATATGGCGCAAGCGGCGCAACTCACAATTTAAAACACGAATCAAGTTGATAACGTGACACGATGAATCGAGGTTTCGATCGAATGATATACCAAGATTCCTCACTTTCTGAGAAAAATCAAAATGCGGTAGTGGCTCAGTTGGCATTCTTATGCTTGGAGGATATAACATAATCACTTCAGTCTTCCGTCTATTCAAAATCAGTTGATTACTTGCCAACCAATCCTCCACTTGATGAAGACAATTATTCGCAGACAGTAAGAGCTCATGTACTCGCTCAGAAGTCGTGCTTTGATAGAATTGGCAGTCATCCGCATACATATGGTATTTGAAAGAGTGGCAGCCGAACACTTTCGAGATTGGTGAGAGATAAAGCTAGAATAAAATAGGTCCTAGGACGGAGCCTTGCGGTACACCACATGAAAGAAATGATTTTTTGGATGTACTGTGAGACACCATAACAGACTGAGTCCTTTGAGATAGGTATGATACGAACCATTCATGAGCTGTTCCTATCACGCCATACGTATATTTCAGACGGGATTTCAAAATATCATGATCAACCGTATCAAATGCAGAAGTCAAATCAACAAGCACAAGGACAGACACTTGACCATTGTCAAAAGATAATAGCAAGTCATTCATGATTTTCAATAGCGCCGTCTCCGTGCTATGACTCGACCGGTAAGCCGATTGATAAGATTCAAATAAGTTATTCGCAGTCAGATGTTGCATCAACTGTTGAGAAGCTACTTTCTCTATCACTTTTTAAAGAAAAGGTAATTGTGACACCGGACGATAATTTCCAAAAGAATTCCTATCCAATGTGGCCTTTTTCAATAGGGGCTTGATAACAGCATGCTTTAAAGCAACAGGAAAGACACCAGTTTTCAATGAATAATTGACAATTTCAGTAATCACAGGTAGCACATCATCAATGTGATCTTTCAGTAGAGCTACAGGGATGGGATCCAAAACTGATGATGTCATCGACAATTTAGCTATGACTTCACGTATGTCAGACTGTGACATTACTTTGAAAGAAGACAATGGAACCCCGGAGAAACGCAAATCAAAAACATGACTATCATCAGTATCACTATTAGTGGCACCAGTGATTTGTCTCTTTACGTACAAAATCTTATCAACGAAATAATTCAGAAATAAATCAGGCAAATCCGTAGAACAGTAAATTGTTGGAACTTGATTCCGCTTCTTGTTTGAGGTTAGATCATTCACAACTTTAAACAGCTCTTTACTGGTTTTAACCTCATTGATCAATTTGTTATAGTAATTTGACTTTGCTCGGGTAACAAGTCTGATTACCTGAAGCTACAGACTAGTCTCAGATATCTAGATATCTCAGATACAGGCTAATCTCAGATATCTACCTTAACATGCGCGATATGCGAGCCATAGTAATCGAATAACCGGAAACATATGATTTTTGGTATTTTGCAACGTGCACCTTTTTGCATGCAGAGACATACTTGTACCCGAGAAGTTATTCAAAGTTCATTGACGATTTTCCGAGGTGAAAATTGAGAAAATGAGTTTAGTTCATTAATTGATTTATTTGTAATGCAAGCGCCAACCGTGCGCATGATACGATGACGAAAGTCCTCCGAAGTTAAGAAGAAATGAGTTTTTATTCCATAAAATTTCAATTTAATCTTCTGATAAAGATATAGTTCATTTAGGTTGAATGAATTTCGCTGAAAATGCAAGAAGTACAAAGTATGCAAAAATGCAAAATCTTTTTGATGAGAACTTGTCTTTAGATGTTCAAGAAAGGGAGTAGAACAAATACAACATGCTTCACTTGATAAAGATGATTGTTGTCCTTGGACAGTTTTTATTTTACATTTGATCTTTATATCCATAAACGTGGCCTTATTTCAACAGATTTCATTGACACCTTCTGCAAAGAGAGATTATGAGAGACCATTATGCGTTATATCACAAGCATTCTTCATTACGATGACGCTTAAAATGAAATTGAAAAGATAAATAGACGGCATCGGAAGCACTTTTCACAAAGTTTGTTAGATAACATCTCTTCCAATATCGTAAACAGAAACTGCAAATGTCGCTTGCATTAGTATTTTGTGGAATTTTGCTAGTATAGCTCAATTGGTTAAGTGCCGCACTTCGGTGAGGGGCAGAAGGTCCAGGGTTCGAGTCTGTCAGTGTGTGGAAGTCCCATCGCTCTCACTAAAGGCTCCGAATACTGACCTGGCGAGAGTTGAGAGTCAAAGAGGGCTGCCAGCCTAACTTGGGGCCAGGGATCAGTGAAAACACCAACACCGACTATGGCAGTACTTTCTGATATGAAAGTCACGACCCAAAAATGATTCGTCAGCGATCTTATCCATTTCTTCAACTGATTTATTCACGCATGATATGCTTCGCTCTTGACTTCTGTGAATGATTATTGCAAATTGTACTGGAATATTACTTTTAGGAACAGGTGACACTGATGGCGACGACAGATTTTCAAAGGCATGTGAAATTGAACCGCTATAATTTATTAAGTCTAGTTTCCTTCTTTTTGAAGATTCGTCAGCATAAAAATCACATTCAGCAATTAATGTATTTAATACTGTAAACAATGCTTTTAGACATCTAATTGCTATTGACACCTGCAGAGTTTCCTAATTTTGAAGATCGATGAAAATGTCAGATTCAAAAGTAGAAGTCAAATGTTTATTTTTTGCATTGCTGTAAATTCCTCCTAATTGCACCAACTTAATAGTTTTAATCATTAGCAAACTGACATGTATATTGCTTCTTTTCTTCTGATGATGCGATCAACACTTCGGATAAAAACCCTTGCAAAATCGTTCCATAAAGATTTCTTTTAACACATTATTAATGCATTATTAATGGTTCGCCTCCTTTCAACCTTGAAAGCATGCTCTGCATCAGATGTGTGATGTTCAAAGGATAGAGGAAGCTCTAACCTAATTAAAGATATGGATGAGTTTCTGCGCTGTTTGATTCCTCCGTGAATGAGTTTTACATACATCGGTTATGCAATGTTTCAACCTATACAGAGAGAATTTCATCTTTTATCAAACTAAATTATAAGCGTGAGGTTTTACTTAGCATGTTTCAAGAAGACAGGTCAGTGTCGTTCATCTTTCTGAGAGATCTTCAGTATGAAATCTTCTGTGAAAAAAGGATATATGTGGACAATGCAGAAGAGATTAACCAGTTAACCGGATGAATGTGATGCAACAAAGGTGAAAATGTGATTCTCAAGGTTGTGATTGAAGCCTGTCGATCAGTGACTGTGTGAGTGAGGTTTCAAGTCGTTCACCGGTAAGCAAGAGAACTGAAGTGGGTTTCAATCACAGAATTAGGCAAGTCGTCTCTTCCTCTGGTTGACTAGAAAGGAAGCATTGGAACATATAACGGTAATGAAGTGGCACAATCTGCTGACATAATACCATAGTAATCGAACAATGAGCAGCCAATTCAACATTAAGCACTCCAAATTGTGCAAAGTTTCAGTGACTGTTATCAGCCGGATCATACAGGAAGGAGACACAGACGATGTCAAGTTCTACAAAGCAGTTTGTGAGCGTTTTTTCGTGGACCTGCTATCTTTTCTAATAATGATCGAAGGGCCCAGCATTATCGAGAAAACTTTTGCGCAATGATCTGAATTCTTCGAATCTGAAGGAATTGTGGCGATCGGAGCATTTTAAAGGAATTCACAGCATTCCTCAAACGACGCACGACTATTTTTTCTATCTCTGTAATGTATTAAAAATTTCTTTTTGTCCACTTAGTAAGCTCCTGCATGTGCCATCTGTTTGAATCAGCTTGCACTTCTAGCAAAGTGACACGCTTAAACAATCTAATTATGTGGTTTTAAGTACCTACCACTGAACTGAGCTGAGAATTTGCAGTTCATGATTCTTAAATTCACGCTCGTACGATTCCCATCCAGCGTTGTTTTGACAGAGCTGCTTTCTGTATCTACAACTTTACATGATTGATATTTAAACGTTACTATCCAACATTTTATAAATCTGTGGTCACACGGTCAGTTTTATCATTTTTCCTCAGACGGTCTGCAACAACCTTTGTTAATGGCCAACTTTCATGAATATTTAGACAAGTGATGTCTCTTAATTGGATCTTACTCTGTGAGAATAGTTTTTTTATATTGCACCAACATGATTAGGCCCATTGGCAGAGTCCTGACCGCTGAGAAATTGATAACAATAAAGCCTCTAGAATGGAAGTAAAGCTTCATGCAATACACAATAGTGGCACAAAAGTCGCACGCATTTTCACTTAGATACACTTGGCGGCGGCTGCATCATTGGATTAGAATCCGTCACATATACAATTCTGGACGTTTCATTGGCTCCTCATGTCTCATCTTGGCGCCCCCTGATGGCCGCGACCTTGAGACAATTTCCATTCTCGACAGCCTCATAAACAATCTGTCTATCTATGCCAGGCGTATCTATTGTCCTCTCTCAACTTCGATAACACAGATATCTGATTTCAATGATAAAACCCATAGATGTCGTTTATGAAAGCTATGCTAAGATAGCAAAGATAGCTAAGGCTGGAGGTAATGTAATATAATTTAAAAATACATTATGTTTGCAAAAAGCAGCATTTATTATTTATTGCAGGCGCACTAACTTAGGCGATTTGCCGGTAATGTATTTAAAGTGATATTAAATGAATGCCGTTGAAGTTTCACCAACTTGCTAATTGCAAATCTCAAATTTACCCGAGCATGACTGCACCTTTATATAGAGAGTTGTGCCGATGTTGAGAGATGTAAACTAGGCCTGCTGATGATTCCTGATATGGGATGAAATAGCAGCTATTCAGGTCTGTTCAACTGAGGATGCAACTCAATATTTTATTGTTCTATTTACACCTATGAAAAGCCTAGAATAGTACATGTGACTGATTCTAACCCAATGATTCAGCCGTTTACAAGTGTATCTACGTAGGTGAAGATGCGAGCGATGTTTGTGCCACTGTTGTGTGTTGTGTGAAGCTTTGCTTCCTAAAGGTTTTATTGTTATCAATTTCTAAGTCCATGACGAAGCATTGTCTACAATGTGCGTCCGTTCTTGTCGGATTTCTACGTATCACACCATAGAAATTATAGCAACAAAGCCTCTAGAATGTAAGTTCAGCTTCACAATACACAATAGTGGCACAAGCATAGCACACGTATCGGGAAAACATTGACAAGGAGATATAGTCATGGATGCGTGGCTCACACACGGTGTTCCCCGTCTCTGCGGAAATTCGAAAAATCGAAGGGAATTTTTTTTCTACGGAATTTTTTAAACAGTGAATACAATGGTAAATGAATTGTTAGGAGGATTTAGTTTGATAAATCAGGTGATGACGTCATAAGCTTTAGGCTAGATGTGGCGTGGTCGATGGATGCGACTAGTAAATCCCTTCGGAATCCACATTTTGGTAAATTAGCGTTGGGTTGTTTGTCGATTCCGTCGGGTAATTCTGAAGTCGAAAGAACATTTACGATACTTTCAGATGTTACAACGAAAAAAGCATAAATCTAAATTGTTATTCTTCCCAGCAGCAGATAGGACTCGAGTTTCAGTCACAAATTCACATAAATTTTTTGTTTGAATGATTTTCTTTCATCCGTGCAGTTTCCAGCTCTCATTGTTGATGACGGCAAGCTGGCAAAGTGTGAAAGATCGAAGTGGAACGATATCTGCAATTTTGATGAATTTTCTGAATTATTAATAGTAAACTTTGTCTGAATTTTCACCCGATCAGGACAAATTGGAAGTTGTGAAGCTGTTAATTGTAAATTCATCGCAGTTCGAGACAGATGCGACAAAGTCAACGGGTTTCCCCTCAATAATTTTTATTTGCCTGAACATGAATAAAATTTGCTGTGGAAGCAACGTGACATCTGGTTATCAGACAATGAACCGAGTTATCTTCATTACTCAGATCAAACAGATGTTGGGCGATAAAGCATCATTTTGGAGGAAGAAAGTTTGGCTTTCCTGTCCGTGTCAGCTGAAGGAAGTTAAAGTTCTGAGAATGCCAGGAAGACAGCTTGATAACAGCCTGGGTCACTGCTGTGGTCTTGCTTGGCCTTGTGATCTTTTGGTCGTGCGGTCGAGCCCTAGAAGTATCATTGGAAATCGGTCGGAAACGTATCCAAACTAAATACATTATAAGCACAGAATTAGACAGGTCGTCTAGTCTTCTGTTTGACTAGAAGGGAAGCATTGGAACCTGTAATGTTAATGAGATGCACAGTCTGCTGACATAATACCATAGCAATCGAACAATGAGCAACCAGTTCAACCACAGAATTAGACAGGTCGTCTATTCTTCTGTTTGACTGGAAAGGAAGCATTGGAACCTGTAATGTTAATGAAATGGCACAATCTGCTGACATAATACCATAGCAATCGAACGCCAAATTGTGCGAAGTTTCAGTGACTGTTATCAACCGGATCACACAGCAAAGAGACACAGTCGATGTTGCTCTACAGAGAAGTTTGTGAACGTTTTTTCGTGGACCTGCTATCTTCTTTAATAATGATCGAAGGGCCCAACATTATCGAGAAAACTTTTGCGCAATGATCTGAATTCTTCGAATCTGAAGGAATTGTGACGATCGGAGCATTTTGAAGGAATTCAGAGCAATCCGCAAGCAACGCACGACTATTTTTCCTATCTCTGTAATGTATTAAAAATTTCCTTTTTCCCACTTATTAAGTTCCCGCTTGTGACATCTGTTTGAATCAGTTTTCACTTCTAGCAATGTGATCCGCTTAAACAGTCTAATTCCGTGATTATAGCACTCCAGAAATGTCTGACTATGTAGGCAAGCATCCAGCATGGGGTAGTACTGTAAGGCTATTAATTTTCGCGGATTTCGCGGTTTGATAACAACCGCGAAATTAAATACCCCGCGAAAAAATGAGGTTAAAATTCTTTCGAGATTTTAATGATAAATGTACTTGATGTATGTATTGGGATAAATATAGGAATGCAATACGCAAACTATGTCATACAGTGCATGTAGATATCATCAAAATAGAATTCAAATATAACAAATTCTTTATTGTGTTGGAAATTACAAGAATGCTCAGTAGTTCATCATCATTCTCGCGTTACCTTGCACTTTCCGTATGCATCCAGGAGACCGGTCTTCCGCCATCCCGTGACAATTGCGTGAGCATCATTTCATCCATTCATGTCATCTAAACATTCTCAATACAAAAAAGTTAGTCAGTGTGTGAAAATTAGTAAGACGATAAAAATTAACAAAATTCCTTGATTTTTGTCGTCTAACTAATTTTTGCGCGCTGACTAACTTTTTTTGTATTGAGAATGTTTAGATGACATGGATAGATGAAATTATGCTCAGGCCCTGAATCATCAGTATTTCAAATATCAAGTAAATCGGGTTAGTAGTTCAAAAGCCAGACGCATTTATGTGCAAATCTTGCATTTTCTCCCGTTGAGATAATACGTTTGCATGGCCTACAAATGGCAGATCTGGCGCTCTGAATGATTCAGTGAACTGTAACCAATTAACCGCGAAATCTAATACCGCGCGAAATAGGCAAATCGACAAAACCGCGAAATATAATACCCGCGAAATTAAATAGCCTTACAGTATTGACCAGGGTAATCCAATGATATGCAGGGTATTCGATGAATTGTCATCTACCTTTCTTCAAAGACATCGCCATAGACATCGTTGTGACTGTCTGCATCTTTGGTCAGCTGAAGATGAAACTTTCTGGCGATTGTTCCCTTTTAATCTCACAACCGAATTACAAGTGCCAATGAAAATGTAGTTATTGCTCGACAACAGCAGACGGATGCAACAATACGCGGCATTAAGAAGAGCGGCTCGCTGTCAGAGCCGAAGGTTATGATGATATGACGCTGACTTGTGTTGTGATTTAGTTGTTTGAATTCACTAGGAATAATATTAATGCATCTCAATATAGACATGCAGACAGCAGTAGACAATTTGTTTAAATTTGATATTTAAGAATTGAGGTGAAGTTATGATCAGCATGGTCAGCATGTAATTGCTATATAAATAATAGCAAAATATACTTTAAGTAGTACTGATGATAGCCTTATAAGTAGCAGTGTCCCCTTTGTGCTACAAGTAGTGGATCAATGAATGGACAGACTTTCACGCCTCACAATGCATTTGGTGCATTTGGTCATTTAAATTTGCAGTTACTCAATTTTTTCTCCTCTAATATAACTGAGATTCTAGCAAAACACTGACAGTGTACGTACATTTTGAAAAGTCTCTATTTGAATTGTACTCAATTCCGCTAATCTAACAAACAATCTCTCAGCATTTTCACAAGACGCTTTTATACGATAGATAATCAAAACATATTGCTTATCTTTCAACAGATGAGTAAAAAGACTTCAATATAACTTTTCTCAAGCGCTCGTAATTGAGAAAAGCAAGATGAAATGAAAAGTTTGTATTCATCGGCTTTGTGACTTCAGATGTTTGCTCTGAACATCTCAGTCAATTTCGTGACACTTCAATCATGAGGAATCGATCTAAACTCGACAGCATCATTGTCTGACATTGCCGTTCATAAAGACAGGTTTAATGAGGAGTTTGGGAGAATGACAACTTGGCAGTCTGTTCATGTCATAATGTCATTGTTTAAATACAAAAGCATTTAATTTTCGAAAAGCATGATAGAGAAACTACTTTGCTTATGTTCCAGCTGCATGATGTGTTGATTTCTTGGTTCACTACCCGACTGACACGTTTTCGCAGACACTAAATGTACATCTGATTCATTTCAATCATGAATTACTGAATGTTTGACCGCTCATCATTATTCTAACCTTCAGGATGTAGGAATCTTTATTGAATTACATCTTCTGTGCTTGATATATCAAATATAAACATTAGCCTTACATAGAAAAACCTATCTAGGCTATAAAAACTTAGGAATCAAAACAAAAGATCAAAAAAATTAAAAACAAGAAAGCACTTCCTGAAGTCATATGCAATAGGAGAGCTCTGGCATCTCATCTTGCCAGCGTCACGCCTAGAAAGTTAAGCACCTTATTGAGAATGCATGAGTATTGCACATTTCGGCAGAATGGCAGGGATCTAGGAATCCAATTTAATGCTGCCACTGCCTCAGAGCCCCAAGCACCGTAAGTGATGACCGCCATAGGCACACATATCTATCCCAGACTGGCAAACTTTCCGTCATTTGCTTGATGTTTGCGTTTCTCTGCTGCTGTCAGACACATATCCGATGCTGCACTCGCTCCATGAATAAAATCAGAAGTAAGCGGATGTGCAACAGTGATGTCAACAGCAGCTGCCTTCCCTAGTAACCAGTCAGGGATGAGAATGTCGGCTGTGCTGTCTAGATTGTCTCTGGAGCCTTCTTCCAATCTTGGATTCATTCTTCCTTGCTGGCAGAAACGGTGTATGGAATTGCGAATGGTGTTATGTCGCTTCACAACATCAGGTCCTCATTTGCAAATTGTACCATGTACACCAAAATCATCCACAACTTTGTCTGGACATATAGGTCAAGTAGAATGGCAATTCAACGACAATCCCAAGCGAAGCTTCAACAGCATTGTCTGAAATAAAGCAGTTGTCTGAAATAAATTGTCTGAAAACGCTGACAACTCCGGTGCGGTAGTAGAAAAATATCCGAGTTTTTGTAAAATTCAAGGGCGACTGCGATCGCTTGCTGACTCATAGAGTCCCTCTCTGGCTAAATGATGCTACACTGTAAACTGTAGGGCACTAACTTAGGCACGAAGCCGAAATTTCGTGCCAGTTAGCGCCTAGTTAGTGCCTTTCTAGTGCCTCGAGGCACCACTAGGCGCCACTAGGCACTAACAGGCACCAAACCAAATATTTGTTTATCCAATGAAATCAAAGGAAAAATCAATGGACAGGAAATCGGCACTATGAACTTCGTGCCTACTCGTCCCTTGTGTTGGTTAGAATTAATGCCTAAATTTCGTGCCTAATTCAAGCAAAATTTCCTGCCCTAGAGTTTACATGTGTTAAATGCTGAAAAATGTCTTTCTTAAACAAACACGGAGCGTGCCACAGCACCTAGAACAAGTAATTCCTGTTTCTTGTTGTACCGCCTGTGAAGAACATCCAATTGAGCAGTAGTAAAGTCAATAAATTTAAATTAATTAAAATATTCATTAGCAAACGGGCATGACCCGCTGATCCGATTTTAACTCTGTAGCATCTCCTGCACGTATGGTGTGATAAACCATGTAAACCCGTCATTTAAATCTTGCACGATCTGTATGTAATTCTAACTTTTATTCAGCCCGTGAATGAGGACTAAAAATATTAAATTTTATTTGTCTCAGTGCATGTTTTGTACATATCATGTCACTTTACTTGACCTGTAAAGCAGATTATTGCCCGCGCGGGAAAAATATTTCCTCCAATGCACGGGAATGAGCGTAATCTACGCCGATTATGATTGCTCTTGTCCTTCTTTAGTACAGACCAGATCAAGAGACAATATAGTCTATATTGTCTCTGACTAGATATGTGAATAGATATTTTCACGATTGATCAGGCTAAATTTCTATTCAAATACTCTTGATAATCATAGACATGTCAATCACAATCTGTCCTTGATCATCATAGCACGTCGTCAAATAAAATTCTCTACGCAACTCGTGCATGAGATTGCTTCATCATAGACTTCGAATTAGTTGCGTAGATAGCTAATTTCTCATCATATTTTTCAATCATCTCAGTATTCGACAAACTCAATGGTTCATTATACTGTGCATCATTTTTGTAACGTATACGGATAATTTTGCAGCAGAAAGTTGAGAACATTCCCTCGATAGTCAGCATGTCCCAGTTGAGTTATGTGAATAATCATTGCATCTATAATTCCTTCCAACCTGACTTTGATGACCTAATGACTAAATGACATTTAATATGTCTTTCTGCATAAGGAGTACTGAAGCATCTAATAATTTCCAGAAAGATATTACTAACAATGAAAAAAGCTTGGTTTAATTCAGCAGACGCGTCAGTAGTTGCTATTCAAGAATTTCAAGTCACCTTTCGGATTATGCTGCGGTTAAAGTACGAAGTGAAGAGCTTCAAATGTGACTTAAAGAAGATGAATTTTGTAAGACCTTTCTTGACATCTACATGTTGTGAAATTTGATTAAAAGAAGAATTCATGAGGTGACTTCCGCTCCTTGCATGATCAACTCTACCATTTGTTATTCTGTTTTCTTGTCGTTCATCTTAAAATGGGGTAATAACAAAATTAATTCGACTTTCGAAATGCTGCCTTCTTTTGTATCGTTCGCCGCTGTGACTTGAAATATTCATTGCTCTCAGCAGAAAATTGTAAGAAGGCGGAATTAAAGAGACAAACAGATACCGTCCCTTTAATTTATTCATGAGATTCAGACGGAAATGTTTTAGCCTTGTTTTCTGTCTGATTCGAACCAACTTAAGATGAAATTCGGAGATCGACTGAGTGCTCGTTGAAACTACTCAAAATTGTAGAATAAACAAAAGACTGCAATCTCGACAAGTCGTCAAGAGTTTGTTTTTCTTCGTAAACATTTGATCTTCAAACACGAAAGCGAACAAGTACTTTTCAAAGAACTAGTAAATTTGAAATTATCGTTTGTGGCATCGAAGATCAAAGGTTGAAAATTGGATGAAACTTTCGAGGAGAAATTGATAGAATCGTCTCAATTTTCTTCTTGTGGTTTTCTTCCGTTTCTCAGATGTAGCAAGGCACGATATGTCTGCCAGACAGTACACTCCGGAAAAGCAAAACGGAGTTTATCCGGAGTGATAAGTTTTAAGCTCATTTTAGACCATGTACGCAGAACATAGCATTAACACGCTGTCATAGACCATGTACACCATTTATACGAATCATAGGCGTGTATGTTGTCAAGGCAGTCGAGCATAGTAGATCCCACAGAATTAAATATTTTGTTTATCTGCTTCGGTTTGCTAGAAGTGTGATTGATATGAAATTGACGGCACATCGAGGAACCTATTAAGTGGCCAAAAAGGAATTCCTAAAACCTTACAGAGATAGAAAAAAGTCGTGAATCGCTTGCGGATTGATGTGAGTTCAAGCAAAGTGCTTCGATTGCCAAAATTCCTTCAGATTCGAAGAATTCAGATCAATGCGCACAAGTTTTCTCCATAATGTTGGCCCTTCCCATCATTATTAAAGAAAGTAGCAGGCGTACAAAAATTAGTTCACTTGATGATTTCACATCGTCTTCTCAGCCAGTCCTCACTACATAGTGCATACACTGAATAGAATGCTAGCCAAGACAGTGATGTGTGTTTTGGTGTGTGCGAAGTGATATCACAGCATGCGCGCATCTCTCACTGGCTCTGGTGTCCCCTGCTGACAGCTTATTGTTTGCCATTTCCAATAGCAAGCGATACACGAATTATCCATTCGAGAAGGAGCAAGTTGTCTAATTCTGTGATGTGCCATTTCGATATTAAGGCTACATCAGTGATGGGCAACGCGTGGCCCGCCGGGCCATATTGGGTGGCCCGCAGACATTATTTGAATCGATGATGTGAAAATGACTCACCCCGATTTCGAGTGCTTCTAAGTGTGATGTATCCTCTTTAGAATTTGAAAAACCATTAATTAACAACTAAATTAGCAATATGATGGCACAAAAAACAAAAATTCACATTCATATTCATATTATCCAAGCATGCTTCTCTCGCAATGAATATCTTCTCGTATAAACGCAAGATGGTGATCACCTGCGCCAATTTATGCTGAGTCACATAGCATTCGATGGCCTGCTGATCATGTTTCTCTACGCAATAAACCACGCCTTAATGAAGCTAGAAAGAGGCTATATTAATTAGGCATTGACTGCGAATGGAGGAATCCAACCGAAAGATTTTTTCAGGTCAACAACATTTTTTTCAAATATTCATACTGAATTTCATTTGTATACTATTACACTAATATATATTTCGTATATTTTATTGGCATTAGCAGACGACTACCATTTGTGGAGCCCATGCACGGTTTTTGAAGACCGTATATGTTTGGGTGACATATGTGCACGTATGTACATGTAGCATGATCAATAATTGCAGCAAAATCAATTTTATCATGTGCGGCTTTCAGGCGGATAGTTGCACTGCACTTCTGACCGTTGTTTTGCAATGAAATAATGTATAGTCGGTCAAGTCACCAAAAAGCAAAATTACCACTTAATTACACAAAAGAAAAGCTTCCATGATTTGTTACAGGCCTGTTTGGTCTTCAATACTCACATGAATTGTAGAAAGTACATTATGGTTCCTTAATTAATACCAAACAAATTAGTTGCGTACAATACTGCTGTATACATCAACATGTAAAATTTTGTTATGAAATGCGACCACTATATATGCACGTACGTTACAGCAGCCCATATGTGCACTTCAAAGTACGGAATAAAAGAATATTAAGCACATATTACTCCCTTTTAAAATTGGTGGCCCGCGAGCTTTTTCGGGGGTCACTCCTTGTGGCCCGATATCCCAACTTGGTTGCCCACCACTGAGCTACATACAATTCTTTCTTTCTAGGAAACCAAAGCGTGCAGATGAATCTAATTCTGTGGTAGATCCTTATGAAGTTACATCACCGCATTGAAATCATATAAATACATTGATAACAATGATTACATTTAATATGCACACTATGGACATACCCTGTCAACAATTGCACTTGCAGATTCGACAATTATGAAGCTTAAAGAGTTCCAGTTCGCCTGGGCATGGAATAGAAAGATGTCCTCAGACTTAAACTATTTAAGCACAAAAATTCCGTGGCGGCCGCAGACGCTGCGCCTCGCCCTGCATGGGCTATTCAGCACGACTCGGAATTACCCAAGGTAGCTTAAAATATCTGGAATGTGTGAGCAAAGGACTACACAACGGACAGGTCTGTGTTAGCTATCCTGGCTAAGTCGTGCAGCTGATAATTAATTATAAAAATTACAGAGTGCCAATTCTAGATATTTTAAGCTAGTCTGGGCCATTCCGAGCCGTACTGACGAACCCTTGCAAGGCAGCAGTGTCGAAGGCTGTCACGGAATTTTGTGCTTAAATTGTTCAAGTCTGAGGACATCCCTCCATTAGATTTGCTAGTATTTTTCAAGTCTAATAGTTTGATTTAATTATGCATCAATGTACATGGTGTTCAGCAAAAAATGTAAGGATTACAAATCGCTAGGTTTATAGCTCGCATAGGTGGAAAATACAAGTTGTTTAAACTGTTGCATTATTCGTTCATTAGTTCATGATTATTAGCAAAAGATCATTTTTGTAAATTTATAATTTGAAGAATTGTAATAGAAATAAAGATTTCATCACAGCTAATTGTGTAAAAGGTTCCATAAATGTAAATTCTTCTTATGTGCACGACCTTTGGAATAGCAAAATATATACTCTGGTTTCCAAAGCTGAATCTTAATGAAGATTGTCTCAGATGTCATGCCTTCATCAACCCCCATAGCTACACATTTTCAACGTGCGTCTTTAACTCATTCTATTCTATCATCAGTTTACAAGCGCGTTATAACATTGAAACAATTGTGCCTGTTTGTAATTTTATAAATAAAAAGCGCACAGAATGCTTTCGAAGTCATAATAAAGTTTATTGAAATTAGGAAGAAAAATGTAAACCTGACATGTTACGACTGGTCTTGTCAAAGGTAACCCAGCATGTGAAGTTACATTGAAAGATAGACATTTTTTTAAGAAGGAGAAAGTTGAGATACAGGTCAACACGCGATAGCAGCGGCAGACTGTGAGTCACCCGATTACCATGGCAAGCGAAGATTAATCACATGGTCCTTTTGCTTGCACAGGTTGGGATTATCACGTCTAATAAACAATGCCTCGAGGATACGTAAAATGCGGTCATTGTAAGCGTGGCATACAATCTCAAACTTGCTGATAGGGTCATTCGGAACACTACAGCAACTGAGCACATGTTCAGTAATTGCAGAGCGAGAAATTCCTAAATTACCATTTAAGAACCACCTGGGTATGTGCTCCCGCGCTCGAACTGTCAGGGGTCGTGACGTCCGTCCAATATAGGTTGATCCACAACCACAACGAAAAGAATAAATAACAGAAGACGTGGCGGCCACTGGCAGACGATCTTTAGGAGAAGCAACAGGAATACAGTTGGTCTTAAAAATAATTATGGGTTTTGCGGCAGGAGCAAACTTGGCCAGCAGTTCATCGATCGATTTGCGAATGAAAAGACTAGATTTGTCACCATAGAAAGGCAAGTTGACATAAACAGCCTTTCTTTCAGCGGTGGCAACAGAAACATTATTGATCTCAGTGACTTCATATTGATCGATGAAGTGCTCAGGATAAGCATTAGACTTCAAAATAGCACGAATGGTATTGAATTCTTGGTCTAACATTTCATCAGAACAAATACGAAGCGCACGAATAAATAGAGAACGGACAAGGCCTCTTTTATAGGCAATGGGCACGAAACTGTGAAAACTCATGTAAACACCTGAAAAAGTTGGTTTACGGTGCACTGTGGTACACAGTTTCCCGTCAGGCATGCGTTATAACATTCTTCAGAAACATGACTGTTTTCTATACCAGACTGTCAAAATAAATGACGAATAAACAAATCAATTTGTCTTCCTTATTATTTCACATTCAAGCTGTCAATTTATCTAACTGAAATGATTGTTTTGATAAAGACAAAATAAATATAGCTATAGACAAGATTTTATTTTGAAATATTAAATAAATATCTACATCCTGACAAGAAACTGATAATCTGCACCGAAAAAACCCATGAAATAAAATGAAATCTGCGACTCTCAATTTTGTGCGTAGTGCGTAGATGTTCGTAGTTCGACAGTCATTTGCCACACCAATTTAGATATTAAATTATTCTTCATTCAGTTTAGGTGTCAATGATCCTGATCTAAACGAGTTTAACTCTTCACTACCACTATTTATTTAGTCACTTCCTCGCATTGTAATTGCAGCAAGAGCAAGTATATTCTAAACGTTGTTTAAGCTAAAGGATACATGAAAATTGTTTATAAAGATTCATGAAAATTATTGATGGTTGTAGCACAATTTTGATAAACATTTTAGCATATGAAAGCTCGCGCTTCATAGATTGATTTTACATGTAAACCAAAGAAACCTGATGCTTTTCTTCATCTGACGTAGGATTTCAACATGAGAATTTATGAGAATTTGTGAAATGAAAATTCACAGACAAGGTGAACCATAGCATGGACTTCTAAATAACTATGACAGCATTTGAATTATAGATATCTAGACCACAGACTTTCTATGTGGATTTTAAGATTCATTGAATGCACAAAAAGAAGCAATACGAATTAGATTTTGCTTAAAATTGTTGGTCAGAAACATTTGACCTAATTTTTTCGTTGATGTGGATTCTCAACTTCAATAGACTGCTACGATAGACTAAAATGCTATGTTCAGTACTTCAATTTTAGAAAGCGTTTATGTAGTGTTGCATCAATTGGAGTCAGCAGACCTATAATGCGGCGACAGCATCTGCTGCTTCACGGCTTTGGTGGATGGAAGCGGAGGCCACACAAACCAGCCGATATTAACCGTCAATTTGTGTGATGCAGAGCCTTATTGTCACTACTGATTATGGATTAGAAGTAATATTATAATTTTAATCCGGAAGCTGTTGACACTTTCTTCCTAAATTCGCGCACAAACGGCTTAATAGCATGGATTTGTAGATCTTGACACGATGAATACAAATATCAAATTCTTGAGTGTCACAGCCAGTCGCTTTCGAATATAGGTAAGGTTAAACGATTCCCATTGGAATCCAATGGTAAAATTCAAGAAATATCTGTGGATTGTGAAACACTTGGGAATTTTCGTACATTTTCTTTTGCAGAAAAGAAACTATTTATCAGAATACCATGAAATTTGAAACATGATTGAGATCAGAACATCAACTTCGATATAAACGTTGAAGTGAGTCACATGATTCAGTATTTGATGTTTGAGAGCCTCTACAAAATGAGTAAATTTCATGTTTTGACTTAATTTTGGTGATTTTACTCATTTTGTAGAGGATCTCAGACACCAAATGTGACTCACTTCAACTTTTATATCGAAGTTGATGTTCTGAACTCAATCATGTTTCAATTTCATGGCATTCTGATAACTAGTTTCTTTTCTGTAAAAGAAAATGTACGAAAATTCCCAAGTGTTTCACAATCCACAGATATTTCTTGAATTTTACCATTGGATTCCAATGGGAATCGTTTAACCTTACCTATATTCGAAAGCGACTGACAGTGACACTCAAGAATTTGATATTTGTATTCATCGTGTCAAGATCAACAAATCCATGCTATTAAGGCCTTTGTGCGCGAATTTAGGAAGAAAGTGTCAGTAGCTCCTGCACTAAAGTTATAATAAAAATATTCCCGATGGTTCCCCAGACAAAAAATGCAAAGTCAATTTCTCGAATTATATGTATATTGTTGACGTTTCGGACGTTCGCATTTTGTCAAGGCAGAGAAAAACTCAAATATGGACATGCGGGCACGAACAGTTGTGACAAAAAGATAAGAAATCAGTTATTTAGATCTTTCTAAGTTTAAGTTGCAAAGATCTGATCTGTCGACACTCGGACAATGTAGTATCAACAGGATCTCTGCATTTGTCAATAATTTGTGTGTCGAAGTAATCAATGGAACCGATGTGACCTTCATGTTTCGGCTACAAGTGATCAGAAAGGTTACTGACTGTGTTGCCAGCGGTAATGCTGTTGCAATGCTCAGCATAATACAAATAAGAAGGGCGGCCACTTTTGCCGATGGGAAATTCTGTACTTAATTTACAGTTGAACTCATAAACGATAAAATAGTCATTGCAACTATAGTTATCGTTCAACATGTTATAGAGATGAATGTTAAATATTGGATTAATATTAAATGAAATGAAACAAAGTGAATATTAAGTATCATTTAATCGTTGGTTGATTTTCGGCGTTGCAAAATTTGAGATTTCATTATGTAGCAAAGCGTTTTCAATATTTCCTATTATCAACCAAGCTTCCTTTTTTCAGCATCGGTCAATGAATGGTAGTCTTCAATCATTCGGCTCCAAAAGCGCCTCATCACTTGACACGATCGCTGGGATTCAGCTCAGCATGTTGCAGAGTACTCAGATGTTCACCAAAACTTCATTCTACAAGTAAGCCTTTGAACAGCAATGAAAATACCATCTTGTCAACGATACATGTTCTCAACATTCTAATTGATGGACATCTCGTTGTCCGCTCACTCCAGGGTTAGCACAAATTAATTGATTACTGAGTTCTAATTAATGCAATTAACAGATTGGTGCCATAGATAATTCCAATTAACTGATTAGTGCCACAGATCATTCCAATTAACTTATTGGTGCCATAGATAATTCCAATTAACTGATTAGTGTCATAGATGACTCCAATGAACTGATTGGTGCCATAGATAATTTCAATTAACTGATTAGTGCCACAGATCATTCCAATTAACTTATTGGTGCCATACATAATTCCAATTAAATGATTGGTGCCACAGATCATTCCAATTAAATGATTGTTGACATAGATAATTCCAGTTAACTGATTAGTGTCATAGATGACTCCAATTAAATGATTGGTGCCACAGATCATTCCAATTAATTGATTAGTGTCATAGATGACTCCAATGAACTGATTGGTGCCATACATAATTCCAATTAAATGATTAGTGTCATAGATGACTCCAATTAACTGATTAGTGCCACAGATCATTCCAATTAACTTATTGGTGCCATAGATAATTTCAATTAACTGATTAGTGTCATAGATGACTCCAATGAACTGATTGGTGCCATACATAATTCCAATTAAATGATTGGTGCCACAGATCATTCCAATTAAATGATTGTTGACATAGATGATTCTAATTAAGTGATTGGTGCCACAGATCATTCCAATTAAATGATTGTTGACATAGATGATTCTAATTAAGTGATTGGTGCCACAGATCATTCCAATTAAATGATAGGTGCCATAGATAATTCCAGTTAACTGATTGGTGTCATAGATGACTCCAATTAAATGATAGGTGCCATAGATCATTCCAATTAAATGATTGTTGACATAGATGATTCTAATTAAGTGATTGGTGCCACAGATCATTCCAATTAAATGATTGTTGACATAGATAATTTCAGTTAACTGATTGGTGCCACAGATCATTCCAATTAAATGATAGGTGCCATAGATCATTCCAATTAAATGATAGGTGCCATAGATCATTCCAATTAATTGATTAGTGTCATAGATGACTCCAATGAACTGATTGGTGCCACAGATCATTCCAATTAAATGATTGGTGCCATAGATGCTATTATACATATCTTTTCACAAGCTGAAGGCTTCTAGGATTCTAGATCACTAGCAGACCTGCATGATGATTAACCTACTATTTATTGAAGTAATTATTAGAAACGCCTATTTGATGAAATATGAATTTATCTATAAACTTTCGCCGGTATGACGGCTTTTTCACGAAAAATGGATCAGGTAAAAAGTTTCAACAGTCAAAGATAGATATAAAAAATGTTGGAGCTCACATTTCTCCGGCTTGTTATTCAAAGCATTAATAATATCATTATTCAGGTCTTGAAGATTTGACATATATCCAACTATTCTCTGGAGATCTCTTGTATATCAAGGGTGTATTCTAAATGCACAATCTCCTGTATGACTCCTGTTGACTATCTGCGGCGGCGTTTTGTACTATAAGGAGAAAATAATTGAGAACGAAAGAATAACAAACAACTTGTCTCTTCCCTATTATAAAACTGCAGCGTTTGTATTTATGCTTCACTTTCATATTTTCACAAGACGACGAAATCTATGAGACAAGAACATTCCAGAAATGTAAAAACATTCCAGGTATCTTACTTATTGGAAGATTCCTAATTACCACTTCATAATGCTGAGCGGGGTGGTCGTTTTATTTGACACGCTTTAAGCTATGTTGGTACACTTTTCATTACTTTGAATTTACTTCAGCACAATTCCGATGGGTTTTATTGTTCCTCTCTCTGCCAAGTCTCACTGGTGTAGGCATATTCAATACAAATGAGCAGAGGTTTATTTTTGATGTTTTTGTTTCGTGAAACTTCATCTTATCGAATTAGGGAAGCAAACTAATGAATATCGCAAATTATGTTATGTAAAACATGCCATTCAAATTTTGATTTGAGTATCTGTATAGATTATGCCAAGGACCACTTGATTATGCTTGCTGCATGTCTATCTATGCGCATAGATAGATCTGAAGATTAGAGATCTCATTTACGACGGGAGCTACTGACACTTTCTTCCTAAATTCGCGCACAAAGGCCTTAATAGCATGGATTCGTAGATCTTGAAACGCTGAATACAAAAATCAAATTCTTAAGTGTCACAGCCAGTCGCTTTCGGTTATAGGTAAGGTTAAACGATTCCCATTGGAATCCAATGGTAAAATTCAAGAAATATCTGTGGATTGTGAAACACTTGGCAATTTTCGTACATTTTCTTTTGCAGAAAAGAAACTATTCTCATGAAATTTGAAACATGATTGAGTTCAGAACATCAACTTCGATATAAAAGTTGAAGTGAGTCACATGATTCAGTATGTGATGTGTGAGAGCCTCTACAAAATGAGTAAAATCACCAAAATTAAGTCAAAACATGAAATTTACTCATTTTGTAGAGGCTCTCAGACATCAAATACTGAATCATGTGACTCACTTCAACTTTTATATCGAAGTTGATGTTCTGAACTCAATCATGTTTCAAATTTCATGAGAATAGTTTCTTTTCTGCAAAAGAAAATGCACGAAAATTGCCAAGTGTTTCACAATCCATAGATATTTCTTGAATTTTACCATTGGATTCGAATGGGAATCCTTCAATCAAAGTGACTGGCTGTGACACTGAAGAATTTGATATTTGTATTCATCGTGTCAAGATCTACAAATCCATACTATTAAGCCGTTTGTGCGCGAATTTAGGAAGTGTCAGTAGCTCCCGCACTAATTGATTTATGCCTGATCGCATGTTATGGAATTCCATGGCCTGATCCATGCAGAGATACATAATACACTGATATCCGATGATCAAGTTTTTCGAATAAATGAACGCCTTAAAAAATGGACCTTAGAATTCTGCGTTTGCATTGTCGATGAAATGAACGTGTCGAACAATAGGACTATATCCCTGCTTAGCATTCATGAGTTACACACTGACGGAATCGAATGGAGAATGAAAGAACTTTTTCAGTCTGATTGAATGTGCACCTTGTCTTGCAGAGATCAACTGGTGGCTTTGAAAAAACTCAATCTTCGCTCAAGAAAGATCGATATTAACCGTGATCTGTTAATTGAAGTGAAAAGAATCAAAGACATGAACAATGACCACATCGCTCGCTTTATCGGTGCGTGTATTGAACCGCCAAATGAATGTATCATTACCGAATACTGTCCGAAAGGTAGTCTTCAAGATGTTCTCGAGAATGATTCCATCAATCTCGATTGGATGTTCAAATTCTCGTTGATGCAAGATATTTGCAGGGTAAGTTGCTTAAAATCGGGATGAGTCGATATATGTCTGTTCGTGTTGAAGTCCGGCCGAAAATGAGACATTCACAGAATGACGCACACTATATGCCTACTACGAATCTGCACGTCTGCTGAGTTCTAGTTATGGTACTAATGGATCATCTCCGGTCACGGTTGTAAATTTGTCTAAATTCCGTAGAAATGAAGCAACCGTCACAAAACTTTAAGAACACGTGAGTGAGGATATTTTCTGCCCACATGCCAAAATTTGTGCAAATCGGATAAGTACGTTTGAAATTAGGGCGATAACTTGAAGTGCAGCGATGCCGGCATCCTGATCTGACCTCTTCTGACCTCATCGTCTGAGCAGAAAGTACTTGCGACCAACAAAGTCATTTCCTGACAACTCGTGGAGTGATAATGACCAGGCCACATCCCTTATACTAGCATTTTTAACTTAAAAAAAGTGTGGCAAGTTAGTGTTCGTGGGAAGGTTTCAGATAACGGTGGATGAGACGAAGAGGGAGAGAGAACAATGCACACACTGAGTAACAATTCTGTGTTTTCTCTAAAATACACGTAGTACGAACTAGCCTAATAAGTCTATTGCCATAACTGTTTTGCATGGAATGTCTTCAAGTCATGCAGGTTCTCATATGTTCATGTGGTATGTGAGAATGTGGTTGAATGTGGATAAAGTTGCTCAATATGTTTGTGCTTGCCGACATCAAGAGGCTCGCCAAATCTAAATGCGTTTAGCTTTATAAACAGGAGTGCATGAACATGAAATTAAATGACCTGAAAACATTCCATGCCAAAAATTATGACTCTGGCCTTAGTCCGTTTCGTTTAATCAGAGAAAACATGGAACATTTCATTTTATCCAAGAACTGCAATCTGCGTCCCATTGGATTTACATGTGTTTTTCTTTGATTTTGTCTGACATAAGAGGAACTCACTAGAACTCGGCAGACGTGCCGATTCGTAGTAGGCATAGTGTGTACATCATTCTGTGAAAGTCTCACTTTCGGCCTCGTTCTCTGCAGAAACTCGCTCTGGCTGCCGGGCTATTACTTTCTATGGCTGTTTCTCGCAACTGCGTGTACAATTCAATGAGAAAAAATCCATTGTTGCATCAGAGTTCAATCAAATGCAAAACAATGAATAATTCGATGATATTAACTTTTTCACTTGATCATTATGTAATTTCCTGTAAACGCAAAATCTGAAATAATAAATGCAGATCTACTTTCATGTCTACTTTCATGTTCACGCGCGAATGAAAGTATTTGTGGAGACCGCTGATAGCATTTTCAACAGCGAACATTTCCTTCGTAGGCCGCATGCTCAATTTATCTGGTATGCTCAGTGTAGGATGTATCAATTATTTAAGCGCAAAATATCCATCTTATTTGCATTTTTCAAAATCAGCATATCTATGCACAAGCCCGATGGTTCACTTGGGTTCACTTTTAATAATGAGAGTGTGATAAACAACAACTCGGCCACATGGAAGAAAGGCTCCGTGCCTAATATGCTCGAGTATAAACAATGTTGAGTTATTGACTTCTATCGCGTGCCATGAGTCTCGACAAATTTAGCTTCCTAACAAATCTGGCGAGTAATTTCGTAACTTGATAAAAAATCAGAAATGTCGGATGAACAAGTAGATCCTCTTCAATACAATCAAATGAGCCTTGGCATTGCCTGACAGTGGATAGCTTTCTATTCAATTCACGTTCGTCTTTTTAAATTCATCAAAGAATTTCCCATGAGAGCCTTTCTTGGTTTGACCTCTGTCGAATAGTGCGTGGGTCCTCGTTGAAGACTCAAACCACCACAGGTTTATTATCTCTCAATCTCTTGAAACATGCAAACTTCCTCAACGGATTCACCTCCCGTAGCGTGTGCACGCAAGGAATCTTAACTGACCAGATGAAACTGTTGATTAAATAGTTCGAACCAAGTCGTCATAGAGATGTTTAAACTGTTCATTGTATTCTGTCAGAGGTTAATTAGCGCTCAAATCAAAGGGTAAATTCAATATCGTTTGAAAATTGTAGTTGGCAGGGCATCCACGACCTTCAAAACCTTGAATAAAAAGAATATTGTACGTAATTTACCTGAGGTAAAACGTGGGAAAAGGAGGGCAACTATACAAGAATACCATGAGAGATTTCAAGGCAAGTAATGTACAAATCAAAGGCCTTGTTATCGGCGACGATTTGATCATTACTTACCGAGAAATCTCATGTGGCATTTCCGTAACCCTGGTGTAATCGACCAATAGACTAGTGGCAATGTGTTGTTGTATCCAAAATTCACAGCAATCGACTTGATTGCTGTGTTCATTTTTCGTTCAACAACTCTACATTGTCTTTTCATATTTCTAAATCTGTGGGCTATGAAATCGGACAATGAAAATTTGTATTTTGCTACCTCTAGTAGCAGTCAAGTAGGTGTTAATTTCTCTTCAAAATGAAAATCACAGAAAGTGTAGATCATAAAGATACTGAAACGACATTGTCGAGGTAAACAAATATTCGAGTTATGTAAAATAGCGAACGAGTATGAGTAAGAAGATGAAATGTCATTTATAAGTAATGATACGTCTGGTACGAAGGCTGTTTTTCTCTTCTCCGTTCTACAAAACAGAATGCTAAATTTACCACTGCGTGATATTTTATTGGAAATGATATTCCTTAGTAAATGATTTTCTTCATAAAATGCTCCCAAAAAGAGCTTAGTGTTAAGTCTTTATCGCCGAGTACTCAATGTTGACTCATCACAGTCATACGATCTCATTTCGTCGAAATAGATTGTTCCATGTGCTCTTCCATCTACTCGTAGTAACTTGCTCCTCAGTGTCGAATTTAAACCGACAAAAACCTGTGACGTATATTGCAAAAGCGGTCCTATTACAGTGATGTAAACAGTGCGTAGTTTCACTTCTATTCATGATAGTCCTGAGGGTGCGAAAGATGTGCATTCTTTTCCCTGCTTTGGAAATCACCTCATGAATATGTTGATCCCAATTCAAATCAACAGACAATGCAAGTCCCAAAGTTTTGACTTGATTCGCCTCTGGAAAGTTGACTTAGCACTCGAAATTGTGATTTTTCTACCCCAAAACATGTAATGTGACTTGGTAGGGTTTATCGTAAGGTGGTTTCTCCAACACTTGTTTTCCATATTCGCAATTTCTGAGAGAACTTCAAATCGAGACTGATCGAAGTTTTTGAATACCGGAATCACCATAGTGACTGCATCGGCGTGCTTAACCACCGTGATATTAATGTCTTATTTCTTGGATCTGTAATATAAGCACCAAACAAAAAGCGGCCAAGTATCCAACCCTGAGGAACACCAGATAAGACATGGAGGAAAAGCGATGCAGTTTGTCCAATTTTGACACGGCTTCGGCAGTCTTTCAAGTATTGCATTAGCCATATCAAGAATCCTCCAGGAAAATTGTAATTTTTATCTTTTCGATAAGGAGTACGTGATTTACATCATCGAAAGCGTTGTTCATATCGATACTAAGAAGAACTGAGCCAATGGAGTTCGCATCATCGAGTTGTTTGGCTAATGCATCATATACATTTATTGCTGCAGTTGATGTTGATGCCTGTCTGCGAAACCCATGTTGATCATTTCCATAAGATTTTTCAAACAAAGATCGCATCCTTCTCCGTATTATTCTCTCGAACAGTTTTGAACCAGTGGATGCACCTGCTGCCAGCAGCAGCAATGGCATTACCAATCCGTCATTTTTCAAATACTTGCAGCTTAGAAGTTATTGCAATGATCATAATGTACACTTCTAAATTGTAGACAAATGTTATTTTACAAGAAGTATTTATAGATCCAGATGCATAAGTAGACAATGGAAGTATCACGTGAGATTTCTCGGTAAGGAATGAACAAATCGTTGGCCAGCTAAATGGGCATCTATTTTGTATATTACTTATATTATATATTATATTATTACTACTCATATGGTTTTCGCAAGTTGCCTCCTGCTGACAGCTTATAGCAATTTACTAACTCATCCCATATTCGTGCACCATAGATTTAGAAATATCTCAAATCTCGCATGCAGCAAGGAGTATACAAACTTAATGCATAATAAGTATTTAATAAGTACTTAACAAGTATCTAACTATATAGTGGAGATAAACAAACATGTCTTAACTTTGCAGCAACGTTTGCTTTAGAAAATCTCTCTCAAAACACATTGCTGTGATCTTTACAGCATGACAGTATGAGGAAGTATGTCGAAATAGAAATACTTTTGTGTCGCATTATTTTACGGCCTTTGAATAAATTCCTTTAAGTATCATCAACTCAGATTCATGTATCGGGTGTCGTCGTCTGAGCGATTGATGTTTTCGGCAAGCAATTGAAGATCTAATAACAAAGGTGCGCCAAGTAAACGCTTATTAGATTAACACAATCCCTTTCGTCAACAACAAAGTGAAAGTGTCTGTTCTGAACAGAAGAATTGCCTGTGACACGCGATAGACGCAAATAACACAAGGTCTAGAATAAATGTTAATACAAAAATCTAGACAAACAAGGAAAGTGGATAAAGCAAATTGCTAATCAAATATTGAAATATAGGAATCTAATTTTGTCATATAGAAGGCCAGAAATTACAAACATCACAAACACTTGACGTAAGGAGACAGAAATTGACTGGAGATGAATACACAAAGTTAAAAAGATGATCGATGGTTATAATAAAAAGATAGTGACTTATTTTATAACGACCAGTCACATATATAGGACGGGAGCTGCTGACACTTTCTTCCTAAATTCGCGCACAAAGGCCTTAATAGCATGGATTTGTAGATCTTGAAACGATGAATACAAATATCAAATTCTTGAGTGTCAAAGACAGTCGCTTTGATTGAAGGATTTCCATTCGAATCCAATGGTAAAATTCAAGAAATATCTATGGATTGTGAAACACTTAACAATTTTTGTGCATTTTCTTTTGCAGAGAAGAAACTATTTATCAGAATGCCATGAAATTTGAAACATGATTGAGTTCAGAACATCAACTTCGATATAAAGGTGGAAGTGAGTGACATGATTCAGTATTTGATGTGTGAGAGCCTCTACAAAATGAGTCAAATCACCAAAATTAAGTCAAAACATGAAATTTACTCATTTTGTAGAGGCCCTCAGAAATCAAATGCTGAATCATGTCACTCACTTCCACCTTCATATCGAAGTTGATGTTCTGAACTCAATCATGTTTCAAATTTCATGGCATTCTGATAAATACTTTCTTTTCTGTAAAAGAAAATGTACGAAAATTGCCAAGTGTTTCACAATCCATAGATATTTCTTGAATTTTACCATTGGATTCGAATGGGAATCCTTCAATCAAAGCGACTGGCTGTGACACTGAAGAATTTGATATTTGTATTCATCGTTTCAGGATCTACAAATCCATTCTGTTAAGGCCTTTGTGCGCAAATTTAGGGAGAAAGTGTCAGTAGCTCCCGGACTAACATCATACAAAGCGAAACTAATCGTTCACAAAAGTGCAAAGCAACGTTGAAAATAATGGATATCAACATGTTCAGTTGAGTATATCCAATGTCAGGGATGTCTATGAATGATATGATATAGAACCATGGACATCTATATACTATCTAGGGAATTAGACACGAAATATTTGACTTATACCAAAGAAGTATTAATTTGGACTTCCCAATTAGAGTTAAAACCACGAGTTCTAGTGTTTGTTATTGTGTATAGCCTACTATATTCTTACTATTGTTATTGTTACTTACTGAATTCAATGGATACAATGTATTGGGATTCAAAGGAAACAAGATTGACATACAAAACTACTTTATTTATTAGACATATGACTGCAGCGCCAGTCGAATAATGCATGCGATAATTTTGCACAGACTGTTCAATTTCTTTTTATTTTTAGAGATTGGATATGATTAAATATGAAATCGACTATCCATGATTTTGATAAACCAAAAGATGTAATATTTGATTCATGGATCCTTCTTTGACGGAAGCAATGATATTTTTTTAAACAAAATGAATTAGAGTATCGCATAGGAAATGCAAAGAGCAGAAATGTGTTTCAGCTTTCTCCCAGGTCAAATGTTTGTCTCATTGAGAAATTCGATTGAACAAAATATTGAATCGCCAACATCTTTCGGAAATGAATGCATCGAATTAGAATTCGAGGAAACTGCATTAGTGTGGTTGTCGGACTTGCAATCAACAACACAACACGTATTCGGCATCGATATTCTGATATGACTGTCGTCGTTACACTGAACAGGATTATTTGAATCTGGCTGAATTACTTACTCAATTGACAATCGTTTACTTCTTTCGGGTATTGGCTTTTCATTCTGTGTCCAATCCCTACTTTACGTAATGGATAGAGGATGGCTATGCTATTCTCTGGGATATAGAGAGGGAAATTATTTGATGAATCCCGAGGGCCTTTAGCCCGAGGGATACATCAAATAATTTCACGAGCTATGTCAGAGAATCGCATAGCTATCCTCTATCCGCTATAAAGTATGCCAGATTATTAGGACCACAGATATCCGCGATAGAATCCCTCTCTACCAAAAATTTCCCTTGGACCAAATTTTATGAAATATAGAAAGGATTCTGAAATACGATTCTACAACTATGTAATAATCTGGTATACTTTATTATATAGATATTTATGATAGAACTCTAGATGATATACAAGGTGTTTCAAAAGTAGGCTAACAGTAGAAATTGGCCTTGAAAAGCTATGTCTTAATGCTATAGATTAATAAGCTATGTCATAATAATCTTTTTCACGATGCCACAGATAGCTAATATGCCTTGTATTCGTAAGGGGCAAAAATTCAATACTCTTTGACATCGCGTAAATCATATTAAAATATCTTATGATCTCCAGTGTTTTCATGCCTACATATTTCACTACAACCCAATTTGAATCTATACCGATCATGAGAAGTCGAATAACTATCCAACATCTATCAAAAAAATTATTAGGAAACCATGTAAACAAGATAGTAGTTGTTTCAGTGTTACTGCGGAGAAGGAAGAACAGCTGACATTCGAATGTCCTCCGCGCCCCTCAGCCTGGTGCACGAAGACGCTGTCGTCAACACAAGACAGGGAGGCGAAGAAGGAAGAACAGCTGACATCCAAATGTCCTTCACCTTTGTTAATTCCAGCCTCCTCTTAGACCATCGTCAGAAGCTTCTGACGATGGCCTAGAGGAGGCTGAAATTAATAAAGGTATTAACATTAAAACAACTACCATTTTGTTTGCTTGGTTTCCTAACAAAAAAATGAACAAATGAATAACCAAGGCCTATTCAACATATCAAAAAATTAATCAACTTAAAGTTGCAAAAATTCACGAACGCAAATGCTCAAAATGTCCACCATGGACATCGGCACATTCTTGTAGTCTTTCGGCCACACTGTGGCACACAGTTCTGCATAAGTTCCTGTCATCACTGATCTCTTGACAGGCATCTGTGATGTAGGAGCGGAGTTGAGAAAGTGTGTGAGGTTTTCGTCCGTACACTTTCTCCTTTACAACGCCCCAAAAGAAAAATTCCATCGGAGTTAGATCGGGAGAGCGAGGAGGCCAAAGGATGCTACCACATCTCCCGATCCACTTTCCTGGAAAAGTGTCATTCAGATAGCTTCTGACACTCACTGCAAAATGCGCTGGTGCACCATCCTGCTGAAAGTACAGCTCATTGAAGTTGTTCAATGACTGCATCTCAGGAATCGCAAAGGATTGGAGCATTTGAAGGTACACCTCAGCCGTCACAGTTCTTTCAAAAAATACTGGCCCAATCACACCGTTGCTTGACATACCGGCCCAGACGGTTAAGCCAGGCTGGTTCAGCTCATTTGTTGATACCATGTGCGGATTTTCAGGGAACCAGTAGACACAGTTATGTCTATTTACGTGACCTGATAGTTTGAAACTGGCTTCGTCAGACCAAACTATCTTATCAAGCAAATCTGGGTTCTCCCGAATTTCCGACAACATGAGCACAGCAAACTGCAAGCGTCGTTCAGCATCATCCGGTAGAAGGTGCTGCAACAGTCTGGGTCGGTATGGTTTCAACTCAACTTTCCTCATCAGTCTCCAAGTAGAGCTTAGAGAAATGTCCAACTCCAATGAGGCTCTTCTTGTTGACTTCTTCGGACTTTGAACAAATGTTTGGGCCACTAGCTCCTCGTTTGATGTTATTGAAACTGATCGAGGGCGTCCTGACTTCGGTGCATTCTCTACCGAACCGGTCTTTTCAAATTTATCTCGAATGCGATAAATAGCAAATCTTGATGGAGGATTGCTGTGAAAGGCATCTCTCCATTCCATTCGCACCTTTTCAGCATTCTTGTTTTTCCAAAAGGATTTCAAAATCCATTTTCTCTGATCATCTTTTAGATGACCTGACATGACAGAAGCAGCAAATTCAAAAAAGCTTCAAGCTTGTTTAATTCACTTCAAGTCAAACTAACAGTGTTTGATTCAAATCAAATTAATTGAACATATCCATGTACGTAATGTCAGATTGGTGCTATATCTTGTCCATGATAGATTTCAAAATTCCTTTGCCAATGGAATGCTACTGCATAGACTTCTAAATGATAGTAGCAATTACTTCGAAGTCTATGGCTCATGTTGGACTGATCATGGATATCCATCGACTGATTCAGGTGTAAATCGCCAATAGAACGGTCAACATAGATTTCCTAGGGCAAAATCAACTGTTAGCCTACTTTTGAAACACCTTGTATGTAGAGTTCTATATCATATTAGTCATAGACATCCCTGACAATGCTTACCAGGAAATCTATGCACAGAAAATATCTGCTATCACCAAAGAAGACTATGCCATTTAGTGATATATACACATGGCGAAATATGAGCGACCAGAGAACATTCAAATTTTTTGCAGAAGTTTATATAAAAAAGTCACTTGATACTGAAACAAGGGAATTATTCACAAAGCGCATATACAATGTATACTTCCAGAAAGCGCAAACAACATCCCGCAGTTGACAGGGTATCCACGACCTCAAATAACCTTGAATTTTATGAAAATTTTGAAAACCTGGAAAAATTCTAGTTTTCATAACTTATGTAGCTCCATGAGCGGAATCCTTGTGCTGTGCGATGCCCCTCCCAATTAATAAGGCATTTATCAATTACCAAAGTATTTAAAGTAAGTAATTACTAAGGATGCATAATTTTCCTGCTCACTGTCGCGTATTTTGGTGATAATGTATAAAATGACATTTCTGAAATTATTGGAGTGTGTTAATTGTAAAATATATTGTGTAATGTAAAATAAGAAAAAATCACTAAAAAGTGTAGGACGTAAAAATGTATATCAAAGCTATTTGTCATTGTGTGTAGAGCAAGTTTAGAATTAGGCAATTCAGACTTTGTGTGCGGTTTCCACTCAAAATGTCTACATCATCGGTTATTCTTAGATTTCAAGTTGCATTGACAAATACAACTATTTCGCACATTTTAGCTATTGATGAATATTTCAACCGCATATGTAGTCATACAACCAAAATTCAACATTTTGAGTCCGTATTACGAGCAACTCTGTTATTTTTGAACATCGTATTTGACAATATCTTGTGATATGGCTACTCGCTTCGCTCGCTCTACATTTTCAATCTCGAATATCTCTCAATATATGTTACAAATATACAGGGGCGTAGCGTCCATGGGCATTCGGGGCAGTGCCCCATGTGCCCAACGGATGCATGTGCCATTGTAGATGGTTTTCTCTCTCATTCTTCCTCTCTCAGGGGCAGTCGCCGGCGTGTCGCCGAGATTGCACCGATTGGTCAAAATCTAACACGAGCCCCACATGATAAGCAATGGCTTGTTGATGTCATCGACAAATCAGCCAATCTATCAATGTGTCGTTCGCGCGCGCCTGAACAGCTCGTCGTGGCCGCTGCATGCAACCCACAACGAAGCAATCCATCTCTGTGATTCAACCCGGGCGAAGGCAGGGAATTCTTTGCGAGCTACACTTACACACACTGGCTGGCTAATCACGGAGAGTCTTACAAACGCGTAGCTGATAGTCAACACGTGCACAGCTTCACTTCTTCATTCTTTCATCATTATTTGAGAAAATCAAAGT
This sequence comes from Prostheceraeus crozeri, assembly GCA_907163375.1. Taxonomy (NCBI): domain Eukaryota; kingdom Metazoa; phylum Platyhelminthes; order Polycladida; family Euryleptidae; genus Prostheceraeus; species Prostheceraeus crozeri. Next base: position 175,340 of record CAJQUW010003791.1, read on the forward strand.
GAATTCTAGATTAGAGCCGGGTACTTTACTCTAATTGTCCGTTTCCTAAATTGTTGCACACTACGAAAAGCTCTTTTATCTTTTGCTTATTCTAATAAAATTTAATCGTGACTTCATAATTGATTGATTACTAAATTTATTCACGTTACCAGTCGAACAGTAGGCTTAGGAAACAGTGTGGTTTGGCTAATTAAATGAAGTAATTAATTAGTAATTGGAAGTTGGTTGCTTCATAGCTGCTGATCCAACAACTGCTGATCATAACTGCTGATCCTTACAAGTCGCAATCGTCTGTCTTCCTGTCATCATTGATTGAGTAGTAAAAAATCCTGTTGATCCCCTTATCGGACGCCAGCGTCATACAGCCATAGCGAGAAGAATTGCTATTGTTTGCGAACAGGTGCAGAGCCCGTGAACGTTTGTAGCCCCGGAAACGTTTTGAAGCACGCTACGGCACTGCAAATATACATACATACATCAATATATATATATATATATATATATATATATATATATTGATGATGAATTTCGCCAATGGCCGGTAGAATAAATAAATGAAAAGAAAGACAAGGCCAATAAATAAGATCTTGTTATGACAATATTTTGACTGTCTCTTTTACAAGTCTGATGGTAAAAAGAATTCTATCAACACATTAACATACAAAATTTGAAAAGAAATTTATACATCTATGGATTTTGATTGAGCATTACATTCATAGCTGGTGAATTCACTTTGATGTAATATTTCTCTGCTGTCTTTCGTTCATAGCTGTTGAAAAAATTGTGTTGGAGCACTAATATTTTGAGCTTATCAGATGTTAAACAGATGGAGGTGTTCCTACTTTTGAAATGTTTATACACATTGCTTTCTTTCATAGTAAGATGTTGATGTATTCTTCTTCTTATAGTACATTGAGATTCGCCAATATATGATTCATTACAAATGTTGCATTTTATTTGATAAACCGTATTTTTCATAAAGCAGATATTCTCGTTGTTACAATAGCAGTTGTTATGACACGGGAAATTATATGTCGTTCTTAATTGTCTCGTCAACGGTTTGGGTGTTACAAAAGATGGTATGATTTTGGCTACAGTTATTTTTCTCAATTCATCTCGGACTTTTCTAGCTTGAATTTCGTTTATGAATGGAATTCTAAGGAAGATTTTATTTCTATCATTTCGTTGTTGTTTCACCTTAGGTTTCTCAATGTTGACATACTTTTCAAAACCCTTGCATAGTGGTCATATGCTACCATGGGACAGCCATGTACCCTTGTCTAGAAAAGTCAACCTTCTTAAATCTGAGAGTCTTAGAGCTCATCGAAATTGTTCACGTTTCATCAATCTTTCGGATGCTATAACTTTCATCAAACACAGATTTCGAAATAACGGGTATCCTGATTCAATCATCGATAAGTATGTCAACATTGAGAAACCTAAGGTGAAACAACAACGAAATGATAGAAATAAAATCTTCCTTAGAATTCCATTCATAAACGAAATTCAAGCTAGAAAAGTTCGAGATGAATTGAGAAAAATAACTGTAGCCAAAATCATACCATCTTTTGTAACACCCAAACCGTTGACGAGACAATTAAGAACGACATATAATTCCCCGTGTCATAACAACTGCTATTGTAACAACGAGAATATCTGCTTTATGAAAAATACGGTTTATCAAATAAAATGCAACATTTGTAATGAATCATATATTGGCGAATCTCAATGTACTATAAGAAGAAGAATACATCAACATCTTACTATGAAAGAAAGCAATGTGTATAAACATTTCAAAAGTAGGAACACCTCCATCTGTTTAACATCTGATAAACTCAAAATATTAGTGCTCCAACACAATTTTTCCAACAGCTATGAACGAAAGACAGCAGAGAAATATTACATCAAAGTGAATTCACCAGCTATGAATGTAATGCTCAATCAAAATCCATAGATGTATAAATTTCTTTTCAAATTTTGTATGTTAATGTGTTGATAGAATTCTTTTTACCATCAGACTTGTAAAAGAGACAGTCGAAATATTGTCATAATAAGATCTTATCTATTGGCCTTGTCTTTCTTTTCATTTATTTATATATATATATATATATATATATATATATATATATATATATCTATATATATATACAGTATTGTGCAAATTAATATGAACAAAAGGACATGTATTATGTTGTCACTTAATGTTGTTTGACTTGCTTTATTCTATCTTACATGAATAGAATGACTCGTGTACTTGCATAGATTTCAACATTTGACCTTTTCATTGTCAGACGTAGTTGTTCAATGCAACATTGACGCAGATACATGTAATTGATTTTGAATTCAAAAGTTCAAATTCCACAAAATAGCAAATTTTGGCCTTTCTCACAAAACTTGGGTAGAATTTGAATTTTGAATTTTTTCTACTTTTGTCACAAATCACATTTTATCTCTGTCAGTAAGCATGGATATCTCACCAGAGACGCGTAGCAAGATTGTGACACTCAGACAGTACACGAAAATGACTCAACGCGCTATCGCATCTGAATGCTCGGTTTCGCTTGGTGCAGTGAATAATATTTTGAAATTGCATCAAAATACGGACAGCCTTCAACCGCGACGCATTGGTAGATGTGGAAGAAAAAAGAAGACAACGCCTCGAGATGATTCAAAGATTATCAGGATGAGCAGACTCAACTCTAGAATGACAAGTAATGAGCTTAAGGTCGAAATTGAACATGCCGGGGTATCTATTGACAGCTCAACTGTGCGTCGACGGTTGCTCGCGGTTGGGAGGAAAGCTCGTCGACCACTTAAGAAATCCATATTAACAGTTAAAATGAGGAAAACCCGTTTGAAGTGGGCCAAGCGTTATAAGAACTGGACCGTCGAAGATTGGCGTCGAGTTGTCTTTTCAGACGAGTGTCACTTTGAAGCAAAAGGATATCATTCTCAGTTTGTTCGACGAAGTACCGGAGAGCCGGTTCGGACTGCACGCATGAACCAGTTATTCAAACATCCACCAAAGCAAATGTTTTGGGGGTGCTTCTCATACAAGGGACCCGGATGTCTCATTCCAATCGAGGGGATGATGAATTCCGATCGATATGTTCATTTGATTGAAACGAACGCCGAACGCAATTTTCCAACAAGATTTGGCACCGTGCCATACAGGCCGAAAAGCCAAAGCTTGTCTTGAAGAGAACAATATTTGCGTCCTCGATTGGCCGGGAAACTCCCCTGATGTATCTCTGATCGAAAATTTGTGACATATCTGCAAAGTGCAAATGAGAAAGATTTATTTCTCTTCGAAACAAAAGATGATAGCAGGTCTTATTAAGGTATGGTTCTATGATGAAAAGATCTCATCAGTGTGCGAAAAATTGGTCGATTCAATGCCAAGTCGTGTCTCAGCATTGCTGAAGCCAAGGGTGGCCACATTATGTATTGAAAGACAATATTTCATTTTACACTGAAAATTAAATTCAATCATGCTGGAATTCATGTATTTTTACTTTTGTTCACATTAATTTGCACAATAATATACTATATATATATATATATATATATATATATATATATATATATATATATATATATAATATAATATATATATATATATATATATATATATACACACAAATATATTTCAATCTCTACATTCTCAAATAGATATCGAATTAAGATTGTTATAACGAATAATTTTTCGGTTGTTTGCAAGCACACTGACCACTGCTGAGTCTCTTTTCAGAAACCAATCTGTTTTTAGAAACCCTCCCTTAATGGCTTTGATCCTGCATAAGATATTATATTTGTGAGAGAGGATTACTGAAACATTTTATATGAATCAGCTGTCGAGAAGGATTTGATTTTATCACTCTCTAGATGTAGCTTACCTGAAGAGCCATGCTATATCCGAACAGCATTGAGTCACAAAAAATGAATAGTATCATATTATATCTAAAATTGATTCAAGAATTTCCAATTTTGCAATGCTTACAAAACTCTTCATTCTAGCTTAGTAGCGGTAATTTACAATTGATTGGAAAATAATTGTAATTAAAAGATTGATAATGGTGCAATTGATTTTTTCCAATCCCCCAACTGTAGAATGAAGGAATTCAACTTCCAATCGTCTCATAACATTTTTTGTGACAAGGTTGAAGTGTTTTAGAAGATAGGAAGCAAGGATCGATTCGTCAAAATATGTTCAAGTTAATGAGATGGAAACAAATCGCTGCAGGTATGGCATCTGGTTCCAAAGTTGATTGCAGAGATTCTGTAAATATATCTTCACATCTCTGCCTTTTTGGGCTCATGTGATATTAACATGATGATTGAGTGGAGTTAATGGCATTGATGTAGGAAATAATAAATCGAGTTTTTCTACAATGAATGCCAAATATGATGGAAAAGCAATAAATGTCTTTGGTTGTCGAATCAACTTTGCCATGCATAAATGTGAAATGAAAAGCAGTTGACTCAGACGAGCAGGACTTATCGCAGTTTTTAATATAATGATGGCAAAATATGCTGCTTTCAATTATACGGACGGAGTAGCAATCTCCAGGCCATACATGCATGTACTTGCGCTCATGAAATTTACGAAATTTGAAGATTTTTTTTGTTATATGCGCAATTTGTGAGCGCTCTTAGCATGGCTAAAAAATCCCTTTTCCAAATCAGCTGTGTAATCCACTGTGGATCAGAAGTTGGCAAAGCCTCAAAAAGAAATTTTGAAATTTTGTCTGAATATAGGTTTTTTATTGTTACTGAAATTCTGTCTAACAAATTTTTATAATTTTCGATTCATATGTATCAATCGCTTTGTTTTTGCAATCATTTGAATCTGATGATACACTCAAATTACATTTCGACTCGTCAAATTTGCTGATTTGGTCCGGGAGATTTGGTCTATATTTCTGTTGGCAAGTGAGCCTTCTAGAAGATTTCTATAGCATAGTTAACAAATTTATTTATTCTAAAAAAACATGAGTGATTAAATAACGGCTCTCATTATTTTTTGATTGATAAAACTTGGTTTTTCTGTAATAATGCATATAATTAATTGAATGCATACTTCAAAATTTCATTTCATAACTGCGTTTTCTGAGTCTTGTCAAGTTCCGTCCATAAATTACCCTCAAGAGATACAATTCAGTATCCTAAACAATAATAAGAAGAAAAATTCTATCAAGAAGTGCCAATTCACGTTTTCTGCTACGTTGATTAAAGTCTTTATCATGAGGAAAAAGAGAAAAAATAGCAAGTATGGGTCAGTGAAGATCGTAAGCTTGTATATCTACCATATTTTTCTGGCTGCTATGCAGAAATTGGCAACCCTTGCTAAGGGAAAATATTGCCAAATTGGCACTATCGATTTAGTCGGAGTACTTGTGAAGTTTTTATCAATCATATAATGATAGCTCAGCAGCAAGTTTGTCCAGTTATTCGAGGTTTTGACCCGCTGTGTATTCGGCAGCTCGTGTAATTCCCCGCACGAAAATTCCTCATGATTTTTCATGAGATATTTTCTCATAAATGTCTCATGAAATTTCATGCGGATTCGAAATGTTTTCGCATGAAAATGCTCATCAAATTTCATGAGTTTCTCATTAATAAATTGACTGTTGCACTTTCATGCTTATGAATCAATTTTCCTTCCGTTTTGTTATTTAGGCTTTCTTCTCGCCACGTTGCTCCGACATTCCCAGATCATTTCCACAGTACCTTTTCAGTATTCACATTAATGAATCATTATTGTCAAAACAAGTAAGAAACTGAACTGTGATTGTATTTATCTCTATTTTCAACATCTTGCATTCAACATCTAATTGTAAAGTCATATTATATATGCATCATTTCAAGAAGGCTGTTGCAAATCACTTTGGTACATTCTATATTGTTGCTTTTTATCCTTTATAGACTAAACTTGGAGATTATTATCGACTGAAGAACCTTTCTTGTGGCTCTTTCCTTTCGCGGCTAGCATGCATACCTTACTACTTATAAACTTATATTCACAAAAACTCAGGATTGTTGATGATTTTCCCATGAACGCATCCTCATGAATATTCTCGTTACTACTCATTATATTCTCATCACAACCTCATGAGCTCTCATAAAAATCTCATGAATCCGCATTAAATTTCATGAGTTCTCATGAAAAATTTTCGTGAGGGTCGGCACTTTAAGACAGTCCTTTTAGCTTCCTTAATATTTGCATTATGCGAATTCTGCCGTATTTGTAAAAGGTCACACTTGGCGATTCTCCATTGCTTCATATTTCTTCAATAGAGTGCACAAATCCAGTTCACCCAAAGCAAGTTGTCATTTTTGCTGAAATAGAATCTTGTTTTTTCATATTGTCCTCTGAAATTCAACTCTACTTTTCAAGAAAATTATAATTATGACTCAGATATGCATTGAGGATTCATCGACCGAGTACAAAACGAAGACGCTTATAATTAGCAAATGCTGAATCCGAGCTTGAATGCCAGCCTCTAATTAGAAACCCGAACTCCTATGTAAATGAATTTTGCTGCAGGCAAGACATTCCTTTTTAGTTGTCTCTCCTATCATAAGACAAATTCTCTCTCTCTGCAGGGAATGATGTATTTACAAAACAATCTTGGGCCTCATGGAAATCTCAAATCTTCCAACTGTCTTGTGGACTCACGATTTGTCCTCAAAATCACTGATTTTGCATTGCAATCGATGCGGGGGCCAAATGACCCACCAGAAGAAGAAGATTCCTACTCATATTATCGAAGTAAGTAGTGTCTGAAGCATAGAAATCTTCTTTCATATTTCGAGCATAAATTACAAATAACTGTCGAAAAATTTTTCAATATGCATGTTAATTTTGTTTTTGTATAGAACTATGATTACTTTGCCATGCTTACATTTCTTACCATTTTCTGAATAGTGATATTTTGAAGAAAAAAATGGTCTCCGTGACTCAGCAATGAAGTGCTTGGCCTAGAAGTCGAGACCAGAGTATTTATTATTGGAGGTCGGCAGGAAGGGCATCCGAACTAAAAATATCATCAGAGATACAACTAAAGCCACGACTCAACCTGTTCGTTATAAGACCGTATCACATCACTTACGCGTTGCGTGTTCAGAGTCATCGAGAAATGGTCGATGAAGTTTCGAACGCAAGAGGTAGCAGTTAAACACGCACATGAGCATGCAATACGATAAAGCTAGAGATAATCTGATTGGATGTGACAGCAATGACCAGGAGGAACTATGAACACTGTGATAAAGAATTCTTTATCTCACTATTTGACTCACTATGACGTTGCAATGCAGTAACTTATTGCATGGTGAGCCTACACTGTAAATCGCTGGATACGAAAATTACATACAAACATATACCAAAATCACATACAATTTGAAACTAACATCTCATACGAGATTCTCATATGTTTACAGGGATCTGGTATGTTTTTCATACGAAATCTCACTTACTTTTGGATGTGATTGGTATGTAGCGATACGAACTATTCTATCTGTGATTGGCTGTTTTACACTGACATAGGAGTTGTTGGTATGTTTTATATACGAGACCCGATGCAAATTCATCCTCATTCGTATGCCTCTGGTATGAAGACCTTTAAGTCATTGATCATATGCTTAATTTCAAAATTACTTGATGCACAATTGTTGATGGTTGAATACATATTGATTATTCATTAAATGCCTTAGACTTTCGTGTATTAAAATTGAATTCAGTATTGTAAGTTTGACTCTTGAGTGTCATTATCTCACTACTTACAGAACAGTAGTAACATTAGTGTGATCTTTATTGTCAAAAGGCCATAAATCAACATACTTTGGACATGATTGATGCTTTCTTTTAACATTGTGCTGGCATGGCTTTAGTGTGTAAAGCATCCCACATTTGAAATAACATACGAAAAGCATACAAATATATACCAAGAGAATACAGAAATATGCCAAAAAATATTTTGGTATGCATCCTTCGCATATGATTGGTATTGAGCGATTTACAGTGTACATGTGCATGTTTGCGTTTCACACGACTTTTAAACCGCAACACGCAACACGATGTGATGTGATGCGGCCGTAACTGTTATGACGTTGCAGTGTTTAGCTTCTTGTGTGGCTACATACATGTGCGTGCTTGCGTTTCACATGACGTTCGAAGTGCAGCACGCCTGTAGTGATACCGCCTGTAGTTCTTTTTCATTATATAGTGTCGGATATCTTTGTTAGCGCTATGATAGCGCTAAGATAGCGCTCACTTTGAGAATTCTATAATGGAGCGACTGATTAGCCAGTAATTCATTTCAAGCAATGGAAGCAGTGTTTATCTGCAACTATTGTCCAAAATGTTCTACTGCATAACTCAGTCTATTTTACGCACATGTAGCTACACTTATTGAAGATATACTCTATGAAACGCTACCTTAGCGTTCTATCGATGACTGTACTTCAGATTAAATGACAGTATTGATAAGATGAATAGATTGGAGCGCTCTATGTAGTGTAATTCAAAGTGATCAAAGTGTCAATGTATGACAGCGTGCTGAAGCCTTGCAATTCGTCAAGCAATAAGAGGGTCATTGCACTCCAGACTTCTGTGAGACCAAAGGTCAGAAAATACTTCATTCGCATTTTGAGATCATAGATTGCTTTTCCAATCCTTCCATCTTCAAAATGCCTGATCTGTTAATGTCTATCATTAGAATTTCAGATACGGATTTGTTGTTCCTTACTGCTTGAGGATTTGTCTTTTCTGTTATTTGTTTCATAAGCTGAAATTTGATGCTGTTTGAATCTATGTTGAGACGCCACCATCCGAGTATATTATTATCTAGCTACCAGAATTCTCATCCTGATGCGATAATTACATCCAGGGATACATCACAATAAAATCACTGTTCCAAAACTGCTAATTAAAATGACAGACGTTTTGGGTTTTCTGTTCCATTTTGCAAATGTGTTATTATTCTCAACACATTCTTCCTTCTATAAATTGATTTTATATAAGAGTTCCTGGTTCAATTGAATAAGAGTTGGTTTTTCTTGATCATTATTCTATCTCACGTGATATGGACTGCATGTAGCACACACATGCAATTAGAAAGGTCGCCTCAGAGAATTAAACAGGTCGTCTCTTAGATTGTTCTTTATCTGAACTTGACTAGAATGGAAATTGACTCAAGGTCGCGGCACATCCGGGGGAACTAAGTTGGGGCATGAACCACCAATGAAAAGCTTAGAATGGCACATGTGACTGATTCTAACCCAATCATACAGCCGTTGACAAGTGTATCTAAGTCAAAATGCGTGCGATTTATGTGCCACTATTGTGTATTGCATGAAGCTTTACTTCCATTCTAGAGGTTTTATTGTTATCAATTTCTATGGCTTGACTAGAAAGGAAGCATTGGAATATGCAACGTTGATGAGATGGCACAATCTTCTGACTAAATACCATAGCAATCGAACAATGAGCAGCCAGTTCAACATTAAACACGCCATATTGTGCAAAGTTTCAGTGACTTTTATCAACCGGATCACACAGCAGAGAGACACAGTCGATGTCAAGTTCTACAGAGAAGTTTGTGAACGTTATTTCGTGCGCCGGAGAACCCAACATTGTCGAGAAAACTTTTGCGCAATGATCTGAATTCTTCGAATCTGAAGGAATCGTGGCGATCGGAGCATTTTGAAGGAATTCAGAGCAATCCGGAAGCGACGCACGACTATTTTTCCTATCTCTGTAAGGTATCAAAATTTTCTTTTTGCCCACTTAGTAAGGTCCTGCCTGTGCCATTGCTTTGAATCAGTTTGCACTTTTAGCAAAGTGATGCGGTTAAACAATCTAATTCTGTGGTAGTGTATCTCAGATGGGGCATCAAGTGATTACAGTTCGCTAATTGCTTAGTCCAAATTAATTGCAATAAATTTCGTCCGAGAGCGGTTGCTTGACGGATGTGTCTGGGACACCAGAATCAGCGCCAGTGAGCGCCTCCATGATAATGTGGAGGGTTGTATCTGTTGGAAGTCAGCATGACACAGGTGCTAATCTGTGCTTGTAAATCAATCTTATGTTCTTTTCTTCTGTTAATACATTTTTACTCATTCTTCGTAGCTTTGTGTCATATAGCGTGTATATCTTCAAAAAAGTAATGGTAATCAAAAATACAGAAATTCATCAGAAGATACAAAGCAAGTTATACATGTTAGGAAGCATTTCATCAATTACATATAAATCACGACGTGCTATATTCTTAGATCACTGTTGACTAGTGAAGTTGTAAAGGGGAAAAAAAGATCTTTTGCGTTTCTTGGAGCGGTGAATATTCATTTCAAAATGCTTGGTATACTTCAACCTTTTAGGGATATACTTTGATAGCAAATGAGTGTCATTCTTCACAATGCTGATGAATAATTTCTTGCTCAAAGTTTCTCTTCTCTCCTTGATTTCCGGAATCACCTTTTTGGCTGGATCAATGAGCATCCGTCTTTGCAGCCTGCTTAGTTTATTCTCCAAACCGATTGGAAGCCATACAAACACTGGTGCGGCGTACTCTATGATTGAGCGAATAATGCTGTTATAAATGACCAAGAGTTCATTTGATTTAATATAACTTCTTGCCTTTCTTAGTATGAAGAAACGTCATCAAGGTCGTGCAGCGGATACTATTAATTATTTTCTTTATTTTTCGATAATTGTCACTCAGTTTTTTAAGACAATCTATTATAGATTGACACTACTTGTTATTCCAATTAACAATAGGTGACATGCCACGAATATTTCACGCGTAATTACGGAACACCCCAAACATCCGTGGTTAAGGACATTCTATTCTCCTACCCGCGTACATGCGCGCTGCACCAAGAGTCAGAAATTACTTGATCTGATGCTGCTAAAAAATGGGGAATGTTTATAAATACGCGCGGGCGAGCGTTTATAGTTTGCGCGTCGTCTACGGTTGTCTGCGTTGCCGCTTGAACCACGGATGAACCGCTAAGCATGTTCTGTCTTCCCTGAGCATGAAATTGAGGTGATATCACATTGTTTAGCCTCTGATACATGCAGACACATGAGACGCAAAGTCTATATAACAGGACTGCCGACAGATATTGCAGCAATGTCACACATAGCCACGAATGTTAAGCGTCTTACGTGTATTTTACGCGTGAATTACGCGTAATTGAGCGTGGCATATCACCTAGTGAAAAATTCAAACACCCTAGTACATGTTGTGTACTATAAGTATTGAGTAGCATTTAGAGGAGTACAGAACAATAGTGCATGCCTCTATCTACATTGCGCAAAGTTCACAGTGTTTTGATTTATCATGCTGCATAGTCTAAGGCTCGAAGGAGTGCCTGTAGCTAAAAGTAAGTTTCTAAGGTTTTTCAGTAGCGTGAGAGTCCGTTTTTTACAGAATTTTCACCCATAACACAGCTATGAGCGATGAACGAAGTTAGGGGTTACTCGATGAAAAAGTAACAAATTGTATAATTTTTAAGATACAAAAGTAAAAATACATATCTTTTAATCTGAGTAAGCTGTCCCCATCAGAAGCTTGTTCGCACGTCTCTTGAAAGTACCAAGATTGTATTGGTCAGGGGAAGCTGATTCCAAAGCTGTTCCGTGCGAACAAAAAAGCTTTTCGACCGACTCATACTGCGTGCGAGGTCCAAGCTGACCTGATGGCATGTGAGTGCATTATCTCTGCGCGTGCTTTTGGAGAAGATCTTAGGTTTGGGTACGCACTCATTTACTGCAGAGCTGCTTCTACCGAAATAGTATCTGTAGAAGAGACTGAGTGAAACAACATGTGGTGTGACGGAGAGCGGCTGCAACTTGTTAGTTGTCACGTAGCGCCTCCAAAAGTGCTGATCAGCAAGAAATCACCATTCCATGTGAAAGTATATCCTAACACACAGTCCTGCACTCCATTTGACTAAATTCCTATTTTTACCAACAAACCTCACACTTTGTAGTACATTTCGTAAATATTCTAGTATTCCGTAGATACGAATAATACTTCCACTCTCGTATGCGGCGGTAGAGCGATGATCTATTGTTGACAATTCACTCTGTTACATTAAAGAGAAGGTTACCGAAATTTGAACTGATTGCTTGAGAGATATTCGTCGTTTCCGATGAAAAACTGATTGCATGTAGCGATTAACGACATTGAATTTTTCATCACCTACCTCTGATTTCATTTCTTGCAAGTGGTATAATGACCTTGACATTTGGCATTTTTATCAAAAGTGCATCCTACCGAATTAGTCTTTTAAAAAGTTAATTATCTCATTTTCCTTGTATAAATTGTTACATGCACAGAATTAAATATCTTGTTTATCTGCTTCGGTTTGCTAAAAGTGGGATTGATTCGAAATCAACGGCACATCGAGGAACCTATTAAGTGGGCAAAAAGGAATTCCTAATACCTTACAGAGATAGGAAATGCCTCTCAGAATAAGTGTTGAACTTATAGACACATTTAATTTGATTTTTCATGTACACTCTAAACCAGCACCTCCTAAATCACACGCTAATGCAATACACTATTCGTAGTTAATAAAAAAATCCTAATGCAAAGCGTTTTAGGAGGCTAGCGCACTAAGATTATTGTTGTCTTTAGTATGTCAACATTCTATTTCACGCAACCTCCTAAAATTCTAGTGTGTCGCGCTTTAGGATGCAGGTTTCTTCGATTTTAGGAGGTGACAGTCTACAGTGTAGACCTATTCAACAGTTTCTTTGCTGCCGATGTTGCTTTTCAGAGTATTGTTCATTTTATAATTTCCTTTCTACTTATTGTATATTTAATTTACACAGGATCTCATTTATTGTTGCGTAAATAATTTTGTTTATCATATTTGTATATTAATATAATTAATGGAATTGGGAGAAGTGATAACATTCAACGAAACATGTTTATCTTGATGTTCTGGTGAATTAAGCAATTAATTGAGAAAATGTATAGCTAATTACACTGGCGATGTAATCGCTATGTAAGAAACATTATTTTCAGTTGAGAATTGTGGTTGTTCTTTCGCTATCACATCCATGACATATCTATATTATGACAAGAAGGTGATTCGAAAGATTGCTGTCATGGTTTTTGCTATCATTTTAAGGTTGATTCAATTAAATGTTTACCTTGACGTCAAATCGCTGTAAATTTTGTCACCTTTGCAACCTCTAATTTGCCCTCACAACTCATTCTTTCGTTGGTTCTAGTGATTAAAAGTTTGAAATTTGATTTTCAAGTTAGAAAATAGCCTATATATGATGAGAGTTGGCATACCTTTACCTTATTTCCCAATGTGCAATTTTCCTGTGACACACTAGGGGCTCGACCACTCGCCTAAAGGATTGCCACGTCAAGCACTGATCCACTGTGACACGGAGAGAACAAATGAATATGATGATGATGGTGAAAGATGGCTTGAAGTTGCTACTCCCCCATACTGAGTGCTGCAGCACTGCGACCTTTTAGTCCGGATGCCCTTCCTGCTGACTTTCAATGACACTCTCGGTACTCGACCACTGGACCGATAGATCGCTAGGCGAAGCACTTAACCACTGTGCTACGGAGACAGCGTCTGATTTTGTGTTGTCATGAGAGATAGTTGAATTGAGGTTCAGTTAATGCATCTTTCTTCAACACTGCTTTGAAAATATCACATTTTTACCTCAGCGTGAAATTAATCAACGGATGGATAACATCATTTTCGATAAACACGACTACAATTTACAAAGAATACAAGAATGATAATCGGATGACATTTACGATACGGAAACATGGCTGCTATAGCAACCGCTAGCTGTGAGAACTCAAGACTATTGGAGAATTATTTAAATGAGTTTACAAGAACACGAAAGAATGTTACAAAGCCTGTGATAGGAAATTTTCTACTTTCGATTTTTACACGATACTCTTCAGTTTTTAATCAATTCATTGCCTTATTCAGATGAAATCCGTAGTGCTCAATTGATTATTAAATTCTTAATGTTCAAGTTTGATGAGAAATTGCGATGAAAACAGCGCTGTGAACTGAAAAGCTTATGTAACCAGTTGTTACACAGAGATAGATGTAAATAAAAAAATAGAATATATGCAAACTTTATGTTGCGTTTACACGTGCAACTTTATTGCTACAACATTTAAGTTCATGATGAGTCAGAGAAGAATGGACAAACAAAGACGTGCCATCCATAATCGTGTTTCGTGCGTCACCAGAGCGCAGAAGATTCCAGACAATATATCAATCATGCCTAGATTTTGAAGGCATCAATGAGTCGTACAGTCGATGCCGCATAGCGGACGAATAGTAGTTGTAGTGATTGCGTGCTATGATTCATGCACATGTAGAAGTATGAAAGTTTCTGGCTACATACATAGATAGTGGTTTTTGTTTCAGTAGGCGGCAACAGCGATGATTGAACAACAACAGCTCTTGGCAGGCATCAATGAAATAATACCGCATAGCATTCATTACAATATTAATTTAGTGATTGCTGATAAACAGACATGCATTGATCTCATTAGCTTATTAGGCGAGGAAAACTAGGCTTTAACCCGGACAAAATTATATCATCATTTTTTTTATTTTTCTGTGCTTAGCTAGCAACATAGTTATGAAAAGCGCTGTTGACCAATAACTTTATTCATAAATGACCGATGGACGATTAATGCAGTGTCACAATTACTTTATTTTCCGCGGCTAATCTTGATGACAGCTAACCAATCCAATAGATGTTAGATTGAAAGGTGTGATCCATGATAAACACTCCAAAAAACGTTTGATAATGAATATTTTGCAAGTCAAGTTTCCACTCACTGCCAGCAGCACGCTGATTGGTTGAGAGCGTCAGCTGATTTACGCACGCACCAATAGGGAATCAGATAACATCAGAATAAAACTCGGAAAACCTCATGCAGTATTGCATCTTTGGGAGGCTGTTACTCAGAGAGCACATGACGGATTTACGGTGACTTTTGATATGTTAATAAGCAGAATCTAAACTACGTGCATGCCAATTTTCAGGCTGCCACGATTTTTGTCCGGGTTATTCACATTTCGCTCCTAAATTTCCTGGTCTATATCCTCTAAATCTGTGAAGGTGATCTGTCATGATATGAAAGATGTCGCAGGGCAATATTTTCATAGAAATATTCGTATAATCACATTGTTCATTTGACATTTACATAACATCAGAGGATGAGCTATTCTATGAATCCAGCGAGCAAGCAAATCGCAGAAATCCTCGTCCGCTTCGCGGCCTCCAATTTCTACATTTTCTTGCCCTTCTGGCTTCATATTTTGCCTATTATCCTCTGAGTATCGGTAAAAAGTGGCAGCTAGGTTGAACATGGCTTCACAGCTAGAGTTTGAGGCACCCTTGCCTTTCGTGCTTGTGCACAGACATGTTGATCTCGGAAAATGCAATGAAGATGGATACTTTGCACCATAGAAATTGATAGCAATAAAACCTCTAGAATGGAATACACAATAGTGCAGAAATTTCCAACTTGTGGTACACGTGCCACTAGTGGTGCGCGAGGGCTCATCAGAAGGTACGCGAGTGCCTGTCCGACGTAGGCTATATACATCATGATGATAATTTAATTTATTTATGTCACAGACCAAATCCATTAGGAAAAGTGTTGGTCAGCTTCAGATAATTAGATCGACGACAAAATTTTATGCAATTTATCACTTTTTATAATCGCAAAAGACGAAGATTTGTCTTGTGAATAGATCCCATCTTGTCACATCAAACTTTGTATTATAGGTTGTTTATATATCAATGCGATGGGCGATGCAATGACATCTATTGAGCGACCGACAGGTCGCAATCGACTGAACAAAATCATTCATTTTAGATTATGCTTGAAGCTCAGCAAGTCAAAATCACGTAGTTTGAATTGGCAAGCCAAAGGTAATCACAAATAATGTAGGCGACAATTCTTGAAAAGCGGTACACAACCTGTATTTGATGGCAGACAGATTGACACACCTGATGTCTGACACATTTAACCATGCCTGTTGAACTCGATTATGTAATTTTCCTATCTATGTGATAATAAAGTATACCAGATTATTACATAGTTGTAGAATCGTATTTCAGAATCCCTTCTATATCTGATAAAATTTGTTCTCTGGGAAAATCTAGGTAGAGAGGGATTTTATCGCTGAAGGTGCGTAAACGTCCGTACACGCTCAATTTTTACTATCACCACTAATGAATGAGTGTTCACGTTGTTCAGTATGACGTCATATTAACAGACTTGATCAAAATTGTGAATAACAATCGATCATTTGAAACGACGTCAAAGCGGAGTTATCCATCTCACCTTGCCTATTGCCAGGTTTGTAATCCATCACTTTACTCTCAAATTACTCCTTCGATATACTGCTTTATATGGACAAAAGAAACGAGACAGTAGCTGAGACTTAAGGCTACATGGACATTGGGAAAATATGCATTCTATGAAGCCAGAAGGGCAAGAAAGTGCACAAATCCCAAGCCGCGACGCGGATGATTTCTTGCCCGTTGGATTCACAGAATATCTTGTCCTCTAAATCTATGGCAATTGTCCAATAACCAATACTGATTACTGAGCCCATATTTCTATGAAGCTTTAGCCTGCCCTCCCTGAATGACAAGATAAAAAAATACAGCCCTGCGACATTTTTCATATCAAAATGTATACCAGATTATTACATAGTTGTAGAATTGTATTTCAGAATCCCTTCTATATTCGATACAATCAGTTCCCAGGGAAAATCTAGCTAGAGAGAGATTTTATCTCGGATATCTATGGTCTTAATAATCTGGCACTCTTTATAACGGATAGAGGATGGCTATGCGATTCTCTGATATAGCTCGTGAAATTATTTGATATATCCCTCGGGCTAAAACCCTCGATATTCATCAAATAATTTCCCTCTCTATATCCCAGAGAATCGCATAGCCATCCTCTATCCATTACGTGCTATGGAATGTAGACGCCTGAGAGGGACTGTTTACTCAGATTTTTATCATTCCCCGGGATCTGTTTACTCGTATTTCTATAAATCAAGAATATTTTGATTAATCAATGTCAAACAGACATGGTTTAAAATGGTTATATTTTGGCTAAATCTAGCTCATAGCAGGCCTCACTCTCGGGCAATTGCTCATGTAAACATCCCTCGGGATTCGCCCTCGGCATGTTTACATGCAATTGCCCTTGTTGAGACCTGCTAAACTAGATTTCGCCATGATATAACCTTTACGTATCTTGAAACAGTATTCGTGTAGATATCTACGAGATCTTGAGACATCGATTTCTCGAATTTTCGCTAATTTTTCCTTCAACGTGGGACTGTGAGCACGGTTTTTCTGCCCTCATGGCTATCAAATCGGAAAGTCGGATTTTTGTGTGACCTCGGACCACACTGTGGTAGTGTCCGGCTCTGACCTTCGCTGGCAGAGGCAGAAGCGAACTCAAATTCGAACACTCTGAAATATCTATCACTATCCTCGAGTCTATTAAATAAAAAATGCTTCGTCATGGAAACCGTTTTTCCTCTTCGCATTTTGCTCTCTGCGATATATCTCAAATTGTCGTCCATCAAGAAAATCTAGATAGTAGACACTAATATCTTCAAAGATCATGACATTTGCGTTTTACGCAATATTTTAGTGTGAAATGGTCATGATGTTTCATTTTCAAGGATTTCCTTTTCCACAATTTCGGGCATTAGCTTGCAGATATTTCACCATTTTGCTTCTGATTGTTCTTGCAACGTTTTTGTATGGAACACAAAGCATTTAGCATGCATCTTTTTCTCTTAATAGAATCAAGCGCTTTGACATCAAGAAGTCATCATGAACTAATGTTACATAATACAGATGATGCAAGGTTTATGGAGCTTTAACATTAGGTTAAGAAAAGTGAATTAAAACAATATGCAATTAATTAGAAAAGGTTACTTTGATTGAATTAAATAATTCAATAATATTGAAAATTCTGTGAAGTGAATGCGTTGGTAAAAAGGCATTGACAACTCAGTCTGGTCATACCATACAGCCGATGAGACTACTTTGATGACTTTTGATAAAGCTAGAGATAATACATACAGAAGCACCAGAAAAATGCTGATGACCGGCGTTTTTCATGGCGATTTATTTTTCTTGTACACCTCGGAAGGGATGCACAGTCCCTTGGACTTGTGATGTTGTCGACGGGGCTTTTCCTGTATCCCAATGTCTGACTTTGTTTGTGGTTAGATTTGAACCCTCTGCCTACTGATTACTAATCAGTGTTGCAATCCACTGGGCCACGGAATCATCCGTACAAGTTAAATTTATTTGGTGCATGTTTATTGTCTTATACAATGCGACGAAGTGATTGAAATGTTAGAATGGCTACCACTAGACCGTGTTCTTTATCTGTTGCTTATCAGACCGTTCTTCATCATTGAGAAAACCATGATTTGTGTTTTTCAGACAAGCTATGGACAGCTCCCGAGTTACTCCGTATCAACAGCAATCGAATACAAGGAACAATCAAAGGCGATGTCTACAGCTTTGCGATTGTGTGTCAGGTAATTATTTATTCCCCTGTCCGCATCATGTACAGCATTTCTTTTTACTCAGTGATAATAGTCCAGTCACTAGAACTTGTTTCTGTAGGGAATCTCCGCGACTGCCGAGCACTACCCGGTTTCTTTTCTTGTGAGACAGGTTCAAAGAAAGCACAATGTAAAATAACACCGATGAAACGTCATGATGAAAGGTGACCTTGACCCTTTCAGGACCGCGGGGATGCCCTCTATCAATTTCTTTTTTCTCTTTATATCTCCTAAAATATGCTCATTGACATAATTAATGAAACAAACTATCATTGGCTTGATTTGAAGTTTGTTTCATTTTTTCTCAGGTATGATGAAATATCTCGCTTTCTATGTATTACCATTCGACACATTGGAGAATGGAGAAAGATCTATGGTGGTCAATTTCAAATTTTGATATCGATACAACTGTCACAATTGCTTTTACAAATTGAACATAAACGTGAACTGAAATCCAGCTTTTGTAAAATAAAATGGCACACGATCAGATTAGCAGAGGTATGGCTATTGGAATGATTCGTTGTGGTAGAAGTTGTGCGAGTGTTGCCGAAGAGCTGCAACTATCGATAGTCGTTGTTTGGAGGTGGTAGTGTCGATGGAAAGCAGAAGGAGATGTTAAAAAGAAGAAGGGATCTGGTCGACCAAGAAAGTCTGCAGGAAGGACAGACGCACGTCTAGTTTTACTTGCAAAGAGGAATAGATTTGTGTCAGTCCCAAAGCTAGTCGTACAGTGGAAGAGTGCCTCAAATATAGACTGTAGCGTTCGAACGGCTTACCGAAGATTGCGAGAAGCTGGAATTCAATCGCGACGACCAGCTGTCCTAATTCCATTGAATTTTGAGCACCGCAGAAGGCGAGTTGCCTGGTGTGATGCCCATCGGTCATGGAATGACCATCACTGGCAGAAAGTCTTGTGGACCGATGAATCGAGATTCACTCTGGATTTCAATGACGGTCGTGTCAGAGTGCATCGTCTTCCAGGTGAACCCTTTGCCCCATGCTGTATTAAAGAACACGACAGATATGGTGGTGGAAGTGTTATGCTGTGGGGTGGCATTTGGCATGGCGGATGAACGACAGCAGTCATCATCAAAGGCACGTTGACTGAAGAGAGGTATTTCAATGAAATTGTACTTCCTGTTGTTGCCCCAGTGGTCAGGGTGGAGGATCTCGTCTTCCAAGACGACAACGCAAGACCACATCGCTCCTCGGCTGTCATTGCCACTGTTAGGAGATTGAACATTCAAACCCTTGACTGTCCTGCACGCTCACCTGACTTGTCACCCATTGAACAAGTCTGGGACGAGCTTGGGCGGCGAGTGAGAGACCGCTATTCACTTCCACCAGTGTCCCTGAAGATTCTCTCTGAAAGACTGATAGAGCAGTGGCTTCTCCTTGAAACATCCTTCATTCAGAAGCTTTGTGAATCCATGCCATCTCGGATTACTGAATGTATTGGAGCTAGAGGGGAAGCACACGCGCTATTAAAGTTGAATCTGCTACATGCGTTGTTTTTCTGTGCTAGCGACTTGGTGGAGATTGTGACTAAATTATCAAGATATCTTGCATACATGTATATATACCAGTCAAAAATGAAAGAAGTTAAAGAAGTAAATGTTTCAAAAATTTTGTCAATGAGTAAGCCATATAAAATTTCATATTTTTGTGACTTTTAGTTTGTATGTATCTTGAAGTTTCAGTAAAAATTTTGGCAAAATTTACTTATTGTAGGGTCAGTTTCAATGGTCCTTTTTAAGACCTCTATAGAAAATTGATGGTTTTCATTTACAGCAGCATTGATGATTGATATAATGTCTCAGCATCATATTTACATAATATTTATGCATGTGCAATTCAAGTTTGTTAACATACACATTCATCTTATCTCCCAAAATGAGTGCATGTACATTGTACATTTTTGAAGAGTCAAAAAATACATAGATTCATAAGAAATGGAAAAATTTGAAAATACAAATTTTAAATTAGAATTTTTCGTATGAAGGTCTTCGAATCAAATAGGCACTGCCATTCGGAAGAAGAGACTCGAAATATGCAGTGATCCGGTTTTATCCATCAGAACAAGGAAAATTTGAGTGGGGCACGGTCCTACGACGCTAAAGATCGCCTAGTCGTGATAGGGTTATCGCAAATTATGGCTCTTGCCTCAGTACTTTCCACTTCACCAGAGGAAGCAGATACAAATATTTACACATGGAAATTGATAACAATAAAACCTCCAGAACGGAAATACAGCCTTTTACTTAGAGGCACTTGTCAATCACTGTATGACCGGGTTAGAATCAGTTACATGCATCAGTCTTATCTTTTCATCGGTCATCCAGGTCTCAACTTAGTTCCTCCGGCTGATCTTTAAAATGATTTATCAAGTTGGTTCTAATTCAGTTGCCTTTTAATTTATGCCAGAAACTCTTAGTACTTTGCATTTAACACATATTTTAGACCATGTATATAGTAGAGATCCAGAAAATACACGAGAGTTTTGGAGAAATTTACACGGATTTGATTGATTGATCATGATAGTAATACAGAAGGAATAATGGTCTTTTACAAATCGCCCGTATCATGACAACATTGGAGAGGTACACTGTAAATCGCTGGATACGAAAATTACATACAAACATATACCAAAATCACATACAATTTGATACTAACATCTGATACGAGATTTTCGTATGCTTACAGAGATCTGCTATGTTTTTCATATGAAATCTCACTTAGTTTTGTATGTGATTGGTATGTAGCGATACGAACTATTGTATCTGTAATTGGCTGCTTTACACTGAAATACGAGTCGTTGGTATGTTTTATATACGAGACCCGATGTAAATTCATCTTTATTCGTATGTGTTTCGTATGAGCAGCTTTAAGTCACATCGCAAAAAATATGTATGTATTACATACTACTGTCAAGTAACTTTTTTCCGTAATACCACTCGTGAATACTTTTTGTTCGATAGAGTGATATTTAACCAGAATAGATTTACTTGAACTTTATGCTCCACGAGTCTGTCGTCGTTCCTACGTGTCCAGCAACATTAACAGCATACAAATATATACCAAGAGAATACAGAAATATACCAAAAAATATTTTGGTTTGCATCCTTCGCATGTGATTGGTATTGAGCGATTTACAGTGTAATGTTTGTTAAATTAGCAATGGGTCACTATTACTTCAATGCTCAACTTTATTTAATACGAGCATCTTTTTAAGCGTGATCATATCACAATAACTACCTGCCAATGAAAGAGCAAAGCATCACCATCAAAGACAATGATCACATTTGACTTTAAAAGGTGTAAATAGGTCCACATTTACATTATGATTCTAGAAATGAAACATAAATTTCGTGAATCATGAAATCATGCCCATGAAAAAAACTTGAAGTTACAGCCAAGAAACTGAACTTTTCCTTGAAGACTTTTCCTTATGATTGGGTCATAAAACTTCCTTCATAATCAACTTAATTTCTGCTTAATTTAGATACCTATTAGTAAATGTTCATTCCATCTGATATCCAATAAGTTTCATACTACTTACAGTGGGGTAGCAAATCGCTAATATATAAACACAAGAATAATTTGCAAAAAATTATTTTTCCCAAAAAGTGATTAAATATTTTTTAGAACGCAGGAATGTAATGTCCGCAAGAAACTGAATCTTTTGATGCACTGAAAATTTCCACGGTATGAAGACATTTTTTGAGTCGACAGTTAATGTTTTAGACCAACTATAATCATGACGGGATTGTTTCTAAATTGCAGGAAATTGTCTATCGCAAAGGAGTTTTCTATCTGATTGATCAAACCCTTGAACCCAAAGAGATCTACGATCGTTTGAAGCTTCGTGACAAGCCCTACCTGCGCCCAACATTAGATTCTGATGAGGGCTGTTCCGAAGATATGGTCCGAATTATCTCAAATGCGTGGTCAGAAGATCCAAATGAAAGGCCAGACTTCTCTCAGATCAAAATTCAGATGAAGAAAATCAACAAGTAAGTATTGTCCTGTGTTATGAAATTTGGCCGTCGCACACTGGCTTGTTTTCATGAAACCATTTCCGATCGAATCCGGAGTTCGCTTGCTCTCTTCTGAAATATTCAAATCACACAGAGATAGATTTATTTGCGTTTGCGCTAGTCTAGAGCGGATATAATCCTATCCCTTGCTACCAATGGCTGGGATAGGTTCAATAGATATGAAAGCATCAACAAATTATTAGCCGCTAACGATCATAAAGTACAGACATTCTACTGAGATTTTAGTAGTAGGTGGTAGTCAATTGTAGCATATCATTCCACTGACAATGAAAAACATAGAAAATAATTAATCAAGTAAAATTATCAGGAGAAGTTAGGCCTGTACATCAGGAAATCGAATACCAAAATTATCCAACCAAGAACTTATCATTATTATTAGCAATCCATCAGTACGATCATATTATTGTCTCCTCTAAAATCCTTCCACTATAATTCAGTGCCTTTTCTGCGATTCTGACAGACTTAGAATTAATGTCATTGCCTTTATCGGATAATCCATCCTGATGAACGCATATCTTACACTATCTTATATAGTATCTTATATATTATCATTATACATTAAAATTCATCGGTAAAAACACGACATCAGCCAGTGAATATATAAATAACAGGAGTTGAACAAGGAGCCTCATTCCCCCTCCCCCACTTAGGGATTAACAAAAGGGCTGAATTCCAATCAGATAATCACTAGAACTTTCTCATGTCATACCTATGCGGAGGTTAATCAGTTATATAATGGTATATATTTATAACAGGTATATAATGCTATATATCTCAACATGATATCAAATGGAAGTGAGAGTAGATACACATGGTGTTGGAGAATAAACAGATTGCTTACAAAACTAAACATGTCAAAGCTATGGGATGAACAGCTAATGGCTGATAAAAAAGCATACTTGAGAATTACAAAAGACCGAATATGTCAGTATAACAGGGAAAATGGATATCTACAGCAAAAGAGAGCCATTCTGGTCTGACGTATTTAGAACTATGCCAGTTTGAGGAAACCTTGAAATCATATCTGAATTTTGATATCGATTGCAATGATATAAATATGTTACTGAAATTTAGGACAAAAAGTCATGAATTAGATTTTGTAACAGGCAGTTATAGAAACAGATTGCGATATGAAGAACGTCTTTGTGAACTTTGCAATGAATCAAAAGTGGAGACTCTATATCACTTTATGATAGAATGTCCATTGTATCAAAATATGCGTCAACAAATTGCACCATTGTTATGTTACTGCAACACGATAGTTGAATTTCATAAATTAATGAATACCTTGACTCCAAAGCATTTAAAATCCATCGCAAGATTTCTAAAAAAAGCCAACGAGTTACGCATGGTCATAAAAGAAAGAATTCACCACAAAGAATCTCAAATCTAAATAAATGCTCAATTATTGATTCCTCTCCTTCCTGATCGGCTTAATTTTTTTATACAGCACTGACCGCACGCTATATTGGAATATATTCAACCAATATACGAGTATATACCTCAAAATTGTAATATTGTTTTCCAATGTTTTTGGAAATAAACAACTTTTGTCTTTATATACTTTGTATTTGCAGAGGAGGAGACAGCGGAAATTTGCTCGACAATTTATTATCCCGTATGGAACAGTATGCGAATAATCTCGAGGGATTGGTCGCTCAACGAACGGAACAGTACTTTGAGGAGAAGAAGAAAGCTGAGGATCTTCTTTACATGATGCTGCCAAAGTGAGTTCCTTAATCATTTCTATTCTTCGTTCGGGACGTGATGAGAATTCTGTCTATGAATACGAGATCTCTCACTTTCAAACCCCGTGTGCAGATGAGAGAAGAACAGTTTCGATTTCTGAGTTTTTCTCTGTTTGCATCTGCACTTGCTGTAAACTGAGGATATTGGAAACAGTACAGAGGTGACGAATAAGCATTAATCCTGTTTCTTCAAATTTCGGTAATGAGAAAGGTGAGAAAACGTTGAATTTCAGATGTAAAGCTCTCTCGATCAGAAATTATCAAAAATTGATAGCTTCTTGTTGTAATTGATAGCTCAGACCAATTTATTCGCAATTAATTTTATGTTTCACAATACGATGCTGTCTACGATATTAATGCAGATTAGACTTCCCAAAGTGTGCAATAAACAGTCTTTGTTTGTTTCCGCACATGTCATGCAGATATCCTTTCGCTTTATTTCACCTGCAAAGCAGATTATTGCCCGCGCGGGAGATTATATTTAATCCAATGCACTGGAGGAGCGTAATCTATGCCATTAGTCCGGGAGCTACTGACACTTTCTTCCTAAATTCGCGCACAAAGGGCTTAATAGCATGGATTTGTAGATCGTGAAACGCTGAATACAAATATCAAATTCTTGAGTGTCACAGCCAGTCGCTTTCGGTTATAGGTAAGGTTAAACGATTCCCATTGGATCCAATGCTAAAATTCAAGAAATATCTATGGATTGAGAAACACTTGGCAATTTTCTTACAATTTTGTTTTGCACAAAAGAAACTTTTTATCAGAATGCCATGAAATTTGAAACATGATTGAGTTCAGAACATCAACTTCGATGTAAAAGTTGAATTGAGTGACATGATTCAGTATTTGATGTTTGAGAGCCTCTACAAAATGAGTAAAATCGCCAAAATTAAGTCAAAACATGACATTTGCTCATTTTGTAGAGGCTCTCAGTTATCAAATATTGAATCATGTGACTCACTTCAACTTCTTTTTCATTTAGAGAAAAAGCATTGATGCCCTGTTCACCATAGATATACATGAATGTTCAATGATAGCTTAAAGCATACGTAAATGTTCACCGACTTTCTATTCGTGCGGCCTTTATTGCGGTTACAATGGTAATGCAACTGGCATTGAAGCCCGGTTGACGCCATTCATTCGGTTATACGAATAATTACCCATCTGAATCGGGCTTTAATGACAATAATCTGAACGTGCCCTCAGATTGGAATGTTCATTGGAAATCCTTCATTGGAATACATTAGCACATAGAAAGTTTTTCATGGTCAAAAACGGCAAATTCTACATGGAAATCTCAAGAAATACCGCTTCATAGATTCTGACGATCCTGTGAAATATAAAGCCTCTTACGCAACTCGTGCGAAAATATCCATCTTAATTGCGTTATTGCGTAATTAATTGCGCCATCTTAATCCATCCTTCGCCTCAATCGCGGATGCGGTATTAGGTGATTGCAGAATGCAGTCCGCCCTCCACGTGCCTGCGTTAAAGCAGTGCCTTCCTGGCTAATTCACGCTCTCAACAGATGGTCCGGTGGCCTTGTGGATAGAGGGTATGCTTGCACGTCCTCTAGCTCCAACGTCGCTGGTTCAAACCTACCCACGACTGATGAGGCCCAACAGGCCGAAACATGTCTCGTGGTGGTTACATCTGTTGAGATTTGATAAATTTATCAATTGCCAGGTTACTTGTCTAAAGATGAATTCTTTTCACTTGTTGAATAACTATTTGATGACAGCGGCCTTGGCATCTTCCGGAAGCAAAGGACGCAGAAATGGATGAGTGAGTGAGAGTTGAGGTATATCCCGAGGCGGACAGAATCGAACGCTGGACTTTCTACATATCCATACCGACCTACGGACCTTCATCAACTGAACACCTAATTCTGCACAGAGACGAGGTTTCTAGTAGAAGTTATTCTCTTCGGATAATTGACCTGAATTCTGATTGAGAAATACTTTCTCCTTTTTCACTTCTCAGTTAGTTGGCTTCTTGTCTTCGTCTTTCTCTTTCCAACGTGCAGTGCACATACAGAGAAAGGTACGATCTGAGGTTGTTTATCATTACGTTAATGGATACATCAAGAAAGTGTGATTGAGAACTTAGATGATTTCTGAACTACATCAATTACATGATTATCCTCACGAAATGCGGATTTGGCAACAGATTTGTTGAAAGAATTTGGAGAAATTGATCGTAGGTAACTTTCTCAGGATGCAGAAATCATTTTCTTTCAACAATTCTGGCTGATAAATTCATTCGGAAATAAATACCGTCAAATGGCTTTCATTATGACAAAATGATTTCCTGATGATTGCCTAGACAAAGGATAATCTGCCGAGGATGGCAAGCAGATTTTAATCCAGGGCATGGGATATGTAAAGCTTAGTTTAGTTGAAACTGGACGTTATCAAGTAATTGCAATTATTTTGTGTGATTTCATTATATACATGTAAACATATGAGTATCACATTAAGTATTCTTAAAGCTGTTTTTTTTACTTTCGCATTATAAAATTAAACGTATGAAGCTATACGTGCCTTGCACTGTCCATACAATAAGGTCCGTCGCAGTGTATTTACTACATACCGTAAAATGGGGGTAATTCGGACACCTTTTTGAGGGTTTTTTTAAATTTTTTGTCATTTGTAATGATGCTATGATCCTATAATCCTACATGAACCGCAAATGGGGCGTCATTTACAATATGTAATGACCCGGTAACCTCAAGCCTTGTAGAAATTTGTCTGGATAATTTCTACGAGCGGTACTTAAAAAAAGAAAAAATGGGGTAATTCGGACACCAACAAGTTTTGTATTTCAAACTGAACAGAAACGATCTAAATCAAATGCAAAAGTTGCGAACCTAAGTTAAAATGTACACTGGGCACACTCGAAAAAGGGATCAACGCTTCCACCGTTGCACTTGCCACAGAACCACTCGGCACAAGTAACACATTGGATCTAGTCCGGTGCACTGGACTTCATAAAGGCGACTGAACAGCTTGCGCATGTGTCGTCTTCATCACTTGGTCACGTGAGTCATACATTGAATCCTTGATCGCTGAACAAGTTTGCGCGTGATTCATCCACATACTCGCGTGCGATAACAATAGACAGTGAGAAATGCCGTCTCAGCAGATTGATCAGCATCAATTAGCCTTGCTTGCTGCACCCACCGGCGCAAGAAATTCCAAGAATTCGCGTCGTCTGTATTTGGGTACAACAACTGACCAGCTACAAACGAGTGACTGAATTAGTAAGGGTTTCTAATGGTACTTCCGCAAGCCAGCCCATTTCGACCTAGAACAAAGCTTTGTGGTAGATCAAACCTGATGAAAAATAGTAAAATTAGGTTTTTTCGACTTTTTCGAACTTCAAATATAATGTAGCTGTGAATACATTGAAAAAAATTTCGCGTCTATTGATAAATTTCAGTTGATTAATGTATATCTAACTAAAAAAATGCATTTCGGTCTAACTAGAAGCATCTAACAATTTTCATTAGTCGATTAAAGATAAAAAATGACCAGGTGTCCGAATTACCACATTTTACGGTACCTAAAGATAATGACAGCTACAAACCCTATCAGGACCGGGCGATTTTTAGCGTCGTAGGACAGTGGATGCACAAAGTCCCCTCAAATTTTCAATGTTCTGATGGATAAAACCGAATACCTGCATATTTTGAGTCTCCTCTTTCTGCAAACGTTTACTCAAGCATATCTGTATGGTGTTATAAGCATAATATTCTGCGCTAATTTTAGTACTTTAAATAGAAATTTCAAATTTAAACGTCAAAAAATGTGTTCATGTATTATTGCATTTTTCCATCTTTACAAATGTCTCGTTCTAATGACAGCCCCCCCCCCCCCGGTCTTTTCCTAATCTTTTTCATGATTAGCTTAGACTACTTAGTGGACACCAACACCCTTGACTCCTCGACCCACAGAATTAGACAGGTCGTCTCTTCTTCCGTTTGACTAGAAACGAAACATTGGAACATGTAACGTTATTGAGATGGCACAATCTGCTGACATAATACCATAGCAATCGAACAATGAGCAGCCAGTTCAACATTAAACACGCCAAATTGTGCGAAGTCTCAGTGACAGTTATCAATCGGATCACACAGCAAAGAGACGCAGACGATGTCAAGTTCTACAGAGAAGTTTGTGAACTTTTTTTCATTCGCCTGCTAACTTTTTTTAAAATGATCGAAGGACCAACATTATCGAGAAAACTTTTGCGCAATGATCTTAATTCTTCGAATCTGAAGGAATCGTGGCGATTGGAGCATTTTGAAGGAATTCAGAGCAATCCGCAAGCGACGCACGACTATTTTTCCTATCTATTATATTATTATAGCATTATAGCTATTATGCATATATATATATATTATAGCATGGATTTGTAGATCTTGAAACGATGAATACAAAACTCAAAATTCTTGAGTGTCACAGCCAGTCGCTTTCGGTTATAGGTGTGGCTAAAAGATTCCCATTGGAATCTAAAAGTAAAATTCAAAAAAATATCTATGGATTGTGAAACACTTGGCATTCTTCGAATATTTCGCGCGACTATTTTTCCTATCTCTGTAAGGCATTGAAAATTTCTTTTTGCCGATTTAGCAAGCCATCATTTTCAATCAGCTTGCATTCTAGCACGGTGACGCGCTTAAACAATCTAATTCTGTGGCTGTTGGCACTCTGTCAATAGCAATAGAACAATAAGCTGGTGATATAACTTGGAGATGACTTCGCTCGCATTCCTTTTGAACCGTCAGCGTGGTCTAGTGAAGAAGGTGCGAGCTCGTCTCCACGTGGACTGCGGTTCGATTCCTGGTCACGTGAGTGCGGTCGAGAAATAAAAGGTGTTGGTGACTTTTATTGACTTAATCGTTGTCATTCTCTGTAGATATTCTATGCAAACGGCATTTGACTTAAATGTCAGTACTTTACAACAGACAGAAATTCACGAATTAAAAAAATCGTAGGATAGTGATGCTGACTACTGCATATGTGAAATATTGGTTTAGCGTCGCTACTCCAGAATCTGGGGGCTTGGACGGTGCTTTGATGTCATGAATCGCTGCACCAAGCCTAAACATATGTGTTTAGAGTTAATTAGAGTTAATATTTATAACAAATTAACAACGGAATTGATCTTGGTTCCTTTTACGATGGTATTATCCAGTTGTTTGATACATCAGTGTTTTAGCTAAGTTAACTTATACTTCTAATTTATATGTTAGTAGTGTCTCTTGTAGAGTATTTTTATCTTGATTATCCAAATGCATTTTGCAGCGCTCTATGCACATATTCGTATTGAACGTCATATGCAGCATTGATCTACATAGGCAGACTTTATCATATAGCTCTAGCTCATCCATTTAGCTCACTCAGATGGTCTTTTTTTCTCGTCCTGCTATATTTTTGCAAGTTGATGATGTATTGATCAATAAGACGAGAGAAACCGACCAATTAATTAATTACTTACGGCCAACCATTGGCAATGCATTCAATTTTTAAATAACCATTCTTTACTTGAGAAGGGTGCAACGAACTATCACGTGAATGGGCTTCCGTAAATTCTGTGATTTTGTTACTCACAAACGAAGCAGCAATGAAAATCTGATCGCTCGTGTTCAGGCACTTGCATGACATTGCTTTGTGCTACGTTTTGTGTGAATTCATTGAATCAATAGAATTACTTACAGGAATGCAGCTCTCAACTCTTGTAACTTTTTGATAAATGTGTGATTGTGTTTCATTCGTATATAAGATCTTTCGATGGAAATCCACGTGCAGTCAGAAGTTTGACAGCTGCATTTCAAATATCTTCATTCTTGTGCCTCCGCGGTACAGTGGTCAAGTGATTGGCCTAAGAATCTTTCGGTTGAGAGTTCGAGCCCCTGAAAATGTCATTGGAAGTTGACAGGAGGAGCACAATGCTCTGGAACGAAGCTAAATATGTCAGCAAAGTCACTTGCGAAATAGTAGTGATGTTAATAACTTCCTAATGAAAATGCATGTAATGCGCTATGTAGATTTGATAATGAGAAACGGACCACCTAAGATATGTCCAACTTCTTCTGATTCTCCGGTTCTCCTCTCAATAGACTTCAACGCATCACTAAAATCTTTGCAAGAAATATCCCGTTAATTTATGTAATTCAACATCCTTTACAAAAATGCAGGTTTATCTTGTCATGTCTTTCTTGGACTTGTCTTATATTTTCTTCGCTTTTCTTGCCTTTACTTATCTTGTATTCGCTTGTCTGGTCTTCATTTGTCTGTACTTATCTTGTATTCGCTTGTCTGGTCTTCATTTGTCTGTACTTATCTTGTCTTCGCTTGTCTGGTCTTCATTTGTCTGTACTTATCTTGTCTTCGCTTGTCTGGTCTTCATTTGTCTGTACTTATCTTGTATTCGCTTGTCTGGTCTTCATTTATCTGTATTTATCTTGTCTTCGCTTGTCTGGTCTTCATTTGTCTGTATTTATCTTGTCTTCGCTTGTCTGGTCTTCATTTATCTGTACTTATCTTGTATTCACTTGTCTGGTCTTCATTTATCTGTATTTATCTTGTCTTCGCTTGTCTGGTCTTCATTTGTCTGTACTTATCTTGTCTTCGCTTGTCTGGTCTTCATTTGTCTGTACTTATCTTGTATTCGCTTGTCTGGTCTTCATTTATCTGTATTTATCTTGTCTTCGCTTGTCTGGTCTTCATTTGTCTGTACTTATCTTGTATTCACTTGTCTGGTCTTCATTTGTCTGTACTTATCTTGTATTCACTTGTCTGGTCTTCATTTATCTGTATTTATCTTGTCTTCGCTTGTCTGGTCTTCATTTGTCTGTACTTATCTTGTCTTCGCTTGTCTGGTCTTCATTTGTCTGTACTTATCTTGTCTTCGCTTGTCTGGTCTTCATTTGTCTGTACTTATCTTGTATTCACTTGTCTGGTCTTCATTTATCTGTATTTATCTTGTCTTCGCTTGTCTGGTCTTCATTTGTCTGTACTTATCTTGTCTTCGCTTGTCTGGTCTTCATTTGTCTGTACTTATCTTGTCTTCGCTTGTTTGGTCTTTATTTGTCTGTACTTATCTTGTATTCGCTTGTCTGGTCTTCATTTGTCTTTACTTATCTTGTATTCGTTAGTCTTGTCTTCAGTCATCTCATCTTGTATACGCTTGGCTTGTCTTATCTTGCATTCGCTTGTCTTGGCTTTGCTAGACTTGCATTGTCTTCAATCATTTTATCTTGTATTCACTAGTCTTTACTTATCTTGTATTCGCTTGTCTTGTCTTGTCGCAGCTTGTCTTGTCTTTATCTATCTTCTCTTTGCTTGCTATATCTGGTCTTTGGTTATCTTGTATTAGCTTGTTATATGGATGTATTATCTTATCCTTCACTTGTTGTCTTATCTTGTCTTTACTCATCCTATCTTGTCTTCGTCATTTTTTTGTCTTGTCTTCGCATGGTGTTTACATTTACTATTGTAATTCCAATGCTTGTTGTGTTTTTTTCTCTTCAGTGACTTTAAGCTTATTGTTTAAATTTATAGCTTTGCTTTTCCATTGATGACTTCATTCTCAAAGATATACACCTCCTTATTTACAGAAATCACTATCACATTATTACAGAATCACTACTGCGTAGTGATTTCACCATTTATGTATATCATACCGGGTTCAGTACGTCCTACACGTACCATCATCCGTGACAACAACAAAGAGCAGTGAATGTGCATTTTTATATATGAATGATATGCATCAACACTTACATGGTTTATAAAAGTACTTAGCTAATTAATGCATAGTTCTCTTAAGTCAATAGGAAAAAATGCTTCATCGGTTTTTATACATTTTCGTGAAGTGTTTTAGATCGGCTGAAATCTTGAGCTTCATTCAAGCTGAAATCATTCGGGCAAACTTTGATTCTCTTGCAGAACTTCGATCATAACTGTCTTCTTTGCATTCGTGCAAGTATTAGAAGATAGACCAGCTGTTGCCAACTGTTGTTTACCGTAAATTGCAGCGAAGCATTTGTTAATCAACTTATGTTTGTCTTCCGTCTTCAACCTGTCTTTGGTATTATAAAATTGCTGATTTTCCGACGCAAATGCAAGCAGTGTGAAAAATGATCTTAATCACCAAAAATTCTTAGTGTAGGTTATCAAACGATATTATGTACATAACAAGCGGAAACCATCAGATATCACAGTCCGAATTATAGGTATGCGTTATGATGGATATCATACGATATTTGGAAGCATTATCAACATAACAAACAACGGTCCGAGACCGATACTGCTTGAAAATATCGTATGATATCTATCATACCTAGGGTTGTTGTATATCTCGAAAAATCTTATCCCGGGAAATCGGGAAATCATTCAATCATTTCCCGGGAATAAATTAGTAAGGTTTATAAGCCGAATACATTAATGATAGATTATCAACAATATTTTAGAAACTCGAGGGTAACATAACATGTAAATACATACAGTGGTAATAAAAAAATGGGACAGCTACATTTTCATGAATTTCAATCGCTTCTCCTGCCTTTTATATTTATTGTACAGCAAGAAGGCATACATAATTTAAAAGCTAACTTTCCAAAAATTCTAATGACCTATAAAACTTGGGTATTTATAAAAACATGCTCTGGACAGAGCTCCCGACAAGACAATATAAATTATTAAAAAATTTAGGTGTCCCATTTTTTGAACAGCACTCTAGTTTGACCCCTCTTCTTGTAGCAGAAGTAACTTGATAAGATTACTTGATAAGATATTCGAACCTGATGTTACCGAGGTTATGATTACTTCGGTAAACATTTCCGTTAACTTCGATCACTTTAATTCAGTAAATGACAAAGATCTTATTACACGTATGGTTATGGTAACATTAAAAATTCTAGCTAGAATCCCTCACTCATTTTCCACCGGGGGTTAACTGTAGATTTCAAACTCAGTAAATCCCTGTTAAT
The DNA here is from genome assembly GCA_907163375.1 of Prostheceraeus crozeri. Classification (NCBI taxonomy): domain Eukaryota; kingdom Metazoa; phylum Platyhelminthes; order Polycladida; family Euryleptidae; genus Prostheceraeus; species Prostheceraeus crozeri. The sequence continues at coordinate 208,780 of CAJQUW010003791.1, forward strand.
TCATAGAACATTTCAAAACTTCAGAATAAGCGTAAACATATGCAATGTTGTTGAAACACAAACTATAATATATAGTTTATTATATATTAACTATGATAGATAATATATAGTCTTCCAATTACAGTTTGTTTACTGTTGAAACCGAAATTACACATAATACAAAAGAGCGACATATCTACCCTATTAATATCTTTGCTGCAACTAAATCACAAGTATTATGTATTTCCCGGGATACCGAAATATTTTTCTGGGAAATCGATTTCTCGAAATTAGCTGATATCCCGGGAAATACAACTCTAATCATACTGCATAGTTTTACCTATAATTCGGAGTGTGATATCTGATGGTTTCCGTTTGTTATGTACATAATACCCGGAAAATATCAAGCAATAGCCATGGATTTCTAAAGGCGATAGAAATCCATGCAGAAGTCCATGAAAATATCCAAGTTCATTCATTTCCATTCGAGTCATTTACCGCATGAAGATGGCGTGAATTTCTGTCAATTCTGTTTATAGCCTACCACTACATGTACGTGTATCAATGGTGTCGAAGTGTTGCTTTCTAAATTAATACTCATATCCCAATGACGGGCATGGAAAGCAAGAAATTTTGAATCTCGACATTCTTGAAATATAACATGACATAATATCATATTCAAGATAGCATGACTCAAGCTTGATAAAATGCATAAATGGTTCAATGATCCGTCAAATTCTAATGGCATTCAAAGTTTGTCAACTAGATTTCAACTAGTTGTCAACTTTCGGATTTCAATGGTATCAGAATTCACTCGTCCTTCGGACTCGTGGATTCTGACCATTGAATATCCTCAAATCAGTAGCTTATCATATACATATTAAATCTGATAATAGATATCTACGAGTAGACCGCTTTGGTTAACCAGTGCGTTACACACACTGAAAGTCATGAAAAAACGATTGCTGAGAGATGTTACTCAAGTTTCACAATATTTCTATGGCTGAATGGGTTGTAAATTGCAAAACAGTTTACTTTGCGTACATGAGTCATAGTCACCGTTTCAAAATCAAGCATGCGTTTGCAAATTTCGATTTGTAAGTACTCATGTTCCCGTAGAATTTTGAGAAGTGATGATTGATTACTCAAGCATGGCGTGTGATTGCTTTTAAATGACTACTAATTTGAAATGAAGTGAGATATTGGCCAAGGCAAGGCCGAAACATGAATGCTTAGAGTTAATTAGAGGCAAGTTTAATCTAACAATAACAAACTTGATCTAGGCTAATTAAGCAAATAATTAAGGAAAATTAAGAATATAAAAATATGAGGATATTACTCCTGAATTTAAGTCTCCTAAAAGTTTTTATTTAATCTAACATACTATTCAAACGGAACTGCAAACTTCTTTGAGACTAGTTGGGGATTTCCTGTGTTTTCATACTATTATCATGTAATGGAAACTAAAACTGCATTTCCTTAAATGTTTTAAGGATTCTTTGTGAATTGCTCAATGGGTGATCATCACATGTACTCTATATCAAGGTAGATGAGCAGCTTGATAACCATGTGCAGCAATCAGAAAAGATAATTCAAGTTAATAAGGCTTACGAGAGATATGCGAATCTTAATCGAAGAAATCTAGATGAAATGAGAAAATCTCCTAGAAATTACACTTTTCGCCTTTAGTTAAGATAGTCATTTCAACTGCTGAGCTGTGCGCGGATTGCTAGATGAAATGAAATGAATGGTTTAACGTCACTGCTCCCCCATGAAGGGGCTTGGACGGTGCTGACACAGATATATTTCAATGTCAAGCGATGTGATCTTTCAGTCCGAATGCCGTCCATGACGACTTCCAATGACACTTTCGGGGCTCGACCTCTTGACCGAAAGATCGCTAGGCCAAGCACTTAACCACTGTGCCAGGGAGACATCGCGGATTGCTGGATCGTGAGGAGAATAGCATTACTGAAACCTGCAATGGTTATGGATTCATGGTGAAATGCGATATCTACAGAGGTCGCCTCTTCTTCTGTTTAACTAGAAAGGGAAAATTGGAACATGTAGCGTTAATAAAATGGCACAATCTGCTGACATAATACCACAGCAATCGAACAATGAGCAGTCAGTCCAAGATTAAACATTCCACACTGTGCGAAGTCTCAGTGAATGTTGTTATCAAGTGGACATAGACGATGTCATGTTCTACAGAGAAGTTTGTGAACGTTTTTCGTGCTCCTGCTAACTTTTTAAATAATGATCGGAGGGCTCAACATCATCGAGAAAACTTTTGCGCTATGATCTGAATTCTTCGAATCTGAAGGAATCGTGCCGGTCGGAGTATTTTGAGGGAATTCACAGCAATCCGCAAGCGACGCACGACTCTATTTTCTATCTCTGCAAGGCATTAAGAATTTCTTTTTGCCCACTTATTAAGTTCCTGCATGTGCCATCGATTTGAATCAGTTTGCCCTTCTAGCAATGTGACACGGTTAAATAATATAATTTTGTGGCGATGTATAATAAGCTGCTACGGTTGCACATGTCCACCACACAATATTGCTCTCAATGTCCGCTCTAATGTTTTAATGCTATATTTTCGATATTTTTCGATTTTTGGATATCTATGAATAATCTAAAATTTGTTTTAACCCAAAGCGTGCCTTATCGAACCTAGCCGAACCTCACATGCATTTAAGCATTAATCATCTTAGCACTCCTTGATGTGAAGACATCACAGACCAATTGTTATTGTCACATATAGTGACTATTTATGGTCTTGATGTTACGTAAAGATGTTGCGATTCTTGTCAACTTCATGTAAGTATTTAAACAAAATTGAAATTGTTTATTATATTTCATAATAATTACATCTTTCACTGTTGCATCAATATCATCATTAAATGATCATAAAATAAGGGGCAACTCCTTCAAGTATAATTCAAGTTAGTTGAAATACTTTATCTCTGATTGACGTTTTAATGTATCCTTCAGTTGCATAAACTTTCATGTTTCAGATGTAGCGTTGAACCATTCAGAATTGTTGTCAGTAACTGCATTACGTGGTTCGAAAGATTGCAATCTCAAGTGCTATAAATATTTTAGGTTGCTTTACGTTTAGCTCGAGCGCATCATGGCAATTGTGAATTTTCTATAATAGACTTAGAAATAAGATTAGTTATCATTAATTCATGCTTTTCATGGATATCCAACTAATTTGTGAATGATTATATTTAAGAATGTCTTTATTCCCTCACGATGACAATTACATTGCACTCAAATGCTCATGAAAAAACATAATTGCATAAAATTATATAGACAATTGTCAATGTAAAATGGTACAAGTAAAAAACTCAGGTACATTTGTTATACAACCCGATTGCAAATAGAAAAAATGAAGAGGCCCGCCTTTTTGATTTGCATAGCGGCATGCGAAGTTGGCCATGCTAATATAATGCATATAATATAAAGATAAATGACCACTTGAAATAATTTTTCAATATGCATGCGTGCAATGCTACTGCGTTGCTCTTATACACTGAACCGACCGAGCTGCGATGCTGCGTTTATATTTTTTTCATGCAAATTCACTCAACAAACATAGTGAAATGCATGTTTGTTATTATAGGTAAATTCAAGCTCTACTGAAATCATAGACATTGCAGGGGTGGCCGATATGACAAAATGTGGCATTTTTTCATCTCAAAATAAAATGTGACAAAATGTGTATTTTTCATTGTTGGTGTAACAACATGTGACAAATTCACATAAGCAGAAAATAATTTGACAAAAATAATGTTCTTACGGTAGTATGACATAATATAATGAGGTTTAATGTCATAGAGGAACATCAACTTCGTCTGAGTGAAATAACGACAACTTCGTTATTTGATTTTGATTTGTACTCGGAATATGTAAGATAGATATGTTTCTCCGTGCTCCCATTGGCGACTTGCACTTCCGCCAGGCAAATCGTGATGCTACTAGTTCGCTTGCTTAAAGTTGACTTTGAGCTTGATGGCCCAATTGCAACATTAATGCCATGTCGCCATACGTTTTTCGATTGTCATTTCCAGATCGCAGGAGTGCACTGTAAATCGCCCAATACCAATCACATACAAAGAGTGCATACCAAAATATTTTTTTGGTATATTTCTCTTTTCTCTTGGTATATATTTGTATGCTTTTCGTATGTTATTTCAAATGTGGTATGCTTTACATACTAAAGCCATACCAGCACAATGTTAAAAGAAAGCATCAATCATGTCCAAAGTATGTTGATTTATGGCCTTTGGACAATAAAGATCACAATAATGTTACTACTGTTCTGTAAGTAGTGAGATAATGACATTCAAGAGTCAAACTTACAATACTGAATTCGATTTTAACACACGCAAATCTAAGTTATTTCATGAATCATCAATAAATATTCAACCATCAACAATTATGCATCATGTAATTTTGAAATTAAGCATATTATCAATCCGAAATATAAACACATTATAATTCATGATGCTCAAAATAGATATTTTGAGATATATAAGTCAACATGATTGCACGATGTTTGTCATCTTGGTTCAGAAATTAGAGCTAGATAAACGTCCTGTTAATGTTTCTAGACAAGTATCAACGACGTCAATCTCGTGGAGCATAAAATTCACAATTAATCTAATTTAGATAATTATCACTGTATCAAACTAAAAATATTCACAACTAGTATTACCGAAAAAAGTTATTTGACAGTTGTGACTTAAAGCTGCTCATACGAAACACATACCAGAGGCAAACGAATAAGGATGAAACATATATAACTCGTATATAAAACATACCAACAACTTGTATTTCATTGTAAAACAGCCAATCACAGATAGAATAGTTCGTGTCGTTACATACCAATCACATACGAAAGTGAGATTTCATATGAAAAACATAGCAGATCTCTGCAAACATACGAGAATCTCGTATCAGATGTTAGTTTCAAATTGTATGTAATTTTCGTATCCAGCGATTTACAGTGTACTTGCGAAGTTGTAGTTCCGAGAATTAACGCAATCCAAGGAATAATAGCAATTGTAACAAAAATGGGTGATATTTCTTCACTGAAACAGAATTACGAGTAAAAGTGCTTTTTTGTACGAATTTATATTGTCTGTGAATTCATTTTGTTGAATTTATTCCGAATGCGTTCTTATTGTTTACCATCAAAATGAATTCATGACATTAAAAATACATGTAATCATAATTGCAATAAGACTGCAACGTTTGAGCGTAATTTTTCACTTAAAACAAAAATAAAGGTGTCACGGTCTTACGCCTGGTTTGTTTCGCTGTTGCCACAAATGTCGGGAAAACGGTTAGATATCTTCAATGGCAATTTATATGAAACTCCTTTAATGACAAGAAGTAGTAGAAATAAATTAAAGGTTTCTCAATCTTGTCCGCGATCTTACAACGCGCTTGATATACATTAATCGATAGGGGCAGCAAAAAAAAGGCAATTTCTAAAGCGGCCAATTTCCTGCACATCATCATGTGTAAAAATTTGTAGATATGTTTCCATCAGCGTCACGAAATGTCACATTTATGTTAATGGGCATGTGACAAAATGTGACATTAGCGCCCATCGATGTGTCACAAAATGTGACGTATCTTGAATATCAAAATGTGTCACAGATCCAAATGTGGCGGCCCACCCCTGACATTGGATTGTTTCCACGCTTTATGGTCTATGCCATAGACTTATGCAGATATTGTCACAAAGCGCGGTAATAGGAATTATAGCTATCTGTCGAGGGCATAAATGGGAAGATATCCGATAGCGCACAGCGCACCTGGATGTCTTCTAATTTATGCCCGACGACAGGCAGCTGTAATTTCTATTCATACCTGAACTATGGTGGATTAAAAAACAATCATGACGTGGTCCATGGACCATTGGCATTGAAACGATCATGTCTAAGATAGATATATGAAAACGGGAGGCACAGATAGGAAGTTGTAGCTCCTTTGAAAGTACATTGTAATTGGCCGGCATGAATTGGAAATATGCCCGGCAACCTTAAAAGAATGCTATGACGGCTCTGAATGCATGAATGCCGTCACCTTTGATAGAAACTATGTTAATAAAATTGCCTTTGACAAAAGGGTAAGTGCATTTTATGTCCAACCCTGCGATAGGGAGACGGAGGACGTTCAAGGCGAAAGCAAGGAATGTGTAGGTTAAGTTCGCAATCACTGTTTTTGTGATCAGATACCTGTAATGTGACGCAGATTTCTATTCGAATAACCAGTGTTATCGAAGCTGAATATTCAACAAAGCGAAACGAAATTATCGCCTGAAACTTAAACACCAAAGGCGAGTGCAATTGGCTGCAGCAGAAATTACATTTTGTAGGTTTTTCTGCGCATGGATGCTCTGAATAGTTGGGGGACACGATGTGCCGTGATATTCCAATTTTCACTGAGATCAAACGGCAGATGTATGTGATGAATCTTTGATCCCCAGCGACGAAGCGTTTTATTCTACATTTTTTGTTGATTAAGTAATGTCACGATTAAGTCAAGCCAATTTTCTATTTCCAATTTGAAGTTCAATAGATAGCTCAGATATGTTAGCCAGAAACATGGGGCATAGAATATTGTTACAGTCAATTAAATTATCTTTAGTCGATGATAATTATACAGCCACTTAGTTCGTTTTCCATTCAAAGATAGTCGCGCCTCGCCTCGTGCTATATTTTGGAACATCAAAATATCAAAACATATATCTCTCGACTTTTGAACACGATAATGGCCTTGAATTATATGATATGAAGTATGAATGGGAAATTTCATGTTTATGACGAATTGTTTTTTCAGGAAATAGAGGGCTAGGAATATTGTATATAAAGTAATACGCAAAGATCGTCGTTTTGGGCTTCCCGCAGTCATGGAAAATGACGAATTGTGATATTTAGTCAATCGTCGATAGCTCAGTTGGCAGAGCGTTGGCTTTACAGAATTAGATTCATCTGCGCGCGCTTCGGTTTCCTAGAAAGGAAGGGTTATATGTAGCCTTAATATCGAAATGGCACATCACAGAATTAGACAACTTGCTCCTTCTCGAATGGATGATTCGTGTATCGCTTACTATTGGAAATGGCAAACAATAAGCTGTCAGCAGAGGAACCAGAGCCAGTGAAAGATGTGATATCACTTCGCACACACCAAAACACACATCGTCTGGCTAAGATTCGATTCAGTGTATGCACTATACAGTAAGGAATAGTGAGAGGACGATGGTGAAATCATCAGGTGAACTAATTTTCGTCCGCCTGCTACTTTTTTTAATAATGATCGGAAGGGCCAACATTATAAAGAAAACTTTTGCGCAATGATCTGAATTCTTCGAAGCACGACTTTTTTCCTATCTCTGTAACGTATTAGGAATTCCTTTTTGCCCACTTAATAAGTTCCTCGATGTGACGTCGATTTCGTATTAATCACACTTCTAGCAAACCGAAGCAGATAAACAAAATAATTGATTCTGTAGTTGGCCTAGAATGCCAGAGGTTGGTGGTTCAACCGAGATGCACAGTTATTTTTTCGTGCATGAAATATACATTTATTTTGCTCTTCCCTTGAGATTTGTCAGTTCTTTGCTGCAGCTTCACATTATCATTCCTTGTTGAACATAAACATTTCTTCTGACATCATTTGCTGTTTTGATAAACTTGCTTAATTTCACAATGTTTCCAATGTGCATTTTCTGCGGCATTCTATAGGAATCTTGTTCAGTGATCTAAAAGAAATGGTGTAAATTGCAATCTGATCTCGTCATGCATCGAACATTCACAGATCGAATGTTGTATCAAAACTGCAGAACTTAAATCTAGGAATCAGTATTGATGTCAATATTTAAAGGCATCTATGATCATGTGTGAATGAATATTTCGAAAGCTAAATAATATCGTTCAAACAATTTTTGTCAAATATGAACGTATTGATTTAGCAACAAATGTACAATATCCATAAATCTTTCTATCGTTGGGAAATGAATTGCAAACATTTCCACAACTTAGAATGGAATGTGAAGACAACCCTGGAGTTTACAGCAGTGCCAACCATTGTTGTTTGAATGTTGATTTAAAGAAATTGAGACTGATCAATACTGTCTCTTTGATGAGCTGAGAAATTTATCGTTGGTTGATTAACATTATTATGGAGTTCTTTGTTGTCATAAAAATGGTCGATTATCTCGGCCTGGAGTGGTCTGCTTGCCAATTATTGCAGTCTATCACAGACATTCTCAAACGTAGCTTGATGAATTTCTACATTTGAATTGTTGAATTCGACGCACGAAAGCGTCAGGGAATTTTGGTGTGACGTTTTACTAAATAACGAATTTTCCATTATGGATGCTGTATCTGTATAAAATCATGTTAGTTGTATGACAAATTAGATTTGCTCAGATTTGATATCAATCACAAGAAGCTAGATAAAATGGTTCTGTTATATAATAATCGCATTTAATTCGGATTAGATTGATGCTCTGATGCAAAAATGTACAATCAACAGTTATTTTCGTGACTGATGTCGAATCTCGTGTAGATCCACACAATATATCTTTTGTCGAATTAAAGCGTTGACATCTATAATTTTCCTTTCTCTGGCTAGGATTTTGACAGGAGCTTTAATTGATATATACATTTATCAAATCACAACAGATGTAACCACCACGAGACATGTTTCGGCATGTTGGCTCTCATCACTCGTAGGTAGGTTTGAAACAGCGACGTTGGAGCTAGAGGACGTGCAGGCATACCCTCTAACCACAAGGCCACCGGACCATCTGTTGAGAGCGTGAATTAGTCAGGAAGGCACTGCTTTTAGCGGACGCACGTGGAGTGCGGATTGCATTCTGCAATCACCTAATACCGCATCCGAGATTGAGGAGCTTCACGCAGGCGCTACTCTCAAGTAACCTGGCAATTGATAAATTTATCAATCTCAATAGATGTAACCACCGCGAGATATGTTTCGGCCTGTTGGACCTCATCAGTCGTTTGAACCATAGATATCTATATGATATCTATATATATATATATATATATATATATATATATATATATATATATATATATATATAACTATATCTATACTATCTATCTATATATTTATATATATATATATATATATATATATATATATATATATATATATATATATATATATATATATATATACTATCTATCTATATATTTATATATATACAGGGTGGCGCAAGTAAACCGCCGGATTTTAAACTTTTATTACTCCTCAAATATTCATCCGATCGTCATGAAATTTCGACTCATACTAGTTTGGATTATAGAATTTATGATGATTATACCTGTTGTACTGAGAATTGTCAGAAAATTCTGATTCTATTGACCGAATGACATGTACTCATTTTGTTGACATCGAAAATCTAGATCAAGTTAATTAACTTAACATGAATCGTATTCTGCACAATGAATTGTGCGCAGTCTTGAAGTGAATATTGTTCAGTTTCTTCCATATCATATAAAATACCATTCGACGATTAAATCATTACCTGAAAAGAATCGAACATAGGAGAATGGATGATTAGTCGGTTGCAGAACGAGCAAAATGCGCGGCTTGGTACGAGTGGCTCAAGAGTCCAGTGGAGGTACAAAGGTTTTATCATTCAGAGTATGGCAAGAACGCGAGATCACCGGATGCCCGTACTATAAAGCGGTGGCACACAAACCTGTTGACCAGTGGTAGTGTGGTGACTGTCAAGAGGGACCGGTCATCTTCTGAACGAACGGAGCAGAATGTGGAACGAGTTGTGCAGCACTTCGAGGAGGACCCGAACACATCTACCCGTCGTGCATCTAATGCTCTTAAAGTGAGTCGCCGCACTATCCAGCGCATCCTCCATGACTATGGATGGCATCCGTACAAGGTCCAGGTGGTGCAGCGATTACACGAAGAAGATCTGGAAAACCGAATGGAGTTCACAGAACATGAGCTACAGCACATCCAAGCCAACCCGAGCCATTTAGTGGAACTAACCTGGTCCGATGAAGCTCACTTCCATCTGGATGGTGGTGTGAATCGCCACAATTGTCGTTATTAGGCCAACCAGAGCCCTCACTGGATCAAACAAGAGTCTATGCACTCGTCACGCACCACCGTCTGGGCGGCAATCAGCCAATCAGGTATCTACGGACCGTTCTTCTTCGACACCTCCGTCAACAAGGATCGTCATCTCAAGATGCTAAAGGAGGAATTTTGGCCAGCGGTGCAGTCGGACAGAAGAGGCAGGAGCATCATATTCATGCAGGATGGTGCACCTCCACACCACTGGGGACTTCCTGTGCGTGAGTGGTTGAACAAGAAGATGCCTAACAGATGGATGGGACATGGATCTCCTAACATGCCCTCGCCACCGCGTTCACCTGACCTGACGCCTTGCAATTTCTTCTTGTGCGGTTTTGTCGAGTCCAAGGTTTACCATACACGGCCAACATCCATACAAGACCTAAAGGACCGCATCATACAAGCATTTGAGGAAGTGACAACTGAGATGTGTCGAGAAACTGCTCTGACATACCAAAAGCGACTCGAATCCGACCTAAAGAATGGAGGAGGACACATTGAAGTTCGATGACTACTAACACTTTTTTCTTATGTTTTTCATTTAATAAATGTTTTCTATGATATTTACCTTAATTCGTTTTGGTCATTATTGATAAAGACGTGGGGGAAATAGAGGAAAAAGTTTATCATTAAATTTTACATGTTAAGATACATTGTTGGTATGTCAATTTTACTACATGTCATTCGGTCAATAGAATCAGAATTTTCTGACAATTCTCAGTACAACAGGTATAATCATCATAAATCCTATACTCCAAACTAGTATGAGTCAAAATTTCATGACGATCAGATGAATATTTGAGGAGTAACAAAAGTTTAAAATCCGGCGGTATACGTGCGCCACCCTATATATATATATATATATATATATATATATATATATATATATATATATTTATCAAATCTCAACAGATGTAACCACCACGAGACATGTTTCGGCCTGTTGGGCCTCATCAGTCGTGGGTAGGTTTGAACCAGCGACGTTGGAGCTAGAGGACGACATGTCGCTGGTTCGAATCCACCCACGACTGATGAGGCCCAACTGGCCGAAACATGTCTCGTTGTGGTTACACCTGTTGAGATTTGATAAATTTATCAATTGCCAGGTTACTTGTCGAAATATATATATATATATATATATATATATATATATATATATATATATATATATATATAAAATATATATATATATGGATGTAGTCTTTTTCATCGACACGTTCTTTTCGTCCACAAAATATCTTGGTCAAACGTACTTTTCTTCGACACGTTCTTTTCGTCCACAAAATATCTTGGTCAAACGTACTTTTCTTCGACACGTTCTTTTCGTCCACAAAATATCTTGGTCAAACGTACTTTTCTTCGACACGTTCTTTTCATCGACATGTGGTTTTCGTCCACAAAATATCTTGGTCAAACGTACTTTTCTTCGACACGTTCTTTTCATCGACATGTGGTTTTCGTTCACAAAATATCTTGGTCAAACGTACTTTTCTTCGACACGTTCTTTTCATCGACATGTGGTTTTCGTTCACAAAATATCTTGGTCAAACGTCGTTTTTTTCGACACGTTCTTTTCATCGACATGTGGTTTTCGTCCACAAAATATCTTGGTCAAACGTCCTTTTCTTCGACACGTTCTTTTCATCGACATGTGGTTTTCGTCCACAAAATATCTTGGTCAAACGTCCTTTTCTTCGACACGTTCTTTTCATCGACATATGGTTTTCGTCCACAAAATATCTTGGTCAAACGTCCTTTTCTTCGACACGTTCTTTTCATCGACATGTGGTTTTCGTTCACAAAATATCTTGGTCAAACGTCCTTTTCTTCGACACGTTCTTTTCATCGACATGTGGTTTTCGTTCACAAAATATCTTGGTCAAACGTCCTTTTCTTCGACACGTTCTTTTCATCGACATGTGGTTTTCGTTCACAAAATATCTTGGTCAAACGTACTTTTCTTCGACACGTTCTTTTCATCGACATGTGGTTTTCGTCCACAAAATATCTTGGTCAAACGTCCTTTTCTTCGACACGTTCTTTTCATCGACATGTGGTTTTCGTCCACAAAATATCTTGGTCAAACGTACTTTTCTTCGACACGTTCTTTTCATCGACATGTGGTTTTCGTCCACAAAATATCTTGGTCAAACGTACTTTTCTTCGACACGTTCTTTTCATCGACATGTGGTTTTCGTCCACAAAATATCTTGGTCAAACGTCGTTTTTTTCGACACGTTCTTTTCATCGACATGTGGTTTTCGTCCACAAAATATCTTGGTCAAACGTCGTTTTTTTCGACACGTTCTTTTCATCGACATGTGGTTTTCGTCCACAAAATATCTTGGTCAAACGTCGTTTTTTTCGACACGTTCTTTTCATCGACATGTGGTTTTCGTGGACAACTCAAGGATTTCTATGAGAACCTATAAATGCATAGGGATCAATATGGATATGGTATTTTTCATCGACAAAATTTCTTTGACAGAATAATTTTCCTCAATGACAGAATATAATCAAAATACATATTTCATGAAACTATGATTTTCCTTAATATTCATTCAATTAAAGATGTCTGTTATCCTGTTTATTGTAAGTAGACTCTACTTCTGGCATGTTTCTATCACTATTGGAGCATAGAAATTCAAGTGGACTTATTCCCTTCATGTAGAATAAAAAAAATCTAAATTTCTTGGTATAGCAACCAGTCCAAGAGCAACCCATGGACTCCTAGATATTTGAGCTCTAATATCTAGTAGTCCATGCCTCTTGAATTTGAAAGTCTATACAAATGATTATTTAAGTAAACAAAATTCACTAAAAGTCCACAACAGTTGCTTATCTACCACAGAATTTTCACTTCCTTGAATTACGACATAGGAATACGATGGATTTTGAATTGAGCAACACAACCAAAGGAAAACCATTGCAGATTTACAAAGAATATACCTACATTATTGACAGAAAAAGAAATGATAAGATATACTGGAAATGTGCTCAAGCGGCCGAACAGAAATGTAGAGACAGATTAACAACAGACGATATGAGATTCTAACATCATCAATCATCCCAAATCGGATGCACATGCGCATGAAAGACTAAGTATTGAAGGTATCAAAGTTATTAACGACATCAAACAAATGGCCAATACGGAGAAGTTTGCAAAGCCTTCACAAATTGTTCACAAGGTTTATGGTGAGAATACTACCAAGGAAGTTCTTCCAAATATTGAGAAATCAATGTGTACAGCCCGAAGGGAAAGAAGAAGGAACAAGCAAGTCGAGCCAACGAGTTTAAAAAACGTAACGTTTGATGAAATTACAACAATGGATTAAGAAAGATTTTGCTTACATGACTCGAATGACTCTGAAAGACTTGTTATTCTTGGTACAAACAAGAATATCCAACGCCTCATGGGATGCTCAGAGTGGAGCTTCGATGCAACCTCTGAAATCGTACCCTACTTATTCTTCCAGATGGTTACAATCCTCGGTAAAAGATATGGGAAGTGATTTCCATTTATCTACGTTCTAATGAGTGGCAAATCAGAAATGGAATACAAAAACTTATGGAAAAACATTTTGAATTTAGCGAAAAATGCCAGTGTTCACCCCCCCCCCCCCAGAATCTGTCATTCTACATGTTGACTTTGAGTTAGCTTCAATTAAAGCATTTGAGTTCTATTTTCAGCAAGGTTCAATTAAAACATGTTTGTTTCACTTATCACAGGCTGTAGATAGGAAGTTGAAAAAATTTGGTTTAACGAAGAAATATAAAGACGAGTTTGTTTTTAGAACAAATGTTAAAATGTTGATAGCTACATCTTTTTTAAAAGAAAGTGATACTACTGATAGTTTTTTGGAAGTTTTTAAGTTAATGGATCAGTCTGATTCAAAACTGATTGATTATTTTGATAAACCTATGTAAGAGGACCTCTTGTTCGTAAAAGGTGAACTGAGGAAATAAGAAGAGCTCCAAAATATAAGATCAAACAATGGAATGTTTACGAATGTGTAAAAGATGGCTTGGATCGAACTAATAATGCGATTGAAAGCCATAATGTTTTACGTATAATTGGTGGAAGAAGTCATTTGGGCCTATTTGAACTGATCCATATGCTTGTACTGCACCAAGAAAAGATGGAACATAATATACTGGAGTATATGAGGCAAGGTGATATTCCACCAAAAAATCAAAGAACAATCACGATTGAGAACGAGTAATCCTCAATCTGCATCGATTGTATTCTAATGATGAAATGACTTTTTACATGCAATCTCGCTGAACATTGCAACACTTTAAACTGCTTCATGTATTTAATTATTTTTCATCAAATGTCATACCTTGTTGATTATGAATAATTATCAATATAAAGTTCTTGCATTGACAAATATTGTCGAATTTTCCATCTATTTATAACAAATTGATAAAACTATTAGTGGTTAATTTGAACTCAATATAATTAAATGAAAATAGTTAATTCATGTTCTATTTAGTTGTATGAAATTTGAAAACAAAAGAATTCATTCTATAGCAAATAAAATTCGAGGAACATTTAAATTAATTTGTAACCCACCCAATACTTTCATAAGTAGACCTTGAACTCTAAGTTACGGCTATAGAAACTTACCTTGTAAATTATTTCTAACATTGTTTCTTCTAATTATCCTAACAAGCCTCGTAAACCATAAGTCCTGAATACTGAATAGTACGTGTCGAAGAAAAGAACGTGTCGAAGAAAAGAACGTGTCGACGAAAAGAACGTGTCGACGAAAAGTACGTGTCGACGAAAAGTACGTGTCGACGAAAAGTACGTGTCGACGAAAAGAACGTGTCGACGAAAAGTACGTGTCGACGAAAAGAACGTGTCGACGAAAAGAACGTGTCGACGAAAAGTACGTGTCGACGAAAAGAACGTGTCGACGAAAAGAACGTGTCGACGAAAAGTACGTGTCGACGAAAAGCACTGTCGACGAAAAGCACTGTCGACGAAAAGAACGTGTCGACGAAAAGTACGTGTCGACGAAAAGAACGTGTCGACGAAAAGAACGTGTCGACGAAAAGTACGTGTCGACGAAAAGTACGTGTCGACGAAAAGAACGTGTCGACGAAAAGCACGTGTCGACGAAAACGACGATTCTCATATATATATATATATATATATATATATATATATATATGTAAGAAATAAAAGCGGTTCAGTGCAAATGCAAACAGAGATGCAAAAGGAATCAAAATGAAAGAAATGATGTTGTAAGTGAGTGTTCAAAATCAATATATCTGCTGTCTCAGATGTAACAAAGATATCATCGATATCGATATGACGATTTATAGAGGAGTCCGATGAGTACCACGCCTTCATGAATTCCCGACCTCTTTTATGGCTGCAGGAATTCAGCGGTTTGGCTCCCTTCCAATTCGAAGACGTGTCCACTTTCAGCCTAGTGTGTTGCGATTTGAGACCGCTGATCACTTCTCTTAACTGCGAGCTGCTGTTCATGTGTACGCGTGGATAGTTGTTACAATGTAATCATGTTTACAGTTAGAGCAAGGAATTCTGTAGATTACATTTCTTTTCTCCATTTTAGGTGTCTGTCTCTTTGATTTAACCAGTTGACCTTTTATACGTATTCGAACCCCGGTTTTTCCCAATTTTCAATTTTTCCCTGTGGCTAATTGCGAACCCTGCGTAGCTCACAACCGCTTTTATATAATGCGATTCCATTCCATCGATACACTCGACTTTACTAAGCTACACTAGGTGACATGCCACGCGTAAAAACGAACACCCCACAACATCCGTGGTTAAAGACATTCTATTCTCCTACCCGCGTACATACGCACTGCACTTAGAGTCAGAAATCACGTGATCTGATGGCGTCAAAACATGGGGAATGTTTATAAATACTCGCGGGCGAGCGTTTATAATTTGCGCGTCGTCTACAGTTGTATGCGTTGCCGCTTGAACCACGGATGAACCGCTAAGCATGTTCTGTCGAGCCTGAGCATGAAATTGAGGTCCTATCACATTGTTTAGCCTCTGATACATGCAGACACATGAGACGCAAAGTCTATATAACAGGACTGCCGACAGATGCTGCAGCAATGTCAAGCACATAGCCACGGATGTTTAGTGTCATGTGTAATTACGCGCAGTTTACGCGCAATTGAGTGTGGCAACAACCTTAATTCGTGTCGTTAACATTAACATAACGAAAATTCCGTTTTCACAAACATCAAAAATTGCGGTTATGATAAAAGTTGCCATCGATCGGATATAGGACATTTTATAATAACGGCCTTAACAGTCGCAGCCAAGAATGACAAGTTTTAGCAGCAGCTACAGCTACTGTTTGAAGAAATACGGAATATTTATTCACATATTTTGTTATGATGCTGACGCGCCTATAAGTATCAATTTAATTCTTAAGACGACAAGACTCGATGTGCATGTATTTTCATGAATTTTGATGTTCAATGAATAGTTCAGATGCACTTGCTCTTGTCTGTTGAACATCACATCAATTCAAATTATGTTTCACTTAACCCTCGCCCCACATTTTTTTGTTGTGTATATTTTAAACCAAACACGCGGTGGTCACCAGACTTCTAATAGCTTACTTTCTGCGTATTATGCAACCTTTGACAGAAGGAAAATGAATTTGGCGCAATACTTTCGGCGTGAGTGCTATTTAAAATTTGAATGTTTGGAATAGTCTGACTATTTTGACTATTAGTATAGAGATATTCACAAAGGCAAATTATCTTTGAATTTGAAATTATGTGCCTAAAATATAAATTTTTATAATTTTTGTTCCTTTTAGTTCTGCATCTGATCAGTTGTTATTGAGAATTTTCAGAATCATGTTGCTTTTAGCCTCAGCGTCTCGATAAAAGTCACAGAAATGGCTTGTTTCTTAACCTGCAGAAACTAAATACAAAAATGTGCGATTTTAGTGATATTTGAGCTGATCTACACTGTAAATCGCTGGATACGAAAATTACATGCAAACATATAACAAAATCACATAGAATTTGATACTAACATCTGATACGAGATTCTCGCATGTTTACAGAGATCTGGTATGTTTTTCATATGAAATCTCACTTACTTTCGTATGTGATTGGTATGTAGTGATACGAACTATTCTATCTGTGATTGGCTGTTTTACAATGAAATACGAGTTGTTCGTATGTGTTATATACGAGACCCGATGCAAGTTGGTCCTCATTCGTATGTGTTTCGTATGAATAGCTTTAAGTCATATAGCAAAAAATAAGTTATATTACATACTACCTACAAACAACTTTTTTCCGGTAATACCAGTCGTGAATATTTCTTTGTGAAAGTGTGGTATTTAACTAGATTAGATTTATTGTGAAATTAAAGCAGCATGTATCGTTGTTGCTACTTGTATAATGGCATTCACAAGACTCATAATTAGCTCTTTTCCTTGAACTAAGTTCATAAACATCATTTCCTTTAAACGGTTACTTTGTTACTTTCGTGCAATCATGTTGACTTATATATCTGAAACATAACTATTTTTGCGTTCTTGAATTATAATGTGTTTTTATTTCGGATAGATAATATGCATAGTTCAAAAATTACATAATGCATAATTGTTGATGGTCAAATACTTATTGATTATTCATGAAATGACTTAGACTTTCGTGTATTAAAATCGAATTCAGTATTGTAAGTTTGACTCTTGAATGTCATTATCTCACTACTTACAGAACAGTAGTAACATTATTGTGATCTTTATTGTCCAAAGGCCATAAATCAACATACTTTGGAAATGATTGATGCTTTCTTTTAACATTGTGCTGTTATGGCTTTAGTGTGTAAAGCATCCCACATTTGAAATAACATACGAAAAGCATACAAATATATACCAAGAGAATACAGAAATATACCAAAAAAAATTTGATATGCATCCTTCGATATGATCTGATATTTTTTTGATCTGATAAAATTTGATATGATCTGGAAATGACAATCGAAAAACGTATGACGACATGGCATTAATGTTGCAATTGGGCCATCAAGCTCAAAGTCAACTTTAAGCAAGCGAACTAGTAGCATCACGATTTGCCTGGCGGAAGTGCAAGTCGCCAATGGGAGCACGGAGAAACATATCTATCTTACATATTCCGAGTACAAATCAAAATCAAATAACGAAGTTGTCGTTATTTCACTCAGACGTTCTGTCGTCTTCATGCTAAAATCCTGCATCAAAGATAGCGCTCAATTTTCTTTCAGGTCTACTGACCACAACTGACCACTTGAGAAAGTAAAATACATGCCAAAATTAATCTATGGAACATAAGGCTTTATATGGTATATTGTTTATTAAAATTGAACCAGGATTTCAACACGAAAATAATATTTGAAAATAGGTTAACTTTTTGTGCAATTATTTGTGAAACGGTCTGTCTTTATTCACGTATTTTGTTATGACGTACTGTCTTAAGACAGAGCCTATGAGTACCAATCCTCAAGATTTCGATGTATTTTCATAAATTTTGATGTTCAATGAATAGTTCAAATTAACTTGTTCTTGTCTGTTGAGCATCACATTAATTCAAATCATGTTTGACTTAGTGATTATTCGTCTAGCACTTCCATTTAATTTGCATGTTTCTGAGAACGACTTACTTCATTTATTGCCTTATTTTCCATCAGTTTCTCCGTTGATTCATAGTTTCTGCCTTGAACTTCGTATGAGGATGGAATGAAATATCAATGCTTAACTAATCGATGAAGGCTGTAAGAATATATTTGCTGTAGTCCCGTTGTATTGAAAATGAAAAGTGTTGCATGTGAAATCTCCTTATCAATTTTCAGTTTAAGAAATGCTTTTGTAATAGAAACATTTATCTTTCCTCAAAGACAGTTCAATGCATCAGAGAGAATAGTTGATTATAGAGTTTCATTTGAAAAGAATGATTTGATAATGTCAAAGATCATTCTTAATTTTTATCTCTCGATCCCAGGTATTTTGTGACTAGTTCTGTTTGAGAGCTCGGGTGCTTCACCATTTTATCATGTGATATGGATGACTTCGGCTGTCTGAATTCCTTCAATTGCTTATGAAATAACATGTAGAATCGTCATCGAGTCTCCACTACCCACAGAATCCTTTGCCGCAATCTGACAACTTTTTATTCTAGCAATTTTTTCCGGCTGAAGAAATTCATGTTATGCTACTATGAAAAAAGTTAGTAGTATTGAATTTCTTTTATATTAGCAGAATGAATAAATTCAGTATTGATTGTGGATAATTTATGCGACATCCTTTTGCTTGCAGGTCGGTGGCTGGTCAGTTAATCCGTGGAGAGCCGGTGACTGCCGAAGGATTCGACAACGTTACCATTTACTTCAGTGATATATGTGGATTTACTGCTCTGTCCGCTGAATCAACACCTTGGCAAGTTATTGCCCTGCTCAATGACCTTTACACTCTGTTTGACTCCATCCTCGAGAACTTTGATTGTTACAAGGTAAAACAAAAATTTCGGTAGCCAAGGGTGGATATACGAGGGGCGTTCCAAAAGTTCTGCACAAAACAATTTTATTCAAAATTCAAAACTTTTATTAGGCCAACAAATCGTCATTTACGAAGCAAATATCTACCTTAAAAATCTAAAAGTATCAGAAGACAATATATAGACATTTACTTCTCTACATGGTCAACTTGCAAATCAATGCATTTTTTCCAGCGCTTTTCCAACTTTTTCATTCCCTCTTCATTTGAACGGGAGGAGGTTCGCCAGGCATAAGCCACTGCATCGATTGGCGTTGTGTTTCAGGCATGAAGTCCAGTTGACATTTGGACTCTCGCAGCCCTCCACTCATTTTTCGTGAATTCTGTCATGATCAAAATGTTAACTGAATTGTAAGGCTGACAGCTATCTTAGAAATCAGCGCAGAAGTACACCGAGTGAATTCTCATCACTAGACATTGTGTGCTGTCGGCATGAAGAGTCAAATTGATCTACAACAGTTTAATCGATCTGATATTGACATAGATATCTGAGGAGAACGCCCCTCGTATATAAAAGTTATTAAAACAATCAATTAAAAATCACATGTTTAAAATATATGATATATATGTATATATAAGGGTGTAGATCATAAAGAAATAGCTCGTAAAGAAATTGATGTTTGGTGCATTTATCCGCAATAATGCTATAATTAAGTCTACATCACTCAGATACTCAGTGGATGATTTGTCTGCCTCTCTCTTATCGACTAAATGACTTACCCGACACGTAGCATGATGAAGCTCGCACTGAGTGTTCTAATATCTGGACAATTTTTTGTTTCTCAATAAATCATAAAGAAATAGTTCGAGAGGACAGCAATGACTGGTAAAGACGAGGTTTTGTTAGCAGCCAGTGAGATTGTAATGTGATTCTATGGTAAAGTCATTGCAGTCAGGATTGCATGATGCATAGACAATATACAATACACAGGTATCACATGATCATATAAAAAGTGTGTTGTGTGACGAACCAAGTAAGCTGATGATGTTCAGTTCAAAATCATTAGTTTTTTCTTTAGGCAATATATTTCAATCTATACTCATATAACACAGTTTAAGTGAAGAAAAATCCAAACATGTAAACGAAGTAGCTTGGCATTGATACTAGTGGCAAGCAAAGACAGAGTCTATAGCTAGGAAAGTGATAACATAGAACAATTGAAACAGATTGTACTGGATTACTATTTACATGTAGTAGAGCAAAAACTCTAATCTGACGGCGAAGTCAACAAATTTAACAAATTTGAATGAAAAGGAAATCACTGAATTGTTCAAGTTCTCTTCTGTTGTTTATTTCTGGTTTGAGTTTTTTAATATAATAGGCTTCTCTCAGGCGTAAGTTGGTGCTGTCATAGTCACTTGATATAATGCTGGCTTCAAAAGTATTGATGTTACAAGTTTTAATTGTTCATTCATAGAAGAATTTTTATTAGTGTTGTGTTCTCCGTATCGTATGTGTAAGGGTCGGATTGTGTAGTTTTTATTGCAAGCAGAACAGGTATATTTATCCTATGACATATTTTGCAACATTATGTTCCCTCCAAAATTGTTCATTTAATGATGCAAAAATATGATACAGGAAGAATGTTGTGTACGAATTGACCTCTACTTCATGCAATAGAAAATGCATTGGTAGCACAATCCGACCCTTGCACATACGATGCAGAAGATTTTGAAAAATGTGATTTATCAAATTGTAATGCGTGCTCAAAAATTTACATCGGAGAGACTTCACGTATCATGAATCCAGTTTAGTTGTCCAGCATTACTTTTCTATTTGCGATACTTTTTCTGTTGGTAGTCTTTCCCTCTATTTAATTCG
Organism: Prostheceraeus crozeri; assembly: GCA_907163375.1. Taxonomy (NCBI): domain Eukaryota; kingdom Metazoa; phylum Platyhelminthes; order Polycladida; family Euryleptidae; genus Prostheceraeus; species Prostheceraeus crozeri. The sequence continues at coordinate 230,281 of CAJQUW010003791.1, forward strand.
TCAGTTTGTACGAGTATATACAACCCGTTTTAATTCATTATGTATTGAGTTGTAATTGTATTTTTGTGTTTTTTTAATTTGAATTATTTTTTATATTTTTTTATTATTTTAATTCACCAAGTTTATTATTTATTGCTTATTCCTTCTATAAATCTTTTATTTATCTTGTGTTATGTACTTATTGTTGTTTGCATTATTATAAGTGGACTATGTGAATTATTTGCTTCTTCTGATCCTGTGATTTCACATTTCTTTGACAGCACTGCTGCATTCTATTGTATTGATCCTTTTATTGTGCATAGTCATAAAGATGTAATGCTCCGTTTCATTGATTCCATCGATTCACTTCATTTCGTTGTGTGAACTGATATCCATGTTGTAAATGCACTGCACCAGTGTCTTTGCTTGTCATTTGACATCGAGAAAGGTCTGCTGCATTATAATAAATTTGACAATGTCCGCTGAAGTACTTCCTTTTTGCTCTTGCGATGATATCCGACATGTGGAAATAACTCAACGCGCTATGTCTTTCCTAGCTATAGACTTTTCCTTTGCTTCCCACTAGTATCAATGCCGTGTTACTTCGTTCACATGTTTGAATTTTTGTTTACTTAAACTATGATTCACTTGTCTGACGATGATCTATGAGTATAGATCGAAATGTATCACCTAAAGAAAAAAATAATCATTTTGAACTGAACATCAGCTTACTTTGTTCTTCACACAATGATCATAACAGGCTTGGCTGCATGACTCACTGATGTTTGCAAAATTTAAGCATGCGAAATCTTGTATATCTAGGCGTCCATGGATAGGAGTTAGGACATAGTTAGTCACACAGATTTCTATGCATTGTTGATTTGTCTTCAATAGTATTTCTGTGGTTGAGCGAAATATCTATAGTCAGTAATGGCAATATATATTCACTAAAAATAGACATTGAGAGAATAGAATCATTACTTTAAAAACTGTTTCAGGTGGAAACAATTGGTGACGCATATATGGTTGTGTCAGGCCTCCCGCAAAGGAATGGCAATCTTCATGCTCGTGAAGTGGCTCGAATGGCTTTATCCTTCCTATCGGTAAATTCTTCTTGTTGTCTCAAGAAAATAATTTTATTTCATATTTTGAATTTGAATTCCAGAATATTTACAAATTTAAAATCCATCACAGGCCGGACAAGCAACTGGAATTGAGAATTGGAATCCATTCTGGACATGTTATCGCAGGAGTTGTTGGTCTCAAAATGCCTCGTTACTGTTTGTTTGGAGATACTGTGAATATGGCTTCCAGGATGGAATCAACTGGCAAACGTAAGTTCAGAAAAGAATCTGTATATAGAATCTGCCATAGAGCAAGTATGCAGTTTCGTTTTTATTCAATGAACTCGAGAACCACATGTGAGATCAGCAGAGTTTTGTAGTTTTGAAGAAATAACCACGGAATTGACTGAGTATGATAGCAATACAGGAGGAATAGTATATTACTAGTCCTCCGTGTCATGTCAACCTTGGAAAGATCATGTTTATTAAATTAGAAATTCCATCGGTTGCCATTACTTTAATGCTCAGCCATAGAGTTGGGCTATATAGGTAGAGTGTCCACTCAAAAAAGTATCTGTATACAGTAAAAAATTTTATATCAAAAGATTCAGTTTTTTGGGAAGATTACGTTCCCGTGGTCCAAAAAATCATCTGAACAGTTTCAAAAATGTCAAAATTTTGCATATTTAAATACTATCGAGATGATTCTCTTGTATAAGTAGTATGAAACAAGTTGGATATCAATAGTAATCACTATTTGCTAATAAGTATCCCAACTAACCGGAAATTAAGCTGATTATCTAGGAAATCTAATGATCCGCATTATAATGGAAGTCTTCATGAAATAGTCACAATATTATTCGTGCTTTCTGACTGAAATTTCAAGTTTTTTATTCAATTTTCATCGTCATGAATTTATGATTCACTAAATTCGTGTTTCATTTCTTGAGTCTGAATAGTGATGTGGACCCATTTACATCTTTCAAAGTTGATTGAAATCATTGTCTTTGATTCTGTGATTTTGCCATGCCAGTGGCAGGTTGCCTGTGATATGATCACGCTCAAGAAAATACTCTTGAGAGAAAAGTAAACATGAAAGTAAATGGAACATATTGAATTGCTAATTTAACAAACATTAAATTAAATCTCCAAGGCTGTCATGACACGGAGAATCTGTAAAATACCATCATTCCTTCTGCATTACTATCATGATCAGATGAATTCCGTTATAATTTCTTTAAAACTTCAAAAATTTGCATATCTGACATTTGGTAACAATTACCAACTATATTCCCCTCGAGTTCATTTAATAAAATCGAAAGTGTATACACATTGGGGATTTAATAAATGCGGAGTCATCACTCTACCTAATATACTTACTTTAGTGCTCAGCCATATTAATAATAATATTTTCTTAAGCGTGATCATGTCACAAACTACCTCCCACTGAAAGAGCAAAATGACATAATCAAGTACAATGATCATAATAGAGTTAATATAAGACAATGAAACATAAATAGAGTGAATCATAATATCATTCCGATGGAGACTTGCATTATAATGTGGCTAATGAGATTTCCTTCATGATCAGCTTAAGTTCCGCTTAATTAAGACACCTCACTAGGTGACATGCCACGCTCAATTACGCGTAATTACACATGACCCTAAACATCCGTGCCTGTGCGTGACATTGCTGCAATATCTGTCGGCAGTCCTGTTCTATAGACTTTGCGTCTCATGTGTCTGCATGTATCAGCGGCTAAACAATGTGATAGGACCTCAATTTCATGCTCAGGGAAGGCAGAACATGCCTAGCGGTTCATCCGTGGTTCAAGCGGCAGCGCAGACAACCGTAGACGACGCGCAAACTATAAACGCTCGCACGTATTCATAAACATTCCCCATCTTTTAGCAGCATCAGATCAAGTGATTTCTGACTCTTGGTGCAGCGCGTATGTACGCGGGTAGGAGAATAGAATGTCCTTAACCACGGATGTTTGGGGTGTTCCGTAATTACGCTTGAATTACGCGTGGCATGTGATCTAGTGCTGTTAGTTAATGTTCATTCTATTTGATATCCTAATGAATAAGTTTCATGCTACCTATGTATAGGTTCCAAATCGCTAGTATATAACCATAGGAATATTTTGCAAAAATTTAACTTTTTACTAAATAATCAAATATTTGTTCTTTAGGCCGCAGGAACGTAATCTCCGCAAAAACTGAATCTTTTGATATAAAACTTTTTATTGTATGCAGAAATGTTCTGCTATATACTTGCTCTATGGCATCAACCTCCTGAGGAAGCGCTCCATGTTGCTCTCAAATGTGACAGCTTGGAATATCAGTAGGCCCTCGTTTCAAGTTCTTAGCTAAACAGTGTTGTTAAACGATGTTTATCATCGCAGTACGAAGACAGGAAGACGTAGAAAGGAAGTCTGAATTGCTCTGTTGCTAAGCATTTCATTGCTATTCACATGTCTACTTTTAGAAGATGCATTTAAGTAAGTAGGTGTTTATTTAAAGTCATTAAAAATCATCATTTGACAAGACACAGTTGCAGAAATTCAACAGAAGTAAAGTTAAACAGCAAGTATTCATCAAATAGTCAAAGCATGTAAAGCTTTCAACATAAAGAAGACTGTCGATTCAAATAACCAGTCATAAAGGGAAAAATGATCTTTGGTACTTTAGTGACCCTACAGCGGTTGACAATATTGTTGGGAGTATGTCAGTTTACGGGGGACACAAGAGTGGAGCAAGTGCTGGGAATCACTTTCAGCATTTTTGTAGATTCGATCAGCCTCTTATAATTCTATGGGCGCGCTTATCAATCTTGCAAGGAGTGCTGCTCAGTCTTTTATTCAGGCCAACGAAGACAGGAGAAGAAAACTCAAGAACAGAGCGAATTAAAGACACATAGACCTCATGCAGCTCTTCTTTGGAGACGGTGCCTCTTAACTTCCGGATTATGCGCAGTTTTTGATTGCAATAACAGGTTAGACTGGAACTCACATGTCGTCTATCCTGCTATTGATGATAGCACCAAGAACTTTCATTGACTCAACACATGGCAAAATTGGAGGAAGCGTGAAGTCAATTTTGTGACGAGAAACAAGCAACACTTTGGATTTTTCGATGTTCATGGTCAATTTATGAGCACTGTTAGAGTCTTAGTTTCGTCATCAATGAGCTGTCGAATAGAAGTCGGGTCAGAAGTGAGCAAAGGGATCACTAAATTGATGTCATCAGCATACTTAACCGTCAAGACGATTTGTGAACAACTTTTAATGTCTTTCAAATAAGTGCAAAACAGAGCAGGACCAATAACGGATCCCTGTGGAACTCCTTTCCATATAAGAACTTCAGATATGTTGAAAACATTTTTAGGAAATGATGAATGCAAGGAGATTTAGATTGCTACAGGAGGCGAAACTCATTTTCAGTGTTTACATAAGTAGGTGGATGACCCTATTTTGCGCATTTTTTGATGTTGTTCAAAAGGTATTAAAGCTAGGACGCTAATATTTTGAGACATGTAATTTCAACGTATTTTTGATATTCACTTTAAATTTCATCGCCTTTGGTTTACGGGAACATAAAAAATATGACCTTTAGTTAAAAGTACTTGTTTCTATAAATTATAGTTTTGTCAATTTCTAAGGAAATAAAACATCTTTATCAGTTAAAATTGTTTTTAGACTAATTAAAGTCAGGCATGAAGTACTAATTAAGTCATAAAAAACATGCTCATTCATGCACTAATGCAACTATGATGATGCAGGGTGTTTATAAAGTCTGTGCATGTTTTCATAATGTTATTTTGACACGGCTGTATTCAGTGGATCGCTAAATGTTACAGCAAGATAATGAAGACCCAGTCCTGAAGTTTTACTTGATGTGATATTAGAAAATTTCTCCTTGCTCGATTGCTACATGAGACGAACCGTATTTTCAGTGTTTGTAGGTTGATAACTTTCATGGGCAAATGGTGTCTACACTATCAATAGAATTACTTGCGCTCATAATTTAGGCTAAATTTTTTGGGTTTTCCTGGAAACAGCTCTCTCAACCAATGAAGCAGATGTTAAAAAAGAAGTGTTTGGCCTGGTAGCCTTTGATCTGCCTCGAGTTACTTTACCAAATTTTCGCCGTAGGCTATATCTAGGTAGATGATAAAATGGACATCACAAATAGATTAGAGCATTAATTATAAATTCTCTATGCACTTTTAGGAGTAATGAAATAATGATGAAATACAAATTATCATTATCATTTGTATCTTAATCGCCTTATGTATTTTTCATGCCAGTAGCTAAGTCTAAGCTTTCTACGCATAATAGCTTCCTATTTCTTTATTACTTTTCTAAGGCCTATATGGAGTGCTTTCAACTTAAAACATCATATACAGATAAGTCTACATGTAAGTTTTTGAATTTTGATTAATAGCTTGAAAATCTATATTTGCTGTCCATTTCATCATCAACTTGACAAACTCAACCGCAAAAATGTGGTAAACATCATCTTAGTTTTAGATTTGAAGAATGGCTACTAGGCGTAACACTATATTTTTTACACATGTAGCTCTGCAATGACCAGCAAGCTGCGAATATTCATAAGGTAGATATTTTTGAGCTCCTTCTTTTGATGTTGCTTAAAATCGTTGATTCGTGAATCCTCAGATTTGTTGATGCAATCCGAAGGGTGAAAACGTGGACTGTGTACTCGAGAGCAGCTCGTAGTGGTGAAGTTTTGCCGGTTTGTCGCTCATGTCCAAATCGCTCTGCCTCATGGGTGGTAGTGAGGCAGAGCCATCAGGAAAGTTCCCGTGTGCGATATGTAAGCAAGGGGTTGGCCAAAATTCAATAAGATGCATTCAATGTGTTCTCTGGGTCCACCGTAATTGTAGTGGCATCAGCGGCAGCCTACGACTACAGCATATGACTTCCACGTTCAAGTGTAAGCGATGCAGAGGCCAAGTGATAGAACGTGCTCAGCCTGCACACCTGTTGGTCGACGGTGACGAGCTTGAGATAGTTTCATACTACTCCTATCTTGGCAACGAACTAGAGGCAGGTGGTGGAGTAGATGCTGCTGTCAATAGAAGAATTCAATGCGGCTGGGCAATCTTCAAGGCGTTGATGCCGTTCCTCACCTCACGTGCTCCGTCTCTCCACATGAAAGGAAGAGTATATGATGCCTGTGTCTGGAAGGGTATGATATACGGAAGCGAAACATGGGCCCTGAAAGTGGACAGTCAACAACGTCTGGAGAGGGTGGATGTGTGGCACGAAGCTAAGTGACAGAAAGCGAAGTGACGACTTGAGGCAGATGCTTAACATCGAAGCAATATCCGATGTCATCGTACGAAACATACTCAGATGGTTTGGCCACGTGATGCGAAAGGGGCCAAGTTGTGACATTGAAAGTAGAGGGAAGAAGAAGAAGAAAAGGTCGTCCTCGGAAGACATGGAGTGACTCTGTTACCGCTGATCTCAAGCAGAATGGTCTCAAAATGGATGACGCCATGGATCTGCGACGGCTGGCGCTCTGCGATCCACAGCATTGGGAAAAACGTCCAACCCTACGAAGTCGGAGAAAACGGACGTTAAACGCATAAGTGATAAGTGAAGTAAAGTCCAAACCTTAACTCGGTCACCTGTAGGAAACTTAAGCATTGATATATCAGTTTTCGATGAGGATTTTTCGTCGTATCCTGTTTGGCAACATGGCACATTGCAGTTGCATATCAATCAAGGATCGGAAGTACAGAACACGCTGTCGCACTGGCACAAACGAAGATCTTGAAGGACTGCCGAATGACGCCTTGGCTGTTGTGTCGTAGATGAAGGCAGGCAGCCACGTACAAAAACACAGCCGAATGCTTATAAGTTCCCCTATCATGTCAATAGACAATGGCAGGTTGTCTTGACAACACCCCCATCGGGTGCACCAAAGCATGCAGCTGCGGTGTCGAGTCATATAACTCGAGAACTCGATAACAGCAATCATAGCACACGCATGCAGGGACTAGTAAAAACCCTCCTACAACCCTGACATCTCTGTTGTCATCGTTCGCCTACTTATGTAAAAAGAATGAGTGCGCCGAAGGTCAGTTTCGCCTCCTGCAGCTATCTAGATCTCCTTGTGATAAATGCTTACATCATACTTCATGCTACTATGCACCAATGAGAAGTAATATGACAGGTATATCTTTTTAATTTCAGCACTTCGAATTCACTGCAGTCAAGCTACGAAGAATGTCCTCGATACATTCGGATCCTTTCAACTGAACCAACGAGGTTATGTTGAGATGAAGGGCAAAGGACACCAACTCACCTATTGGTTGGTTGGGGAAAATGGTGAAACTGTCGACAGAACCGGCTTGGGCGAAATCGCTTCTTTACCCCCATCCTACGAATGTGCATCGAAAACGGACCATTACCAACCCCCTTCCTCCATCCTTCCTCTTCCCAGTACATCTAAAGGTCCTGCCACAAGAGAAGAGGTAGAAGTGATGGTTCAAGGACCGGGCTCCTCAAACAACCATAACAACAGTCAGAATACGTGACGAACAAGTTCAGAATGTCTTCAGACACTGATATCTTCTGCAGCATTCCTTACTGGCCTAGGGAACAGATACGACGACAAGAATACTGAACAGCAGCAGACAGTAGACAATCTCTATTTCTGTGTCGTTGAAAATATGGACACACGGCTTCTAAGCTGTTCTGAGATAGAACTCATAGGCTATTCCATATCTGTGAATTTGTATTTATTCTGAACTTTTGTTTTCTGTCAGCCGTCCCACCTGCCATTTCCCTCCCTTTGTTTATCTCAATCTCCTTCCTGTTTTCCACAGTGTTACCCTGAAGACGGTGTATGAGTGAGGCAGATGCCCGTCTAGACAACAGTCGCAGCGGATAAGGCCTCGGATGAGCGGAATGGTGAGGAAGTGGCTAGGCCACCCTACCTTTGAATGTGAAACTATAATTATGGCTTACTTTAAACATGCTGCAGTGAGTTGATGATAAATTGAATGAGACAATGGAATAGACGAAGTACGAGTTATTTCGAGGACTCTATTGTAGAATTATAGAGGAACGGATGGTAAATGGAAGATCGAGTATACATATCTAACTATTTTCAAATTGAATGTCAGTAATGTATATTTATATTCGCTACAATTCCGTAAAATCTTGTAACTAACATGCAGAGATTAACGAATATGTTGAAGCACTAAAAGTCTGTCAGTTAGACCTTGAATGAAATGAATATACTACTGATAACCGAATTGAAAGTATGTTAGTATCATGAGCATAATTGCCATTTCAAAACAAATCCTCCAGCCCCTACAACATAAGCTAACTGCAGCCTGCTTTTACATGCAGCAATCATACGGCGGCCATAATGTCATCATGTACATCCTGCTTCTCAACCTTTTTTATAATAGCAGACTGTTGTCTGGCCTTAAATCTAATTCTCAATTTTTATTGTGTTCAGGAAGACTCAGCAACAGATCCAAGCACATGGGCAAATGCAGTATCAAGCAAATAATATTAATTCAAGAATGGGTTTCTAGAAAGACTCCATCAACATCGACATTGGTAGCGTTGACAACGTTTTACAAGATTTATCAGAAACTGGCTTTATATTGCAGTAGACGAAAGACGCTATAACCGATTGTGTCGGATCTTTTATTCACATTTTGTGCTTCAAAAGTCTCCATACATAGCAAAAGACAATTTTATTATTCTATGTATAGAGACTTTTGAATCACCCTGTATAATGGCTGGGATAGGATAATGTCCGCTCTAGACGAACCCACACGCAAATGAATCTATCTCTGTCGCACCGGCATAAGTGAAGGTCGTCGATTGCAGCCAGTCATTCCGCTGTGACTCATCCTGAACCGATCATCTGTGCATTATCACTCGCTTGCACATTCTATCGTCAGGGTAACACTACTGTATTTCCGATGTCTTTGTTGCCGAGATCATGTTCATCATCGTCCAATCACTTTGCCCGTCTGACTAACGTGAGCGTCACTATTGTTAATTTACCACTGAGTCAGTGGTTGTGTATAGTATAAGATTCTAGTCTCTCGAGCATTGGCATTCTTGGACGTGTATATTAATAAATCCCTGGCAATTCTCATATCATTTACCGTTAACAGGTGTCTCATTCCAACCATTAAGACAGGTCATTGACTTATCGCGCTTCGTAGATGTATTGAGATTGTCAAACTTATCCTAACTCCCATTTGAGACTGGATTCTGTCAGTTCTGTGTGAGTTCATATTGAATAAAAATGTTTTTGTTTGAATTGTGTTTTCAATTTTCATCAGTTTGAGGGAAAGAAACGAAGTTACATGATTGCAACAAAGACAGTGGAAGATGACTGTGATATTCAAATGGATGGAAAATGTCCGATTTCCTCATTGAGGACAATTGACTTGTGTTAAGAAGCTAGTCATAAAGTAATAAGGAAGTTTTCTGCCTCTGAATATTGTGCAGACCTATATATTATCCCAGTGATTTCGGGAGATTATTGTTCAGACATAAATCATGTATTTTGTTGAAATATTCGTTCCTCAGGTTTTGTGCTCTCCGTGTAAGTCTCGCGTTTAAGTCTTCTTTGCGAAGAACGTTCTAATCTCGCACTAAAATTTAAGTGGATCACAACGAAATTTCTTCCCGAGGATAGAGTGCCTACCTATGCCTGGGGCAGGCCTTTTGTTGCTTTTCTGTCTTAGCTAAATTTTTCAAGATGAATACTTTGCTAGATTTATTTGAATTAATTAAGAGGAGATCCCAAAGATTAGGATGAAAAGTGCAATTTTCTTTTGATGTAAACATCTAGGGAAAAAGTTATCACACCGAATTTATCTCAATTGTGCCACTAATTGATGCTCATTGTTGCAAAATAAAATGTAAAATAGTTCTGCTGAAATATCCGGCAACACAGATTTTAATTTTTTTACAGTATGCCAGTTTTTTTAGAAATTAGGTTAAAAAACAAATTTTTGCGATTATTTTAAGATAGGCTACTCGTATACACCCATCTGAATAAATCCATGCCAATTATTTTTCAAGAACACCGTCAGGTATACTTCTCAATCGAAATAAATTGATAGGAGGCAGGTTGATGTTATTAAATTGCCATCTGAAAATCTGGCTTGTAGGTGTCATAGGTGTGTGCGTAGGAAGAAATATCCCGGTGCTCGACATTTTCTGACTCAATGTCATTCACTCAATTATAAACCGACCATTCAACTTTATAGGATATGCTCCAAACTGGTTCTAATCTCGTTACCACAAATGCGGTTCAACAAGTTTGACTCAAATGGGAAGTTGGATCAAATGAAAATTAAGATGATCGAAGAAACTACGCACGAGCGAGGAAAATATTGATGAAAAGAAGAATTTCACCACAATTGTGGGCCTCAGTGGTCCACTTGTGTTTCTTGGAGATTTGATTGATACGTGAATTCAATTGACACGTGTCTGACACACATCCCATTCTACTTCACTTAGAAAATGCGTTCATTAGTTGACCGAATCTCCGGAGTTGGCAGACTCAATTAAAAGTCTTCAATTCTTTCAAAAGTTTAAGTGCCTGATAAATAATCAACAATATGCAGTTGTAAAGAATGACTCTGGTGTATTATTTTTGGTCTGTATTAATAGGATGAACTTTATAGAGAGCAGAATTTTTCAAAAGAATAAAATAGCATACTTTCCATCTTTTTGTAAATTTTGTTGGCCTACAAACTAAAGCTTCCCTGTAGGAACGCTCCTTGCAAAAAGCTGACACGTGTTCAGCTACATGATGCCATGCTACAGTTCAATAATATTTCTTGGCGTGTTCGCTGGCGAAGTTCGTCGGCGATCGTTCGCGACTATATCTACGTTTTTACTTTCAATGTCTTATCGTTTTCCTCATAATCCCTGCTTTCCGCCTCTATTGCCGAGGCTCTAATTTCTACCTCACCTCCTACCCACATGGCCAATCCCTCCAAGAAGAAGCTGCATGGTTGTTTTGATAATGATGATTAAGCAGAGAATCTGTTTATATAGATTTGCATAACATCTACTGACATTCAAGAACTTACAACAATAACAAGTATTTGAATCATGTCATAGTATCTACTACAATATTTCATGGAAAATATACACTTTTTAGTTTAAGCTTTCGTGAGTTTAAAAATGCAGCCTTTTATTTGATCACATTCAGCTTGCAATGTATTTTTATTTGAAGCTAGCATACAAACATTTCTACCTACTGCTATATAGTTACTACAATATCCATTGTTTCGTGGGTTGGCGAAATATCAGCACAGATGAGCGAATGAATATCTGTCACTTATCTATAGCAGCTTATTCGTCACCTGCTGCTTCATATTTTAGACGAATTTATAAAGAAAATAAGGGCGACTTACACATTTTGCGATGGTTTTATCACGAAAATAAGTAAAAATATATTTAGCTACAAAATTGCTAGTTCACCAGATAATTTTTTGATATTAGCAAGTGACGTTCTCACAGGGTTATTAGCTGCATAGAATCCAGATGCTGTACAATAATGTAAAAACTACCCTGATAACATCAGTTGTTCTGCAATCACTTCAAATGCTCATGGAATAACAATAATGTGACAAAAAGTAAAGTTAACTATCGAAAACCCACTTTATTTTCGTCATTCCATGACAATTGAAAATGTTCAATTTCTTCAAAATTCAGAGCATCTGACGAATAATCGGCAATATCTAGCTGTAAAGGAGGTCTCTGGGACAACATTCATTGTCTTCACTTATGGAATAGGTATTGTAGAGAGCAGACTTTTTCAATTGAATGACATGATAAAATTTAGGCGCTTCATTCCACGACATTTGAGGTTATCTGCAAAAATGACAGGTTAGAGGTTCGTTAACGAAATAATTTCACTTCAGTTTATACAAAATGGACATGCTGTCCATGAAAATATCTGCGAACAATTTCTAAAAGCATTGGAAGATATTATTGATATTCGTGTCAAAATAAGTAAAATGCAAAAGTCGTCATTCCACGACGATAAAAATGCACGAAAGCAATTATGAAAATCGGTTCTGAACTATTAAGGATTTTACAGACGGAAGACACGTTTTTTACGCATTTTGTCATATAAAATGAATGTGACCATCCATTAATTTTACTCTATTGCAAATAGGACACAATGGATTCGTGCGAGTTGTTCGAGGCTAATTCCTTTCAAATGAATTATAGGTCATCACATAAAAAATTGCGTTTTTTATATGGTTCATTTAATTGGATTCTATGATATTATTCTTTATCATTTTATTCTTTTGTAAACAAGTTTGTGTCATATCTGTAAACCGTTCATTGTCTCTACTATATTGCATGGATATCTATATAGTAAGGGGATGAGACACTCTACTCAAAATCAATTTAGCTCTATACCAACTCGGTGTTACTTGAATCAAAGAACTTTGTAAGTTACAATACGTCAACGGCAATAATACAGTTCAGATGTTGAACTGCAATAACCATAAGTCAAATTCATTTCATTTTGAAGTGAAAACAATTTATCGTGTAGAAGACGACTGCTTCGTATCAGTAAAGAAATCAGCCATAGCTATAACTCATTGATTTTTCCACGAGTCAAAAAATCGACGTTTGAATGTGCACATGGATTTCTTTTTCATTTGCGACTATTCTCATCTACGGCGTGTTCGGAATCCTTACTATACAGATATCCATGTATATTGTCTCTGGTTTGTTCCATGTTTGTTCCATCATCGCCACTTTTCGCATGAATCATAGATATCTTAAACACAATCATCATTATCTTTAACATGGATTCACTTTGAAATCAATTTTAATTTTGATTCCGAAAACCAGCATTCATTTTGACTGCCGCAATGGAGATCAACAGTCGTGACATCAACCTAATCGTCGAGACTTTAAGAAGAAATAACTTTAAAGGCACAAAAATACACGAGATCATAACAACTGCTTGGGGTGATAAGCGGATATCAGTTAGACGTGTACAACAAGTTATGACTGAGTTTGGAGAAGGTCGCATTCAATTTGATAGAATTGATGGAAGTGGGCGTCCAAAGTCTCAGAAAAGAATCGATCTTACTCAGATGGTTGCTGATGAGGTGACCGTGAATAGGAGAATTACGTGCTACGAGCTTGCTGATAAATTGGATACAAATCATAGAATGATTTACGACATCCTGACAGAAGACCTGCATATGCGATCAATCCAAGATAAGTGGGTGCCACATAATTTATCCGAGGCAAACAAAGAGGCTCGTGTATCGTGCTGCACTGAGCTTATTGAGAAATTTACAAGGCGCAATATCCATCGCAATCTTGTAGTTGCAGACGAGAAATGGTTTTTCTGTAGGCCAGTTGGTTGTCCTCAAACCAGAAGGTCTTGGTGTTTAGCTGATGGTGATGTTGATAGAGATCAAATTCCTAAACGTTTAACCGTCGACAGAAAGTTCATGGCAATTGTTGCTGTGAATTTTGATGGATTATCGTTTTCTACAGTACTTGAAAGGAATCAGTCTGTAGATTCCGAATTGTATACTAATCTTCTGATTGACACAGTTAATTCTTTCACTAACCATGATTTAAGAAATGAAAGAAGAGAGGTGTCATGGGAGAATATGGTTTTGATGCATGATAACGCTCGACCACATGTATCACGCCACACTCAATACTTTTTGGCAGACAAGAATGTTCAGCTACTGTATCAAGCTCCATATTCACCTGACTTAAATATATGTGATCGCATGATATTTCCTGCTTTGGAAATGAAGAGAAGTGATTTGGAGTTAATGACAAAGGAATCTTTAGAATCCTACTTAAATGAAACTTTGACTTTTACTCCACAAGTAATGAGAAGAGCAGCATTGAAATTGATTGACCACTGCAGAAATGTGATTGCTGCAAACGGCAATTATTTGTGAGTTACTTACTGTCTTACTGACCCCCATTACCCCCATTTACTGAGCCCCCCATTTATGAGTTAACAGAACACAAATTTTAATAGGTCTCAGTGCCATAATAATGTTTTCAATTGCCATTAAAAAATCAATTATAAAAACGCAGTTTTTTATGTGATGACCAATACAACGATTTGTCGAAGCCTGTTGACAACTGCAAATATTGCATCATTATTGATTGAGTGTTGGTGTACGATGCATGTTGACGACTGCATAGCTGCATGGGAGTCAAGGATCAGATGAATGCGCCGAAAATGAGATGAATGCATACCGTCCGATACGAGTTGATTCGACACTTAGCTCCATGAAATCAATAAGATAAACGATACTTCCAAGCCGCTTAAAAGGTTAACCAAGCAGCTTCTGGCATAGAGTAGGGATCTATAGGTAGAGTGTCGACTCAAAAAAGTATCTGTATATAGTGAAAATTTTTATATGAAAAGATCCATTTTCACCGGCATGATTTTATGATTCACTAAATTCATGTTTCATTTCTTGAATCTGAATAGTGATGTGGATCCATTTACATCTTTCAAAGTTGATTGAAATCATTGTCTTTGATAGTGTAATTTTGCTCTGCCAGTGGCAGGTTGCCTCTGTGATATGATCACGCTCAAGAAAATAATCTTGAGGAAAGTAAACATGAAAGTAAAAGGAACATATCGAATTGCTAATTTAACAAACATCAAATTAAATCTCCAAGGCTGTCATGACACTGAGAATCTGTAAAATACCATCATTCCATCTGCATTTACATATCATGATCAGATGAATTCAGTTATAATTTCTTTAAAACTTCAAAAATTTGCATATCTTACATTTGCTGACAATACCACCCTTGAGTTCATTTAATAAAATCGAAAGTGTATGAACATTGGGGGCATAATAAATGCGGAGTTACTACTCTACATAATATACTTGCTGTATGGCTTCTGGTGTGTATTAATGAAATCTCAGTTCTGAGGATAAATGAAATCTACAAGCAGATTCATTGACTTTGTTGCAGATAAAGCGCTTTGACCGAAGGAAATTTTCTCCAAATCTGAGAGTGGATCAACGGTAGTGCGAAAAAATAAAGACTTTTCAGTTGTCCAATAGAATTATGACAATGTTTTATTCTTCTGCATCTGCATGTCATGTGGCATCAAACTGTTTCTCTGCTGAACCAAGTAGACAAGTTAGAAGGTGGTGCGTTAAGAAAAATACATTCTTCTCTGTAAAACAGCCATTTAGCATTGATGCAGTAGACGCCGCTTATTAAAAACACAGATAATAAAAGCACCCGGTTAATGAAGACAGCGTGGCTTGGTCCTGAATTTTCACTATTAAAATTTCAATGTAGACCTCCGCTCATAAAAAACAAAACCCATTTATTAAAAACAGAATTTCGTTTACATTTGTTCTCTTAAAGATTAGCTGCCAGTTTGAATCATAGTACATAAGCACGATTCTTTCATAAACTCTTCATTACACTTTTTCGGTCATTGTTGGCTAATTCGCATATGCTATATCTTACTGGTGACATGTTCTGAGAATAGGACCTGAAAGGAAAGCTTATTCCGATATCAGGAAGTTTGACCACCCCATGGAAAGCGAAAAACCCAACTAGTGGCATAGTGGACTATACACATAGTGGACAGGGAGTCTGTCTAGAGGAGAAGAATCGTAAAGGAATCACTGTCGACACGGAAACTTCAGTCTTCGAATAAAACTAAGATTGATTTAGGTGAATTTTATGATATTGTCATGTAGCTTGCTCATTGAATAGTTTCTTCTCTTTATGTCGATTTTAACATATTTATCATATTACTTATATTTTACAGAATGAGTAGCATCTAATTGTTTCTTATTCAGTTCTGGTAAAGAATTCTTTCTACAAGCAGTGAGATATGATCATCTGTTGTCAGCATGACTTCTGTATCATGAATTAAAATTCAGTTGCTTGAGGATGCAGACGGCGTCTGTCGAAAGCACTCGCGAGAACCTTGGGTGTTTTTCTTGTTTCGTTGGTCAACATCGACCCTGGGATGTCCTCCGAATCAAATGACCTGTATGCATCCGTATAATTGAGCAGTTTAGTGAAATTCGGTAATGGACATCTGGTAGCTTACTGTATTGTATTGATGAAAATTTTCCGGAAATTTTGGATCAAAATTTTTTGTGAAAAATTATGGAAAAAATTGAAAAATTTTGGAAAATAATGGAAAATTATGGAAAATTTTGAAAGCTTTGATTTTTTGATAGGCCTTATGCTTTGAGCGCTTCCACTGCCGAGGCAGCTGCGTACTAATAAATTGGGTCTAAAACTCTTGATTTCATCATTATTTCGATAATTAAGCGATCGCATCAATACGATTTCCGTCCGCGGATTTTTGAACATTCCTTTGCCACCAGTGGCTCGTACTAAATTGTATAGCTAAATTGTATAATTATCACACAAACACCGTTTGGGATAACATGAATCTTGCTTTAAAATAGGGGTATAATTTCATGCAATGTGAAAGATCTGGAGCAAAAATAATTTACTTCATTTTGGAGTTTGCTAATTGTTAGCTTGAAAGTTATAAGCTTTATCATGCAGCTTTGATCATAGTGATGCAAATTCTTCATGTGTTGATGAACAGTGATGAAGTATAATCACACAGTCCACGACCATAATACATAAGATGAGCGACCATATTGGAAGATATAAAGACTGTAAACTCGTGAGATATTTGGTCACTAAAGATATCTGTGATGAGTAAAAGAATATCTATGATAGCTTCTAACTTCTGACATATTGTCCGATATCTTCGTTGAGGACAAACTGTACATCTTCCATTTCTAGTTCAGATGGTTCAGATAGTTCCAAATCGATTTCAGATCTGCCCAAATGAAATTCAGATATGATCCACATGAATTGGAGATCTCCGGTTGAATTAAAGATCTTGTCGAAGTTGAGCTTCTGACAGATACCTGAAATTCAGCTAGAGAAATCTGAAATCCATCTGATGTCTGAAATTCATTTGGGAAGATCTGAAATAGACATGGAAAAGGTGCAGTTGGTTACAAAAGTTAACATACAGGGATGATAAAGAAGTTTTCGGAATTTGAATATTACATACTATTTTCAAACGACTATAATAAGTCTCCAAAACAAAAGAAAAAACGTCAATCACGGAAAAATAAATTTCAAAATTTTCCATTGAAATTTTCCAGAAAATTTTGAAAAAATTGGAAAATTTTCCATTTGCATCACTACTGTGTTGCAATTTCTAATACATGGAAGTGTATTGAGAAGGTTGGTTTTCTGATCGTTAATGCGCTGCACGTACATACATCTAAAGAGTTTCCTATGGAATATCTAGATAATTCGTAAATTAATTTTTACTACAGTACATGCAGGCTTATTCTGTACCCACCATCATTTACCTACATATTCAGTTTTAAGTTATATTCGTTTGTTAAAAATGTCGCTTAATAAAAACACTTAAAGACGGTCCCGATGTTTCTTTTAATACGAGTTTCTACCGTACAACGAAGAATTGTAGACACTGACCTCATAAATAAAAAAACCGTTGCTGTAGGCATAGGTAAGATCAATCTGAGATCAAAAGAGAGGTGGCAGCCCATTTTTTCTTGGTGTCTGAATGTTTGCTTGCAAAGTGCATGCATTTATTGGCAATTCGAAGAATAATCGCTCAGACATGTTTGATTGTTAAGGGTTGTTTTCCCGAAAAACTAATACGAGGCAATCTCAACTGTTGTCAAATGACTTCTACGTATGCATGCTCGTAGAATATACGTTATCTACCTAGAATCGCTGCCTACCACCAGATTTATTGCGAAAACCATTTACCCGTCAGAATTAAAAGTCGCTTGGAAAAAAATTCATTACTGCAAGATAAGTGTCTATTCGAAAACGAATAACAGTATTATAACAATAAGGGTACGCAGAATTTTGCATCAAGAGTTAGATGAAATTTCAATAACAATGAAATGAAACTATAGACTTTCTCTGCTAACAGCCTTCCGGCGGCCGGGCCTGGTCTCATCTCTGCTGCAAACCATAAAATATAGATAAAGGAAACCAAAAACATCGGCCTGCATTTCTCAATAGGTTGGTACCGCGCCATTCAAAGCAAAACAAAAATGTTGTCGTGTGTTTTTCAATATCAAAATAATTGTTTCTGCAGGAGTTGTGATACTGCTTTTTGTCTGAATCTCCGAAGGAGTTGACTCTTCCATTATCATCAACAGGGACATTTCAAAATTTATTGTAAATCATTTGATTTTGAATTCGCAAAAATGGGTGCAAACCAAATATGTTTTACGCTCTAAACACATAAAGTGCATAGAAGCCCTATGTGGTTAGGTTTTTATTTCGTATAGGCTGATTCATGGAATCTATTCATCCACTATCTAAATTTAAGCAGTCATTGAAGAAATTAGACAATTTCATAATTAAGAGTAAATTTCCTCTAGGGCATAATATTTTAAAAATGTTTCCCCTCAAAAACATCTTCCTCTAATTTTCGTCTCAAATATAAAAGACTGTGTTTTAATGGGACTCTAACGATTGATCAAAAGAAAACACAAATTAATTGCGAAATAAAGATCTGTGCCCTGAAGGGTTAGGCTAATATGCTCATCTCTACCATTTAAAGCCCTCCGTCTCTGCTGAAGTCCACTGTGCCCATTCTTAGCTGATATTCCTGCAATTGAGTGTTTGTTGATTCAAAGTTATTATTTCTCTTTATGTTGCTTCAATGAAGCATTTTGATACATTTCCTGATCTGTCGCTGCATGATCATTTCAACACGTTCATTGTTACTGTCAGAATTGAACAACATATGCATATAAGGCAAACTCCGTTGTTTAGCATATGTTGCATCCCTAACTACAAATCTGCATCGTTGGAAATGGCCATAAATGGTCATTTAAGATAATGAATTCAATGATACAATTGCACACTGAGCCTCATTATATTTCCTCCGCGTGAAATATCAACATGAGGTAATTTATAAGCCACAGATGTTAGAGAAAGATAAACAATTAATTCTCTTACTCCGACTGGCTTTCTCCAAATAATCAACGCGATTGAATTAACGAGTCTATTATCAAGTTTGCGAGAAGCTGGTCGATTTCAGTCATAATTGTAGCATATTCTCTTGTTAAGTTCGTCAGCGACAATTCGCGAATTTCCGTTCTATGCCGCCTTTTACTGTTTTATTTCCGTTTTATGCCGCCCTGCAATAATCTGCCTCTACTGCCGATGCTCTAGTTTCTCCCTCACCTTGACATTGTCCACATATGGCAAATGTATCCAGCAAATACGTGCAGGCTACATATAATGATACGTACAGGCTTTGATAATGATGAGATGCTAGAGAATCTGTATTCATCCATTTGCAGAACATCTCCTGATATTCAATAATTTGCAACAATAACAACTATTTAAATCATTTCATAGTATTTATTACGACATTCATGGAAGATAAATACTTTTTTAGTTGAAGCTTTCATGAATTTATAAAAAATCACTTTTTAACAGATCATACTGAGTATACAATTTATTTTCATTTGAAGGTAATATACAAACATTGCTACTTACTGTGAAACAGTTCCTCTTCTCCGAGATTCATATAATTTTCAACATTTAGTTCTTCAAAATGCCAATTTTAGATTCGAAATTTTTTGTTAAAGGTCAGCTCCCGAGCGCTTTGCTTGTCTTCAGGCAACCAGAGGTAAAAGTGAAGCCAGAAAACGACACTAGTCAGTCACAGTGCCAAGAGTAAAATTCTACTAAAATTTTACTCTGCGGAATAAATTTGCTGGTTTAAAGTGAGAATTTCGGGCAGTTCGAGAATTTTGCACTGAGATATGCGGACAGTATTGATTGAACGCATCAAAGCGTCTATCGTATGAAGACCGCGTGTCGCATATTTCTATGATCCAGACCAGAGAATTCAGCGAAATTCATTTTTGCTTTTGGAAGCATCGATGTTTTTCAGCTTTTCAGACTAGAAAGCTTGATATCACATTTATTATTAGGCATCATGATGATTATTAGAATAATTCGCAAAATATAGATGCCATGCAGTCGACTCTCGACATAAGCGCTCTCAATATCAGCAATCTCTCGATGCAAGCGAAATGGCTGATTGGCCCCTGACGAATTGATGGACATGTGACTAGCTCTCGATGTGGTCGACCTCTAGATACAAGCGATGACAACAGCCAGTCACAAGGTGTCGCTTGGATAGTCGATTAGTATAAAATCGAATTGAAAATCTATGACGGAAGACTCTCCTGTCGAAAGTTCACATAAATTGTCTCACTGTGTTATTCACCACTTTTCATCCAATCACAGCTCCGCATTAACCGCTGGTATCTAGAAAGATTAACTACACTGTAAATCGCTGGATACGAAAATTACATACAAACACATACCAAGTTTACATACAATTTGAAACCAACATTTGATACGAGATTCTGGTATATATAAAGAAATCTGGTATGTTTTTCATACGAATGGCCATTTACTTTCGCATGTGATTGGTATGTAAACGATACGAACTATGCTAACGGTGATTGGCTGTTTTACGTTGAAATACGAATTCTTGGTATGTTTTATATACGAGACCCGATGCAAATTGGTATGTGTTTCGTATGTCTTTCGTATCAATAGCTTTATGTCATATGGCAAAAAATATGTTATACTACATACTACTTACAAATAACTTTTTCCAGTAACACCAGCCGTGAATATTTCTTTGTGAAAGTGTGGTATTTAACTAGATTAGATTTGTTGTGGAATTAAAGCCGCATGTCATCTTTGCAACTTGTCTTATAGCATTCACAAGACTCATAATTAGCTCATTTCCTTGAACTAAATTGATAAACATCATTTCATTCAGACGATAACTTTTGAGCAACCATGTTGACTTATATATCTCAAACATAACTATTTTTGCGTTCATGAATTATAATGTGTCTTTATTTTGGATTAATAATATGTTTAGTTCCAAAATTACATAATGCATAATTGTTGATGGTCAAATACTTATTGATTATTTATGAAATGCCTCGAACCTACATGTATTAAAATCGAATTCAGTATTGTTAGTTTGACTATAAAATGTCATTATCTCACTACTTACAAAGCAGTAGTAGCATTAGTGTGATCTTTATTGACAAAAAGCTTTAAATCAACATACTTTGGACATGATTGATGCTTTCTTTTAACATTGTGCTGGTATGGCTTTAGTATGTAAAGCATACCACACTTGAAATAACATGCGAAAAGCATACAAATATATACCAAGATCATACAGAAATATACCAAAAAAATATTTTGGTATGTATCCTTCGTATGTGATTCGTATTGAGCGATTTACAGTGTAGTGATTACTGGACAAGTGGTTGCTGATCAAACCGAAAGATTGAAATCATAGACTGAGAGCTCCTAAATTCGTGCATGAGCTTCTAATTATTTTTAATGGGTACATGTAGATTGTCACCCAACATCAGCAAAGCGACAATTCTTAAGTTGCACCTCCAGTCGTCTTGCAAGTTACAAATCCTCAAGCATCACAAAATCCTATTTGTCTATGTAGATCCATGTAAGTACTTCCGAGTTTCATACACTCAAGACCGTAATGATCCAGCATGCATTTGAAAACTCTAAATGAATTATGTCATTTTTATGATTATAATTGCACTTTTATGCGGTTTTTTCATCATCACCGGTTTTCGACATTTCTCATTACCGGTAACTTGACCGATTTGCTTCTAAAGATAATGAAAACGTCGCGACAAGCGATGTTGTTGTCGCAGATAAACAGACAGTCTCATGATCACAAAACTGATATTCACAGAATTAATTGTAGGCGCAACATGTTTTGTTTATTGACTTTGTGAGTTACGCGCCCAAAAACCACTGCCCACAGGTGAAAACTAATCATTTCCATTTGACATTGCCTGTGAATCATCGCGGCGGAAGATTGCATATTTGGGCTGCGATATGGATGAATGGCCAAACTGAACTCCATATCCAAACGTATAAACAGAGTTCCGATGGATATCTGATGCTTTGCAAAGGCTCATTCTTCCACTGTGGTTAATTATTTTTACTATAGAGCCAAAACACCACGGGAAACACACATCCAGCCAAGACTTGTACGCATCTTTTTGGACAACGCAACAGAGTCAAACTTAAGCTCTACAAGTCTTCACTCACCGCCACACAATGCTTCATCAAAATCCATGCAATAGTCTGTCCTACACAGCCTTCACAATTTTAAAAGTATGGCCTACTCAACGAAAGCAGCGAATTTTCAGACACACATCGAGCCACAACTCCTGTGCACCTCCGCGGAATACGCAACAGAGACAAACTGAAACTCTACAGTACCTCACTCACCTTCATACAAAGTTTCATAAAACTCCATGCAATAGTCTGCCCTACACAGCCTTCACAAGTTCGATGACATAGCCTGCTCAACGACAATTCCAAGTTTTCGTTGAGTAGGCCATAATTTCAAACTTGTCAAGGCTCTGTAGGACAGAGTATTCTACGGATTTTTATGAAACTTTGTGTGTAGGTGCTGTAGTGCTTAAGCTAGGCTCTTTTGCGTTTTCGCAAGGATGCGTAGACTTTCTGGCTCGATATGATCTTTTTACCGTGATGTTATTTAGTTTGGCTCTATAGTAAAAAATCATTAACCTCCACTTTCTCCCAATTGTCCTTCCTAAGATTGAATTTACATGG
Organism: Prostheceraeus crozeri; assembly: GCA_907163375.1. NCBI lineage: Eukaryota > Metazoa > Platyhelminthes > Polycladida > Euryleptidae > Prostheceraeus > Prostheceraeus crozeri. The sequence goes on from CAJQUW010003791.1 coordinate 253,094, forward strand.
ACGCCAACGCTATTTGTCACAAAAGTTGTGTGATAAAGTTATTCAAAACTCAAGCCGGCATAGTAACTTTGGTATGACACGATTGCTCACCAGACTTCAATCCCATTAAAATTGTCTAGAGTTTACTGAAATGCGGTTTGAAGGGATCACTTTTTCCTGGAGATGTTCTTTTTCGACTTGAAGTTTTGCTAAAGCAAGAATGAGAGAGTCTAGATCAAGCAGTAATACACCGCTGATCAAAATCGGATTCGACAAGTGATTGAACTATCTAGAGACGTTACGAAATATAAGTGACCACCAACGAACGTACAGTGGGCTATTTTAAGAGCCAACTGGCTCCACAGAGGCACGGAAAACAAATCTTATTAGCATCTTATTTCGACCTTCTTTTCATTTATTAGCCAAATTTGTATCAGTAGTTGACACAATTAGATTACAATGAGACAAATTGTAGGTAATCCACTTTTTATGATCATCACTTATGATAAAACTTAGTCAGAAGTTATGATAAATTTGACCCATTTTTATTTTAATTGGATGCTTTCTGTTTAGATGGTGTCAATCCATAAAAATATCATACAATACGTCAAGTAAGAAACTTGCTTAAAGAAGAGATAGAAAAATGCACTACATGCAAGCACGTGGACAAACTATCATTAAGGCATATAATGTCACTAAAAATCGATAAACATGTGATGACTTGTATGTTGGCTAATAGATCCCTGAATGAATCAGGAAATTAACTGCTATGTACATGGTAAATTCTTCTACACATATCCATGCATCCATATCTACATCCATGCATGTTTGTTTTTACCGTATCCGAATATTTTCGTATTGAGTATGACCGTATCTCTCATAATTATCATGAGCATATTGTTAATTATAAAACTAGTGTACTGTTGATGTTATACATGTTAATTGATGATATCAAATCCTACTGCCTTTGTGTATTGATTGAAGACTCATCCAATGACCCAAATTATTCAACCCTCTAATTACAAATCAATTAACTGATCTGTTTTAGAATAATTATGTACTTGCATGCTACATCATAGTGATAGAACTTCCATCAGCTTCTTAGAACACAAGTTAGGAACACGAAGACAATGACTTGTTTTAATTTACTATTGAAAAGTCCATGAATCTCAATATTGTGATTAATTTAAATTATGTCAGAACTTCGCTTTCAAAAATTTAACAACTTCAAGAAGTATTCCGTGCTATCACAAGCTTGAAATTGGATAATTCATTCAAGTGACCATTGTTTCATGTACAGAATTAACTCCTCTTTCCAATCAATGCCTATTTGTCTCCTAATTATTAATATTTAAGTTGTATTTTTTCATTTGATACATGTAGGCAAATAGATAATTTTTGACAATAAAAATGTATTTCTACGTTCAACAGATAACAAAATCAGCGGAAATGAACGTTGTTTTCGCAATCAAGGAACAAAATTGCATCATACTATGATAATTAAAAATATTGTTAATGAATTCTTTTTCTTGGTGCCGAGCTGAACAGGATTCGTATGTAGAATAATACTGATTGAAGCAGCTGGAAGCCTGTCACAAGGTCGATGCGCTGTATTTTTCCAACAAAAGGTTGAAATATGTTGACATTGACTCAAAAGCTTCATTTAATGCCAGCTCTGATATGTACCACTTCAATTTTTCTACCTATTTGTTGTACACTGATACGGACTTGCAATTGAAAATTTTGTCTTCCATTTTACTTATCGATGGAGCATTTAAAGATGAACTGCTGCCTTAATAGCGATTCCATAATTTTGCAGAGTACATTTATGTTCTTGCAATCACACTAGAAGTGAACGTTTGAATCAAAACTTATTTCTTCTGAAGGGATTTTGAAACATGCTCTGATATCATTCATGATAAATTAGATATGAATTTTAAAAAGGCACGAAATTTCCCTTGAATTAGGCACGAAATTGCCTTTTAAATTGCCAAAATAATTGCTTTTAAAACAAGATCATGGACTGGACATGTAAAAAGTTTACAAATACCGGTATGAACATGTTTATATAAAAATGAAGGGAAAATAGAAGCCACTCAAATGCACAATTTGAAACAAATTCAATTGATACGAGTTAGACAAGTCACTACGATGTGAGCAAACAATACATAAATGATAAATTATGATCAAGCCATCTAACAACAAAAGTAGATTGGACAAATTTAGATTCAAATATTTTTATAAACCTGTGCTTCACATTCCTTTCTACACATGAATTGACAATGCCGTCATTGAAATGAAAAATTCTATACTACTGACTTATAATTACCGCTATAAGTTTACACTTGCAACTGTTGGACAGGAATTGCCGATAAGTGACGTTGATAGCCGATAAAACCTGTTGACTGACCCGCAGTTGCATAGAAATCGGTAGATAATCGCTAATAAAAAGAGAATAATTGTCATTTTCAAAATCTCGTAAAACGGCCAAAATGTCCATCTGTACGAGACTGTAAAATGATAGGTGAGAAGACAACAGTACTATATTGTAGGCCTACAAATGCTCATTTCGTGTAGGCGCTACATGACCTTCGAATTCAGCATGAAAAATTGACTATACAGGGTCCTATGCAAATTTTCAAAGAAAACGATGCTATAAAGTTGAAAAGACAAAAATTGAGCAAGATGTTGTTATAGAAAATGGATTTACCCGGATGCTATTGAAAACTGTGCTTTGCAAATAATGAGGCATATTCCCTTTTCAAAAGATATGTGGATCACCGTCTGCCCCTCGTGTTGACTAACTTAATGATGACTCTATTAATAGCAAGGAAGAAAGAAGTATTGCAATTGCTGAACTTTTTGAGCGATCAGTTTCCCAACATCAGGCTTGAAATCGAACTCCAACAATTGCCAAGCATAAGTGACAAGAAGTCTTCTTGACTTAATTTTGACTCTAAACATGTTGCATCGTTCATTTAGTTTTGCATGAACCGGTCAAGAAAGTGCACATATTATGACTCTCACAATTCGCAGCATTCAAAGGAATCAGGTACATCTACATTAGACAGTCATTAGATGATCAAATCACATTATTCATGCGTAAGCCACTACTGTAGAATACTGATAAGCAGAAGTTAGAGACATGAAAATATCTACAAAGTCGCGAAAAACTTAGAAAGAAAAAAGGAGTTATATAAAGTCGTTCCAAAATCCTCCAAAAGAAATTTGGTGTTTTTTTCATACAGCAACATCAATCGATGATGGGGTCATCCTCCAATCTAAATAATTCAATAGAGCACTTGATCAGAAACGAAGAGAAGCGAGTGTCAGTTCGGTCAAGAAGCACTGACAACAATTCGATCGAATTCTGGAACAACATGGCTATTCAGATAAAACAAAAATTCATTGCAAAAATCCGTGAAGAAGAGAACAATTTCAAGCACAAACAGAATCTCTATAATTTCCCTTTCCACATGTCTCATAAGAGATTGATAGCAAACTCAAGAATGTTCTTTGCAAGGAAAACTTAAACGTGAGACTTACGCGGAGAGCACAAAGTCTGTGGAACGAATATTTCAACAAAATACATGACTTATGTCTGACCATTTTTCTCCCGAAATCATTGGGATAATGCGATCAGTTTCAGAATCCATCATATTTCATAAACCAATCTCGAATAGAGGAGATCTCTTGACCAGGATAGCAACAAAACTTTGGTTTTAAATTAATAGCTCTGAAATTACAGCATTTCACAGAGTCGAGTTTTTCACGAATATTTTCTATGGTCAACAAGTTATAAACAATTAAATGATTAATCGATTAGATTGCGATTACATAGTTTACTTAATGAAGCAGATACAATTATTTTGATATTGATACAACAATAGTTAATACAACCACGAAAATACAGCGTTATCCAGTCACCACGGTAGGTAATTCTAATAGGCCTATCTAATCGTGTATGATCCATTAAAAATCTAATTTTGTCATCGAATCAGAATACTATTCATTTAGTAATCGATATTTTCTCAATAGAAGAGTGGTAAAATAGGCACTTTGCACTATTGTGATTGGATCTATATTTACGGTAGGGAGCATTTTATTATGGACACAAATGAAAATACTAGATTTTCATACAACCTACCTTCTAACTTTTCTCTTTGTGTTATGTGAGTGTTCTACACTATTAAATACCTGACACATACAAAGTACGATATATGTTGCATCCAAAAATTACATTGCAATTATGTTGAACCCGCCAGCTGTTGATATTGGAACATAGTAGAATGAGTATTTTTTGTCTAATTTCATCGAAAAACGAATGTTTTTTGATTCAAAGATAAAACAAAGATATTCGACACATTTGAAGAATTCATCTTCAAAAATCATGAAAACAACAGCTCATAAAAGAGAATCATAAAAATTCAAAAATAAAGTACGTTCAAAGATTCAAATAGGCCTTGATCAATAGTGTGTGTGACCACCCCTCGCGCAATGACATCTCGCATTCTCTTCGGTATGCTATCAATAGAATTCTGAACTTTTTCGAGCATTCGCGGATCATGATACCAGATGGCCAATAGCTTAGAAATATCGAAAGAGAATGACAGCTGTTAAGTCAATACAAGACACCAACACCCTTGATTCCCCAACCGCACTCGCCTGAACTAGGAATCGAACCGAAGTCTGCGGTGGAGACGAGCTCGCACCTTCTTCCCTAGGCCACGCTGACGGTTCAAAAGGAATGCGAGTGAAGGCAGAAGTCATCTCTAAGTGATATCGACAGCATATTGTCCTATTATTATTGACAGAACGCTAACAGCGTTCATATTGTAGCGAGACAGCATATCAGCATGTCATACGACTACGTCACAGTGTAGATTGACAACAAATGTCTGTCGTAGTTCATTGAATATCGAAAGAGAAGATCTAGTGAAGAAGGTGCGACCTCGTCTCCACCGCAGACTTCGGTTCGATTCCTAGGTCAGGCGAGTGCGGTCGAGGAATCAAGGGTGTTGGTGTCTTGTATTGACTTAATAGCTGTCATTCTCTTTCGATATTCAATGAACTACGACAGACCTTTGTTGTCAATCTACACAGTGACGTAGTCGTATGACATGCTGATATGCTGTCTCGCTACAATATGAACGCTGTTAGCGTTCTGTCAATAATAATAAGACAATATGCTGTCGATATCACTTAGAGACATAGAAATAAACTGTTTATCTGAAGTTGACTAGAATGGAAATTGACTCAAGGTCGCGGCACATCCGGGGGAACTAAGTTGGGGCATGAACCACCAATGAAAAGCTTCGATTTACACATGTGACTGATTCTGACCCAATCATACAGACGTTGACAGGTGCATCTAAGTGAAAATGCGTAGGATTTATGTGCCGTTATTGTGCATTGCATGAAACTTAATTTCCATTCTAGAGGTTTTATTGTTGTCAATTTCTGTGCTTAGAGATGACTTCTGCCTTCACTCGCATTCCTTTTGAACCGTCAGCGTGGCCTAGGGAAGAAGGTGCGAGCTCGTCTCCACCGCAGACTTCGGTTCGATTACTAGGTCAGGCGAGTGCGGTCGGGGAATCAAGGGTGTTGGTGTCTTGTATTGACTTAATAGCTGTCATTCTCTTTCGATATTCGATGAACTACGACAGACCTTTGTTGTCAAGCTTAGAAATAAGCTGTTGCGTTGTTGTAATGGTTGTTTGTGCCATAACAGACTTGACAAAACCCCATACATTTTCTATTGAGTTAAGTTCTGGTGAGTTTCCAGGCCAGGGAAGCACTCAGGTTGGTGGAGTTGAGATATTGTGTGATGGAGCGTGCCTTGTGACAAGGCGCACTATCTTGCATAAAAACCGTGTCGTCGGGCCCGCCAGGAAACCAACCTTCAATTTGCGGAATCAGTCGACTTTCAAGAATGAGGCGATATTGGCTTTGATTCATCATCCCATCGACGATATGATATGTGTGCGCCTTTGTGGTTTCCCCGCCACAGCCGAACGTTCGCGAGCGTTCGACAAGCGTTCGCTACACGTTCACAAAGTTCGTAAGCTCATTTAATTGATTACTAACATTTTTCACTTGGTCAGCCGAGAAAGTGAACTAGTTTAAACTAGTTTAAACCGAGAAAAACTAGTTTAGGAAACAGTGTGGTCTGCCTAATTAAATGAAGTAATTAGAAGTTTGTTGCTTCATGATCATCTCATAGCTAATCATGTCATGTCACAGTAACTGCTTCGTCTTCTGTCATTCATTGAATAAGGTGCTAGAAGTCTTGTCGATTCACTTATCAATTATCATCTGGCGCGTCAACCAACATCGACGTGAAGAGATTGCCATTGCTATTGTCATGGCTATTGTTTGTAAATTGTTAACAGGTGGCGAGTCAGACAGCCCAGTCTTTGTGTGCGCGCAGTCAGATATTCGAAATCTGATCTGACCTCCACCGGGACAAATGATGACTCACGAATGGCACAACAGTACAAATTTGAAGTTTGCCAGTGAACGGATGGGCCGATCTTGAAGAAACTTACATATTCTTGGAGCTGATAGCACCAGCATTATTCTAAACCCAAACTTGAATGAGCTAGCGTTAATGCAACAAAAGCTATTAAGTTGTGTGTAGTTGACCGTTTAAGACAATGTTGGACTCGAGATCAATCCAAAAGTTAGGTAAAAATGTAAATTGAATGAAATTGCACAAATTGTCGTCCGAATTCGAAAAAAATTATGTCATCTGAAAGCTTATCACGAGCTTAATCCAATGGTAACAATCCTAATTTTCTGTTTTCCATACTTAAGTCCGTAGTCATCGGTGAATGAATTGAACAAACATTCATACTTTTAAGTCTGTTGACCACAACTGAGCAGACACAACCTAATCGCTCTGTCGAATCAAAGTATTAAACATATCATTTCACGTGGTATAAAGTTTGTTGAAATTGAGCACCCTCATCAATGAAAAAATCATGTCTCACTTTTTGAGCAGATTTTTTTGGCAAAAATGATTAGTGCCGTATCTGCATGTACCTTAAACGAATCTTAAAATCTTTTCGTCATGATAAAGCTGAGTGATAGTTCACACTGTCTGCCAGTTTTCATTAAAAAATTCTGTCGTCTTCATGTCAAATTCCTGCATCAAAAATTTCGCTCAATTTTCTTTCAGAAGGCCTACTGACCACAACTGACCACTCACGAAAGTAAAACATATGTCAAAATATTTTATGGAACATAAGGTTTCATATGGTATATGGTTTATTGAAATTGAACCAAGACTTCAACACGAAAATTGCATTTGAAGACAGGGTAAATTTTTTGTGCAATTCTTTTTGAAACGGTCTGTATTCCATCGCGTTTATTGAGTTAAATTTCAATTTTCGGCATTAAGGTCTTCGAATCATGCAAAATAGGCACTGCCATTCGAAAAAGGAGACTCAAAAATACACAGTAACCCCGTTTCAAAAGGCATTGTCCATTGGAACATGGAAAATTTGAGGGTCGGGTGCTTTGGTCCCCCCCCCCAGTCCTACGACGCTGAAAATTGCCCATTCCGGATAGGGTTATGGCAGCTAAAATATGAATATCACTGCCAAATGAAAACAATCATGGGGTCTATGTGTATCAATAAAAAAATAACCCAACTTTGAAATGAGTGGGCCTTATCGGGAAGGCTTAGCCAATTAACAACGTCTAATTATGTAGTGATCGTGATCGTTAGCCGTTATCATCCTTGCGGAAAATGGCCTCCATGTCGCACGATCGCTAGCCGCCAGCCGCCAGTTCCTTGGGAGTTCGTCTCTCCATCTCCTTCTCTGTCCTCCACGGTTTCTTTTCCCTTCTCTTGGTATCCATACTGTCGTTCTATGGCTCCATCTGTTATCGGGTCGCCTGATGGCATGACCAGCCCACTTCCATTTGAGATGTTTCGCTTTTATCACAACGTCCTTTAACCCTGTTCGTCTCCTTACTTCTTCGTTTCTAACCTTGTCTTTCAGAGTGACTCCAATCATCCTTCGTTCCATCGCTCGTTGTGTAAATTATGTAGTACGCAATTATGAAGATTATGGGCACTATTTAATCGGTGGAAGGCGGACGACTAACCAGCCGATTATTTTTTAATCATCAGAAATCGACGTTTTCGACAAACTGAAAGAACCGATTTACCTTGAATTAACTTAAATATATAGCAAGCTGCACCAAATAATAAAATGTACTGAATGTTCCATGCAAAAGCATTGTGATGCTAGTCTAAGCTTTCTTAGAGCTGATAAACTTTAAATGTTGACCAATTTATTAGATTCTAGTAGCCTACTAAAAACTCTTAATATTGGTTACAAAAATGTGCAGTGAAGCGTGTATTGTATATGATTACTCATACAATTGAGTCCAATCAAAATCACATCTACAATCAGCATTATTGAAATAAAGGAGACTCGGAAGAATGATCTACCAACCGATCCATTTTTCAAACAAAGAAGGCATGAAGAGAAAGCCCATCTCTTACTCCTGTTATCATGTCATGAGAGTTTCAAATGGAAGGCAAATATTCTTTTGCAACAAATTTAGAAGAAATTTGTTATGTTCAGTCATCACTATGTTAAAAAGTAGCTTGACTTTTAACAAGTATACAGTGCAGAATTAAGTTTTTCTCAAAAATTGCAATATTGCATTTCAATAAACCACTGACTTTTCTATTAAAATTAACAGAAATCTTCATGTCTACTAATGGGCAAATAGTCAGCCGATTACCGATTATAGCTGTAACGTATAATCGGTGGTTTAATCGGCAAAAAGTTTATACAAAATGGTCATAATATCTTTCAAACAACCTACTAACATAAAGTTAAAAGCTTTCGAGAATTTTCATACAGTACTTTAACTTCAGTGGAAAATTGGTTAATGAATCCAATCGGACGATTAATAAATCAATTTAATATTCAAACACTAATTGACATTTCGCTCGAAAACTTCGCGTGATTTTCTGTCATTACGAGATCAAGGAAGTGAAAACTGAAATGCAATCATTATTTGCTTAGCATTTCTTAGCCAAAATATTTGCACTTTGTCAGTTGCTCTTAATAAATCGAAATAATACCCAAGGTTCATCGAAATGTGCGGATCTGTTTCTGATAACATGATCTGTCAAGGTAACTTTTCGTGAGAGGGAAGCCCAAAAAGTTACAATGCCTGGCCCTCTCTTCTGTGAAATTCTGTCAAGGTGTTCCTAGGTCCTAGTATGTCAATAAGTGACAGATTAATGAGCGCATCTCTAGCATTTACAGCCCTCCGTCTCAGCTGAATTCCACTGTGCCCATTCTCTGCTGATATTCCTGCAATTGAGTGTTTGTTGATTCAAAATAATTATTTATCTTTATGTTGCCTCAATGAAGCATTTTAATACATTTCCTGACCTGTCGCTGCATGATCATTTCAACACGCTCATTGTTAATAAAGTTAGAGCTCAACAACATAATGAGGCAAACTCAGTTGTTTAGCATATGTTGCATCCGAAACTACAAATCTGCATCCTTGGAAATGGACAGAAATGCTCATCTAAGATAATGAATTTAATGATACAATAATTGTACACTGAGTCTCATTATATTTCTTCTGCGCCAAGTATCAAGATGTGGTTATTATATTGAGCTAGAGAAAGACTGACAATTCTCCTACTGCGACTAGGATTTCTCCAAATAATCGACGCGATTGAATTGACGAGTTCATTATCAAACTTGAGTAAAGCTGGCGGATGTCAGTGATAATTGTAGCATATTCGCTTGTAAAGATCGTCAGCGACAATTCGCGAATTTGGGCTCTATGCCGCCTTTTACTGTTGACTGCTATTTTCTTCACTAATCCGCCTCTACAGTCGATGTTCTAGTTTCTTCCTCACCTCGCCATTGTCTACATATGGCAAATGTATCTAATAAATACGTGCACACTGCTGTAGCTTTGATAATTATGAGATGCTAGAGAATCTTCTTCTATCAATTTGCATAACGTCCCTGATATTGAATACTTTGCAACAATAACAACTATTTAAATCATTTCATAGTATTTATTACGACATTCATGGCAGATAAATTCTTTTTTAGTTGAAGCTTTCATGAATTTATAAAAAATCACTTTTTAACAGATCACACTTACTGTAATATACCATATATTTTCATATGAAGATAATACACAAGCATTTCTACTTGCTGATATTGTAGGATATGTGCTACGTGTAGGTATAATGTAGCAACTTATTGTCTGTACATGTACAAATAATTAGTTGCTACAATATGCACTGTTTCGTCCGTTAGCATGCATCTATCAATTAGTTACAGCAATTTACTCGCCATCTACTACCACTTTTGGATTTAAGACGCACTTTTATAAGAATGAAGGCGACTTTTATATCTTGCGATAATTTTCCTACAAAATTGAGCAAAAATTTCAAAATTTAACCACAAAATCCCTAACTAACCAGATGATCTCTTGATAGTAGCGAGTTTTCACAGGGTTGCGTAATAGAGGTGCCGCAATACTTGCTGCGGGAGTGCCTGCAGCAATCGTTTGTTTTTCAGACCGCTTAAGCTCATAAAAATTTGATGTGTTAACAAAACCCATTTGCGATATCATACATTTTTCGCAGCATGGAAAACCGCTTTATGATTCACAATTATTGGCACATTTTTCTGATGCGCTAATTTTGATGAGGTCCTTGAACATCGAGCGAGACAAAGTAGAAATGCAAATAAACACGCTGCCTTACGAATTGAGCGGCAAAGATTGCTTGACTTTGTTTCTTCATGAAATTGCATAATTTTTCAGTTCATTACATCAAAGGAATTTGAGGAGTTGTGATCAACCTCTTCTTTAGAGTCTGAGCCAGATTTTTATCAACTTCCTCATTGATGTATTGTGCCTATGAATGATTTAATCTACACTCGATCTGCTAACCTTAACAGCTAAACTCTGTTTGGGGTATGATCATACCCCAGTAAAGCATTGCTATACGGCTGCAGACAAACTATCGGTTTGTGTGAAACAAACTCACTGATTTTTCATATTTCAAGATGTTTGAAAAAACTTATGTTGCTACTAGTTTAAATGTCAGCATAACTGTATGGGGTATGTAGATACATCGATGGCTTCGTCATGAATTTGAATCAGAATATCCATAATCAGTTGTGTCTTCAAGTTGAGGAGTATCTCACATCATTTCGAGTGACTGTCTAGACGTTGCGATTTACATGAAATGTATCTTCAGATATCTATGTATTATTTTAATTTCATGATGTATCAAAGCTATGAACATCATTTAGATTCATGGAGAAAATCATTCTTCACATGATCGCAGCATAGCTAGATGATAATTGTTGACACTCAAGTTGCTTGATACATTTAGATCTCTATGAAATCTAAATTTGAATCTTTTAGATTATGTTCAACTTCACGACTTGGCTTCTCAGTGTTTCATTCTTTCTAACCATGGCCTCGCAAAGACATAGAACGCAACGTTGCATAAGTGAACAAATTACTGAACTTATTGCCAATGATGACGACGAAGATTTGGCTCAGTTGAATGATGTCGACTACGAAGAGTTGCCCTCTGTGGTGTTACAAGGCTTGTCATCCGATTCTGATAGCGATTCAGACGCTGAGAATAATGAGGCTTACATTGCACCGTCTGGTCGTCCTTGGATTCGTCAGGCGGCAGGCGTTTCTGATCGTGTTCGTGTGCTGCGGCACGCCAAAACATCATGCATCATCGACCTGGATTTGAACCAGGATTACGTCCCACGTACGAAAAAGCATACCATCTTTACCTCCGAGTTATTGGAAATCATCGTCAGGTACACGAACTTAGAAGCCCGTCGACGTGTTCTTCAAGTATCTTGACTAAAGGCTGTGTGGAAAGACGTTGATATCATCGAAATAGAAGCCTTTATGTATACATACCGTAAAACCTCTATTTGAACGGCACCTCTAATATAACGACAATCTAGAGGAGGAGTTGAAAAATTGAATGGCACCCTCTAATTTAACGACACTTTATGAATTCATCTGGCCTGGGTCTCACATTAGTGACCAAGAAGCATTGAAGAAACTACAGATTGACGTGGCCGTGATTCCAGGCGGTTGCACCTAGTTCATACAGGCCCCAGACGTCTACTGGAATGCCCCATTCAAGGCCAAAGTCAGACAGTTCTACGAGAAGTGGATGTTGCACGGAGAGAAGAGCTACACCAAATCCGGCAACATGCGAGCGCCATCAATGGAAGCACACTCGAAATGGATTGTCGATGCCTGGTATCAGCTTCCGAAGGATCTGATCATCAAGTCATTCAAAGGATGCAGACTGACCAACGCTATCGACGGCTCGGAGGATTGCCAGATCCATTGTTTCAAGCCACACTCGGACGGTCCAATTCAGACTGGTTTGCAACTTCTCCGGCAAGCCCGAGCCAATGCTGGTGTCGAACGTGGAATCAATCAGAACTTTGACGATGATGCTGAAGGTGATGCGAATGACGAGGACAGCTACTACAGCGACGTGTCACTTGATTTTCACCAGTGAGTTTGTGATTTCTAGTGATTACTGGTAACCTTTGTTTGTTAACTTTTGTCAAATAGATATATGCAGAGTTCTTATGTTACATGTTTTCGCTTTTCATCTATAAAATTTACACATTTAAGATAAAAATTACTGAAAAATTCATCTCTAAATTCTGATCAGCTAGTCGAAAAATAGAACGGCACCTTCTAATTAAACGGCAGTGCGGGGAAAGGTTTGAAAAATACAGCGGCATGCCGTTCAAATAGATGTTTTACGGTATCTTGTGTGGTGTATATAAGGCACACTACCGCGATATAAAGGAGCTTTTCCGTGAGCAAGACGGATTCCTGGCCTTGTTTGCTTCAATGACACTTCAAAAATTTGAGTGCATCAGAAATTTGCTTCGACTTGATTATTGCCTTCGACGTGACCGAACTGACCTTCTACCCTCTGATTCGTTGTTGCTCTTGTCTTCGATATCTGTGGTTATCTCATAGGAAGACTGTGTGTAGTGACTGTTTTAACTAATTGATGTGAAATACGTATCTCCGAGCCTCAATTTTACTCGAGGCCATGCGAAAATATGGCCTATCCACCACACTTCTGCTGATTCAATTGAAATGAAATAACACATGCCGATTCACTGTCAAAAATGATGATTTTGCATGCGCATGAGCGGTTGATACGTCCTCAGCGCAAAAAGTGAAATAGAGAAATGTGGCTCCGGGGTCCACTGGACCCCCCTCAGGTCTCTGAGGGTTCAGCAATCTAATCCACTCCTAGCCACATTTCATGCAATGCAGACCAGAAAGATGATGATAGCAGATCCATGTCAGAAACTATGACTCTTGGCTTAGTAATTTTCGCTTAATCCGAGAAAATAGAGAAAATCTCATTTTATCAAAAACTTCAATGTGCGTAGAATTGGATCATAATTTGTTTTTCCTTGATCCTGTCTGACAAGAAGGCGAACTAACTAGAACTCGGCAAGCGCGCAGATCCATAATAGGTTTTGGTGTACATCATTCTGTGAAAGTCTCATTTTCGGCCTCGTTCCTTGCAGAAACTCGGTGTGGCTGGCGGACTGAACATTCCCATAAGTATGTTCTTTGATCTGATTTGCCTCAATGATGACTACCAGAAATGAAGTCAATCAACGTCCAATGCATTTTCTACTAGAATTGAATGTGCATAGCATTTAAATCCACACCCTTCAATCTGTGATGTATTTTCATGAGAACTCAGCTATGTAAGTGAAACAAGCTATCAAGTAGACGTGAACACGTGGTTACTGACTTGAGTATTATATCCAACGCAAAACTTAGGGATTTGATGGCAAAGGGCACCAATTATAGAGAGCCTATTCACAGGCCTATGGATTTTGTTAGATTCAGCGTTAAAAATGCATTAGTTACCTTTATTGAAAGGTCCCGTAGAAAATACGCCGTTAAGAATTCTGAGTTTCAGGATTGGTCTGAGGCTCTCCTTAATATAATTGAAAATCGCATCTCCTTCCTAAGTACTAACTTTCCATCTCTGCATTAACACGAGGTACTAAGATCTAAGGAGTGTAGAAACTTCACTTCAAGCTTTCAGAAGGATTGCGTCATTACTCCGGCGGATAAGGCCGCAAACAATTTTGTCATAGTGTGTAAGAAGTATTACCTCATTGTCCTCTTGAACGAACTAGGCAGTTTCAATGCTGATGGTAATCAGACTCACGCACCAATTATTTCTTCCGTTGATGACATAATTGCCGAACATTGCATCGCCGTCAAGGATTCCTTTGGCATAACGGTTAAAGATAAGTTTATGGTTTTGCCTAAACCTTTCTGGTTACCAAAATTGCACAAGAATCCGTATAGTTGTTATTGCCTTTCCATCAAGCATAATTCGGGTGTGAACGCTTTCTGGAGGATGAACTATTCTGGGGAATTTCTAGACAGGATGTCGGGTTTGAATTGCCACTCCTTACAAGTATATGATTTCTCTAAACTCTACGAACCTTAATTTAGAACAAGCTGAGGACTCCTTGAAAGACTTATGTGATGTAATTTTTAGCAGTTCCAAGAGCTTCATTTGCATTGGCTATTATAAAACCTTCTCGAAAAAGAAATACGGAGGATATCACTGCTGGTCGAAAACCCAATTCCTCAATGCTATTAGTTTCATGCTGGATACTACTTTTGTTGCTTTTGAGGGACTTGTCTTCAGACAAATTCGGGGCATTCCTATGGGTGAGAATTCCAGCTCACTCTTGGCTGACCTGTTCTTAGCATGCAGGGAATTTAAGTTTGTAAGGGGCTCCTAGCGAGTAAGAGCTCAGCCAAACTTCTCTGTCGTACCACAAGGTATGTCGACGACATTTGTGTGTTTAATTACAAACATTTTGATAAGATCCTTCCCGAAATCTACCCGATAGATCTCTTAGCTAGCAGAAGCGGTGATAACGACGACAAATGCGTTAATTATTTGGATGCTAAAATCAATATCCAAGATGGTGACCAATACACCACAGAGGTTTACCATAAGGTTGATGAGCTCAGCTTCCAAGTGGTGCTGTATATTTTCCCCGAGAGTAATATGCCTTTGAACACTGGCTTAAACATTTTTGCTGCCCAACTCATCAGGTTCGACAGGATTTCATCTGATGCTTCCCCCTTCACAACAAAAATTCCAAAATATTTTATTTTCGGTTAGGTTCTGCTATGTTTCCTCAGGCTTGGAGAGACCTTCCAGGTCGTGCATTCGATATGGTTGGCCTGGCCCCGCCATGTGGTATGGACTTGAGGTTAGGGGCCGAAACCTTGCTTCATGTAGCTGCATGGTTCCTCCCTGATGACTCCATACATAGCAAACTTATTACTGGTTTCTTAGGTTTCTTATTTTCACCATTTGTTATTTTAAAGTTAGCTTCTCGTCAAGTCCATCACGAACTCTCATTTTAGTTCTTAGATTGTAAAAATAAAATTATAAGTTTTAATTTATGTCCCTTCCCGTCTTAGGTTGGGTCGAATCAGGCTAGCCTTTATTCGTATTTCAATCCCTACTCTGTAATGGAGTAGTTTACTATATGTAATTAGTATTAATTTATATTCATTCATTCATGACTTTTTATTACCTAATTATTCACAGGATCCTCCACTAGGGTAATTGTTTAACTTTGGTATCTTCCGTTTCCTGGATCCTTCGAATTTTTTTGACCGTGTCGTGTCTTAATTCGATTACATAATTTCCGTAGATGAATGACTGGACTAAGGATTCACCTCATTTGACGACGCGCTATCAGATAGTTGACGGCCGCTGGCTCATTTATTTATGACTTATTTCGTTTGATGCCGGAATTTAGTTTATTATTGTCAGCTTATATTATCTTATTGCTCAAGATTCATTTTGATATGTGTAAGCCATCACATAAATTGGTTCAGATAACTCAAATGATCAGATAAGGAAACTGTTGTTGATTTCAGACATAAGCATCGGCCCGGGTACTTATCGGACTTTTTAGGCTCAAGCCCAGCGCGAGCCCGCTTCCAGCTATGTTCTTTAGTACAACGATCTTGAACTATTCTCTTGATAGCTTGTTTCACTTAGTGACTTCATTTCTCAAATATACACACCTTCAGCGTTTTCGCTTTTCCTGTTTAAAAAATTTAAAGATAACTTACAAGAGGTAGCTATCGGTGCATTAAATCGGCTGCGAATTACATGTGATAGATAAGCGATCCACGATATTTCAAACAAGTAGACATTTACTATGCGTTGAATATTTATCAATTCACCTTAATGCTCAACAGTAATCCACTTACTTACAGATGGTGAATAGTAGCCTTGCAGAATACGCATTCATGTAATAAAAATCAGCCTCTTAGAATGATTCTTAAGACGAATACACTCATCTCACGAAACCTTTATTTTCATTAGGGATTGTAAAGTGCACAAAACGATCAACTTTGTCACCAGAGTCCTGATGAAAAATTCATCCGGGTCGGGCCTGGTCCAGGCCTGATTTTTTGCAGTCAATGCGGGCCCGGGTCAAGAAAAGTGATGACCTGGGTGCAGCTCTGCTAGAGAATCGGTTATGTTACAATTTCATCACTATACCCAAGGCAAGGCTTGAAAATAGTCATTATTGTATTTGAAGATAAACTTTGTCGCCCAATTCATTAATCCAAAACAATACCCAATAACAATAAACACCAAAATCAAAACAATGTTATATGAAAGCAATGCACGAGCGTTTTCGTGCCCGAAAGCATCTTCTCTCAATTAAAACCTATCGGATCTGTCATTCCTAAGCTCTATGGGTTATCAATGATCCACAAAGACAACTGTCCTTTACGACCTATTTTGTCTATGACTGGCTCACCAACTCACAGTCTAGCTCGATGGCTCACTGACTTGTTAAAACCTGTTGAAGCCTTGTATTATCTGGTTTCTGTGTTAGCGACTCATTTGAATTTGCAGAGAGTATTCATAACTTTGATTTACAAAATGTGCATATGGTATCTTTTGACGCTAAATCTCTGTTTACGAATGTTTACGAAGCAGCTGAAAAGTCCATGCTATTTGTGACTTTACGTAACAATGGCTATCCTGAGGATTCTATAAATAAGTATAACTGTACTTCTGATGTTGAAACAATGATTGGTCCCAAATGTAAAGATCTTTATATCTGTGTGCCTTTTGTCAGTGATTCATTGTCAGGGTTGATTTGTAAACGCATTTTTATTTCCACGAAACAGACTATTTAAGAAAGCAGGAAATTTAAGTAAAAAAATAGCCGCAGTTGGAATAAATTCCAAGATTTGATATTGAGGTTTTATTTTTGTCTGGAACTTCCATTAGGCATATTGATGAAGTTTTATAGAAACTGATGCAAGCTTAGTGGTGCAATTCTTACTTTTTCTAACAGGAATTTATTTAAAGCCACTTGATTTTTAACACACTTAAAATGACTAAACATATCATCAACATAAATATTCAAAGAATTAAACTGTCAGCTGACTAAACTCTTTCTTTAATTACCAATATGTTCAATTGCTCACAAATTGCCTAAGTGCAATAATTTGATAAGTCTTTATTATGACATCGAAGTAATAAGGAATTGACTCCAAAACGATGCAAGATATCGTGGTATTTCTACAGCAAAGTGATGAGTGATGGAAGGCTTCTTTGTCGAAGATATGACATAAATACAATTTTGATGTCATGCTACTATCAAAAGAAACATGATTTTATTCTTCATGACACCAAATAGATGCCTTTCAGAGCTACTATACAAGTCATCTAGTCATCATTGATCAATCATTTTTTAAGTTGAGAAATGTGCATTGATCAGAAGACACCTTTTTGGAGACAAAACCTATTGTTGTAAAGTAATCCCAAATCAATGCAAACGTAATACTGAATTATAGGATGCTTATAGAAAGGCTTTATGCGCTTTCAAATGATCTATAATTTTATTGATATAATTTAAGTAGGTCACAAGGAAATTTCTTCCCGAAGATAGAGACTTATGCTTGAGACAGACTTTTTTTGTTGCTTTTCTGTTCCATTTCATGTATTAAATTATTAAACAATCGTTCATTAGCAAGGTAATCATCATTTTGATGTTTTATCTTCTCTGAATGATAAGTGTCAACAAGCGGGAATGAAGGAAGATGCTTTGATCTCCGACATTCACACTTGCATTGCTAATACTCAACTCGCACTTTAGTATATTTTCATTACGATTGTGCGACAAACTGTCAGATTTCTATGACTCGATTGCCGGGCGTTGAGAGCAGGTGGTGAATGCAGCTGCTCACTGAATCGGCACGTCAATGAAATTCGATCTAGTGTTAGCTGGCGCCGGAGTTGACGCCAGCCTTTTTCTATTAATACAGAACTCAAGTTGCTACTATTGCTAATTTAATTTCAGTAGAAAATGTGTTGGTGAATCCAATCTGACGATCAATAAATCAATTTAACATATAGCCACTAAAGTGGTTGAATATTAATTATATTATAATGATAATTGTAATTAGAATTAACTGAATTATCAATAAAATCATAATTGGCATGCCGCTCGAATACGGCTGCTGATTCCTTGTCATTACGAGATCTTGTAAATGAAAACTAAAATGCCATTATTATTTACTTAGTATTTCTTAGCCAAAATATTTGCGCAGTTTCGGTTCTTCTTAAAAAGTCGAAATAATACCCAAGTTTCATCGAAATCTGCGGATGTTTTTCTGGCAACATGTTCTTGGTCCTAGTATGTCAATAAGTGACAGATTAATGAGCGCATCTCTAGCATTTACAGCCCTCCGTCTCAGCTGAATTCCACTGTGCCCATTCTCTGCTGATATTCCTGCAATTGAGTGTTTGTTGATTCAAAATAATTATTTCTCTTTATGTTGCCTCAATGAAGCATTTTGATACATTTCCTGACCTGTCGTTGCATGATCATTTCAACACGCTCATTGTTAATAAAGTTAGAACTCAACAACATAATGAGGCAAACTCCGTTGTTTAGCATATGTTGCATCCCAAACTACAAATCTGCATCCTTGGAAATGGACAGAAATGCTCATCTAAGATAATGAATTCAATGATACAATAATTGTACACTGAGCCTCATTATATTTCTTCTGCGCCAAGTATCAAGATATGGTAATTGATGAGCTAGAGAAAGACTGACGATTCTCCTACTGCGACCAGGATTTCTCCAAATAATCGACGCGATTGAATTAACGAGATCATTATCAAACTTGCGCAAAGCTGGCGGAGGACAATGATGATTGTAGCATATTCGCTTGTAAAGATCGTCAGCGATAATTCGCGAATTTGGGCTCTATGCCGCCTGTTGCTGTTGACTGCTATTTTCTTCACTAATCCGCCTCTACAGTCGATGCTCTAGTTTCTCTCTCACCTTGCCATTGTCTACATATGGCAAATGTATCTAATAGGGGCCTAAATACGTGCATACTGCTGTAGCTTTGATAATGATGAGATGCTAGAGAATCTTCTTTTATCAATTTGCACAACGTTCCCTGACATTCAATAATTTGCAACAATAACAATTATTTGAATCTTTTCATGGTATTTATTACGGAAGATAAACACTTTTTAGTTTAAGCTTTCATGAATTATTTTAAAAAAGCCTTTCAAAAGATCAGACTGAGTATACAATACAATGTATTTTCACATGAAGGTAATATACAAAAAATTGATAATCACCTGCTGCAGTATTTAATATTTTGTCGGTTGACGAAAAAAAAGACCCTCATATCTTGCGACAACTTTGTTGCAAAAATGATCAAAAATTAACCCTTTTTCTACTGAAGACCTTCCAATCATTCCTATTTGGTCAAATTCGATGTGTGATATCAAAATAGCTCTAAAATCAAGTTAGCACCTCGGAATTGTTGCATAAATTAGTGGTTGGGCCATTCCAGAATTTTCAATATATTGGACATCAGTGGCACACTAAGTTTCATAGAAGTAGAGATATCAAAACTATTATCCACGAAATTCTTCTTAGTTTTTGATATAACTCTGCTGTATTATGACTCACATATTTCCTCTTTATCTCTGTCTACTTATCACCTGATTAGACGTCTAAGCTGTATAGATGAAAAAGAAAAAAAAACCTCAAAAAGTTATGATATTTTTCATAGAAAAATGTAACACACAATTTCGTCCGACAGTCAAAATTACAGCCTATTATGAAAGTGTCTTGCTGATCATGCTCAGCAGAATTAAAAAAAACAGTCTGTCACAGAACGACTTACATTATGGGTACGTATTTACTACTAGTGCCAACAAGAAAATAGTTTTCTTTGGCAAGTTATTCTGCATGAAAAATCTCAAA
Source organism: Prostheceraeus crozeri (assembly GCA_907163375.1). Classification (NCBI taxonomy): domain Eukaryota; kingdom Metazoa; phylum Platyhelminthes; order Polycladida; family Euryleptidae; genus Prostheceraeus; species Prostheceraeus crozeri. The sequence continues at coordinate 273,490 of CAJQUW010003791.1, forward strand.
ATACTCGCCATCTTTGTTCAGACAAAGTCGAACATTGCATTTGGAACACCTCCAAGATGTATTTTTTGTGCACATATAATTACTTCAAAGTAAGAAAACATATAAAAAAGTCATGCCTCAAAATCATCATATTTTCTACGTCGAGTAGAAATAATTCTAATGCAAACATTCATAATGTATGCGTAATAGTAAGACATCATGATGTCTACTGAAGCATAAATATTGAAAATTTCATATTCATTGTATGAAGAAAATTGCCGGATGACAATTAATTAATAAACCTTATTAACGTAACGATATAGATAAACGATTGTTAAATAAACTTGGAAGGTTTCTAGATAGCATTTTATAATTTGTTGCTTGTTTGGATATAAATATTTTTCATCGATTTCATCATAAACAGTATTTTTATCATTTTATTATTTGAGACAGATGTATTATTTAAGTTGTTAAATACAGTCGTTTTATATTGCCGTTCTATATTACCGCTCCATGTCATCGTTCTATATTACCGTCCTATATTACTTCAACAGATATCTTTCAATGTGTTTCATCGGTCTATATCGCAAAATATGGCACTTTTTCATTACTGTGATCAACATACATGTACATGTAGACAAGCGTTCGATAATTTACCAGACATGTTGGTACATGTAAATGTAAAATGTGAAAATATGAGGTTTTGCTGTGAATGTTTAGATATGAAACCCACAGAATAATGAAAATACATGTCACCATTCGAAAGATTGCATTCGGAATGTATCATAATCTTGTCTTTATAGCGAATAAGTCACTAGAACGAGACATTTGCAAAGCTAGAAAAATGCAATAATACATCAAAGGACATTATTTGCGTTCAAATTTCAAATTGCTATTTATGCATGTAGCAGGCCTACTAAAATTAACGTAAAATATTATACTTACAACACCATGTAGATATACTTGAGTAAAAGTTTGCATAGACCCTAGCTGTAATGAACAATTTTTTTGACGAGTCAAAGAAATACATAGAATCATGAAAATATGTGTGAATTTTTGGCATGAAGGTCTTCGAATCATGAAAAATAGGCACTACCATTCGAAAAAGGAGAATACATAGCAACCCTGTTTCAAACATCATTGTCTATTGGAACATGGAAAACTTGAGGGGTGGGCGCTTTGTTCTCCGCGCCCAGTCCTGATAGGGTAAAGGCAGCTAAAATATGAATGCCACTGCCAAACGAAAACAATCATGGGGTCTACATGTATGTGTATCAATAAAAAAATAACCCAACTTTGAAATTAGTGGGCCCTATCGGGAAGGCTTAGCCAATTAACAACGTCTAATTATATAGTACGTAATTATGAAGATTATGGGCACCATTTAATCGGTGGAAGGCGGACGACTAACCAGCCGACTATTTTTTTAATCATCAGAAATCGACGTTTTCGATAAACTGAAAGAACCGATTTACCTCAAATTAACTTTAATATATAGCAAGCTGCACTAAATAATAAAATGTACTGAATGTTCCATGCAAAAGCATAGAGCTGATAAACTTTAAATGTTGACCAATTTATTAGATTCTAGTAACCTAATAAAAACTCTTAATATTGGTTACAAAAATGTGCAGTGAAGCGTTTATTGTACATGATTACTCATACAATTGAGTCCAATCAAAATCACATCTACAATCAGCATCATTAAAATAAAGGAGACTCGGAAGAATGATCTACCAACCGATCCATTTTTCAAACAAAGAAGGCATGAAGAGAAAGCCCATCTCCTACTCCTGTTATCATGTCATGAGAGTTTCAAATGGAAGGCAAATATTCTTTTGCAACAAATTTAGAAGAAATTTGTTATGCTCAATCATCGCTATGTTAAAAAGTAGCTTGACTTTTAACAAGTATACAGTGTAGAATTAAGTTTTTCTCAAAAATTGCAATATTGCATTTCAATAAACCACTGACTTTTCTATTAAAATTAACAGAAATCTTCATTTCTACTAATTGGCAAATAGTCAGCCGATTACCGATTATCGCTGTAACGTATAATCGGTCGATTAATCGGCACACCCATAATTCTGAAAATTCATTCCGAAGAAAGAAGGAAAAGTCCGGGCAAAGTACATGTATATGTCAACCCGCCACAAATTGCAATAGTTTCAAGATTGGGTTTATCTTTTAGGGAAAAAAATCCCTTATCAACTTATCAAAAATCTAGGAAAATCGAGTCAGTGGAACAACACATTGAACTTTCCACTTGGAGTCACGAGTCTTTTCGAATATAAATACACGCTTACTCCAATGAAATCGCAGATATAGATCTGCGACGCTTGCACAGCCAATCAAAATGAAGGGCTGTAGCTTTGTCGCAGTAACTGCATCTATCCTGCGCATGGCTCTCAACATTATCAGCTATGTTTTCTGAATTATGTCCTTTCCAAGCGGTTAGATTTCTCAGTCACTAATTCAATAATACTTGTAACCATTTGCAGATGCCAACGCATGCAGACTTCTACAAGCAAAGCCAAAAATCTGCGAGCTTCACCATCAATGAACGATTTCTTTCTGCAACTACAGTCTTCTGAAGACGTAGCAAAGCCACAAATCTGCGAGCTTCACCATCAATGAACGATTTCTTTCTGCAACTAAAGTCTTCTAAAGACGTCATAGTTGTTAAAGCCACTAGGTCGAAAACGCGCTTATGAACCCTTGTCTTGTAGGTAACTTTCCTATGTGCACTGTAAATCGCTGGAAAAGAAAATAACATACAAAGATATGTCAAAATCACATACAATTTGAAACTAACATTTGATACGAGATTCTCGGATGTTTACAGAGATCTGGTATGTTTTTCATGCGAAATGTCGCTTACTTTTGTATGTGATTGGTATGTAGCGATACGAACTATTCTATCTGTGATTGGCTGTTTTACAATTAAATACGAGTTGTTGGTATATTTTATATACGAGACCCGATGCAAATTCGTCTTTATTCGTATGACTTTCATATGTAGAGCTTTAAGTAACATAGCAAAAAATACATGTGGCATACTACTGTCAAATAACTTTTTTCAGTAATACCAGTCGTGAATATTTCTTTTTGATAGTTTGATATTTAACTATATTAGATTTATTGTGAATTTTATGCTCCACGAGCATGTATCGTCGTTGCTACTTGTCTGGCAACATCAACAGGACACTTGGATAGCTAGCTCTACTTAATGAACCAAGTTAATTGACCCTCAACCTTACAAACGTAGACAAAATGTACACATTATATTTTCAAACTTCATTTCTGTTTGATGCAATTAAATTTGAATCTTTGTTTTACATGCCAGCCTTAGGATTTGGCAAGTCTTGCCAATCTGTAGTTTTCATTGATACCGAGTGTTTTAATAAGCCACAAAAGCTAGATAATCCTTTCCTGTACAAACGTGTACAAATTGTCTCCATCTAGAATTGACGTATTCATCGTTTGAAAGCAGGATAATATCGTCAATTAGAAGTGCGGTCATTATAGATCTCTGTGTTCAGCACCTCTCCGCAACTCGATCCCGCACGTGATGATCTGTCTTACACCGTCTGATTGGATAGCTTGAATGAGTGCTTCATCTCTTTAGTCATTCTTCATTTTGTTCGTGAGCGCATGCAGGCCCACATTTAAATTGTGATTAAACTACGATAATTTGACGTATACATCAGATGACGATATGCTGGTTGATACCCCTACGTACGACAGTCACCAAGTACTCGCTCCACGATCGAGTGGCACTGACCACAACGTATAGACGACGTGGGAGATCTAGAGGCATTTGAAGAAATATCCAGCAAAGATGATATCACAGATGATGACAATTCGGTTATAGAACCAGAAGCTGGACGTGTGACCTATTCTCATCAGGCACTTCCTCCACACGTAATAAGAATTATTTTTGAGTAAGTGGCTGCGAGGGCGCGAACCTTTCAGACGAATGGAAATGATGCGTGTCTCTTGTTGCACGACGAAGACATGATAAGGCATGTTCTACTGTACATTGCGCTAACAGAAACACTTCTGACATCCGACTTGAATTTACAGAGAGAAAGTCGAAACCCGATCCGTCACACTTGTCAGATTTTGATTTCTCTGAATTTTTGGCATGATTACGGTGTCATCTTTGATAATACGAGCCGGTGTCGGCAGGGATAATATGACTTAATTGCAATATATCTGGTCCTCAAATGATAGCTAAGAAGACCCTTCTGCAGGGGAGTAATCGGCTGCCAACGTTTCAAGTTCTTCTTTTGCGTTATTCAATTTGACAACTTCCATGATCGTGAAATGTGAAAGAGTGATGAGAAGATACATTATATGAACATATTTTTTATTTAATTAATTGAAACACAGCAAGCATGATCAATTAAGCAAAGTGTATTAAGGGAAGGGACTTCCTATGTTGCATTAAAATTCAATATGCACTTTCCTAAAAGATATTTATTGATAATATCAAACATAACAATGCTGTGTACAAATTGTACACGCTTGTACTTCTACGTACGTCATATTATGTGTACCGTTGAGAGTTGTCATCAATTCATTCAAACGATATCTTTCGTGCAATCATGTTGACTTATACATCTCAAACATAACTATTTTTGCGTTCATGAATTATGATGCATTTTTATTTCGGATTGATAATATGCTTAATTTCAAAATGATATAATGCATAAAGGTTGATGGTTGAATACTCATTGATTATTTATGAAATACCTTATACTTGCACGTATAAAAATCGAATTCAGTATTGAAAGTTTGACTCTTAAATGTCATTATCTCACTACTTACAGAACAGTAGTAACATTAGTGTGATCTTTATTGACAAAAGGCATTCAATCAACATACTTTGGACATGATTGATGCTTTCTTTTAATATTGTGCTGGTATGGCTTCAGTACGTACAGCATCCCACACTTGAATTAACATACGAAAAGCAACAAATAGATGCAGAAATATATCTAAAAAGAAATTTTGGTATGCATCCTTCGTATGTGATTGGTATTGAGAGATTTACAGTGTACCTGTAGGGTGCAATCATTTTATCCATTAATAAGCGAAACATTTTTGCAAATGCTCTCATTTGAAAATGCACAGAAACTCAAGTATCTCCTCAGGTCAACACGTTTTCGCACACTTATCATCTAATACACATTCTGAAGTCCTTGTAGATGTAAATTGATGCAAATGTCCCATGCTATGGCAAGGGGAAATCTGAGTTTGCTTCTATCACCAAAACATTCTTCACCTAATTACTTTAACACGAAAACGAATGCAATAGCACATAATGGTCGTCTTTAAATCAAATTACGCCTTCTCCAACAGAAAGCTGCATGCAGCAGACCAACATGATTATGACATGTCTAAACTCAATATTCATCTAGAGAATTGAAATTCTATGCGTTTTCATGATAGAGTAGAGTACTTTGCCCTTAATTCGGCGTAGTGTCGGCGACCAAACGATAAATCAATATTTTTCATGTAAGATATAGAGGCTCTATCCTTCTATCTGACTCCATTTAGAAGTATGGTATCTGAAGTATGTATCACAGTTGCGGTGGGACTGACAGCTGATGTTTCCTTATTAAGAACCACCAATTTGCAAAAAATGAAAATTGCCCTAATCACGGCGCATTTGTCCCTTAATTCGGCGTCTATTAACTTAATGCAAATTATCATTCAATTAACTATGAATGCAACGTATATGAATCAACGTACATGCTCGTTGATTGATGTCTATGGCCCAATGGTAACGCAAAATTTATAGAATGTACATGTAAATGACTAGGTCCTTTTTTCAAATTGTCGTTATATACTCACTTCACTTGGTAACTTAGTGAAGTACACACGTTTAGAGTTGTCTTTCGTGACTGGACTGCCAACTAGTCGGTGTGTTATTTGTCATTTTTGTATGCACGTTATTTTTTAACTTTTTTGTAATACGCCCATGTATTTTGAAGAAACCGTCTCAATAAGGCTTTCTTTGGTGAAAATAAATACCTTGTACAAGCACCTGGATAGTTTTATAGACGCGTTTTGCAGTTTCGACTACTTGCCAATATGTCCTGCTCCATGAAGTCACACACAAGATCTACGACCAGCTGAATCAATCGTCGAAGTATTTCAATAGTCGTCGTTCCCCAATCAAGTTCCAAGTCAAAGCTTCAATTCTCAAGTTTCCAAGAAATGGTATGGTCTTATTGCTGTAAGTACAAGCAAAACTATTAAAAGTGCAAGTGCAGTTGAATCAATTTGTGAATATCTCAAGATCTCCAGTAAGTCAAATTTTTCTGATTTACAAGTGACTAAGCGATTAGAAGTATCAGAAGTCCAAGAACATTTACTTTCTACGTGATAATCTTACTCGATATAGACTCGATTATTTAATGTACTGAGAGTATCAGGTGTAATTAATAACTCGATATAAGAACTTGCTTTCAAATTTTTGAAGTGTCATTTTGATTACGTCACAGTATATATTTTGTACATAAACAGTATATCACAGTGATTAAATCTGTGACGTTATTATTTTGCAGGTATTGCTTGATAAGTCGTAAACCGAGCAGTCGAACCATTTTCTGATTGTGAAGTGCATTGTGACTCGTATCATATTATCATCGTCAATATTTTGTTGTAAAATGTCTGAATTGATTCGTATAACACAACTTAGAGGTTTTACTACGGCAAAATTAACAAAGTCACTGTCTAAAGCTGATGCAGCAATCGAAGCTGATAAAATTAACGAAATGTCTGCTCTGATAAGCACATTACAAAATATTTTGACCACCCTAACCGATCAAAATCAACAAGTTCTTGAATTTATAGCAGATAACGATGTCGATGAAGAAACTGAGTTAGCGTTAGATTACGAAATTAAAGTTGAAGAAATGATAAATTCACTGCGTCAATGTCTGAATAAGAAATCTCCAATTAGTAAAAATACTTCGAATGTACGAGAAGGAGATCTTAGTCAACTTGCTGAAGTCTTAAGGAAGCAGAATGAAGTATGAATTTCTCTTGCGAAAATGCAGAATCAATCTACACTTCCTCAAAAAAAATGGAAATTTTTGACGGTAGCGATCTCACTAAGTTCAAGTTATTCAAAAATGCTTTCTCCAAAATTATCGAAAATATGATAGATGACGATTCCGATAAGCTATACTACTTGGAACAGTACACTTCTGGTATGCCTCAGGAACTAGTTCGAAGTTGTTGTCATATGCAACCGACGAGAGGTTACCAAACAGCATGGAAAATGCTGACTGACAAGTATGGTGATGAATTCGAAATTTCAAACACATACTTAGAAAACTTGGAACAGTGGCCAGCTATTGAGCAAGAAGATGGACTGGCACTAGAAAAATTTAGCGTTTTCTTAAAAAGTTGCAATAATTATATGGAAAACGTCAGCGCTCTTAATTAACCAATTGGAAAGTCCGAAAGAGATGAAGATGATTGAATTTAAGCTTCCGTATAAATTACGCGAGAAGTGGAGAACTAATGTTCTTAATATTCGAGAATCCGGATTCGACGTTTCTTTTAAAGACTTATCCGATTTCGTGGAACGTCAATCCAAACTAGTAAATATGCCCGTTTATGGAACATTAAGTCACTCTGGTGAGGAAGAGCGTAATTCGTCTATGAACAAAATTAGTGCTACACAGAAAGTTACTTCGAAAAGTAGCGGAGCGTCATATGCGTTTTCAACAGGAGTTGAAGAAAGATCGACTAAACGCTCCCAAGTTGAGACTAGCATATCGAGATACGAAATATAACTTTCTATAACTTCATATATATTTCCTAAATATGCATGTCAATTTTGTAAAGTTAATGATCACGATCTTGACAAATGTATTTTATTCAAAACATTGTCGGTAAATGATAAGCGAGAGTTTGTGAAAAAGAATTCTCTTTGTTTTGGCTGTTTAAAGAAAGGCCACCATTCAAAAGTATGTAGTAGAAGAATTACGTGTAATGTATGCCAACACAAACATCCTACATGTCTTCACGAGAATAAAGAATCTGATTCAATTCCTGGCACAGATACATCAGCGAATGATAATGGTACAAATATGTGTACTGGGGCCGATAATAAGAAAAAAGTTGCTTTGTCTCTTGTTCCGGTAGAAGTTGGTTTAAGAGGGTACCAGCGGTTGATTGTAACGTATGTTGCTGTGGATAACTTTAGTTCAGACTGTTTCATCTCAGAGGGTTTGAAAGGAAAACAAGAAGAAATTAAGTTAACAACTATGGAAAAAGTTCAAAGTTCCACGTTAACTCGTGCAGTCCATGGTTTGGAAATTTCGGATTTGAACGAGAACGAAGTCGTTCAACTTCCTGTAGCTTTTTCAAGGCCTAAACTCCCAGTATCCGCTGATGATTTAGTAAAAAGAAGAGAATTATAGAAGTGGCCACATCTGATAGATGTACCAATTACCGAAGTTGATGCAGATGTCGGTTTACTTATCGGAATTAATGTTCCAGAGATTTTTAAACCGTTAGAGATTGTAAGTGGATCAGATAATGAGCCTTTCGCAACAAGGCACAAGGTTGGTTGGACAATAAGTGGCCCAACTTCTTCAGCTTCACTGAATGTCGAAACATTTAGAACTAAAGTAGAGAGACTCGGAGACATTGAAGAAAAGTTGAATAATTTATATACTCGTAATAAAGAATTTCAAGATGTCGAATTGGATGAAGTCGGTCCATCAGTTGAAGATAGGATGTGGGAGAAGAAGGTATCATCAGGAACGTTTGAAGATGGTCACTATGTCATTCCTTTATCATTTCGAGACGACAACGTTGTCTTTCCTGATAACAGAGAGCAAGCACTACTAAGACTTCAATCAATGAGGACTAGATTGATCAAAGATACAAAATTCAAAGGTGATTATTCAACGTTTTTTGAAGGTATGTTGAAGGAAGGTTATATGGAAAAGGTTCCCGAAGATGAACTAACGCGAAATTCGGGGAAATGTTACTTAGTTCATCACGGTGTTTATCACAAGCAAAAGCAAAAAGTACGCGTAGCATTCAATTGTTCATTGAAGTACAAAGGAATTTCACTTAATACCGAGCTACTCCAGGGACCAGATTTGACTAATAATCTTATCGTCGTTCTTTTGAGATTTAGACAGAGAAATATAGCATTTACGGGTGACGTTGAAAAGATATTCTACCAGGTAAAAGTACCTAAAAATATTTTCGATTTCATGAGATTCTTTTGGTATCCCAATGGCGATTTAGACCAACAACCATGCGAATACCGCCTCACAGTTCATGTGTTTGGTGCTATCTCTTCGCCGAGTTGCTCGAATTTCGCACTACGACAGTGCGTCCTTGATGATAGAATAAATGTCAATGAATCCATCGCTCAGACCGTCCTGAGAAATGTTTACGTCGACGATCTCTTAAAATCACGAAGATGAAGCCATTTCTCTTTTACATGAAGTTAAAAACGTATGTTTGCTGGGAGGTTTCAGATTAACAAAGTTTGTCAGTAACTCAGAAGAAGTGATTAATTCTATTCCTGAAAATGATCGCCTTGTAAATTCGAAATTTCTGTCACTGAGTTTATATGACAATACACCAACGCATCAAGCTCTCGGAATTCAATGGAATCTTATGAAAGATAAGTTTAGTTTTAAGTTGAATGCTCAGACTCCTGATTACACAAGAAGAGGTATTCTTTCTCTAATCTTTTCTCTGTATGATCCACTTGGTTTAACTAGCCCAGCAGTTTTACCAGCGAAACGTGTTTTTCAAGAAGTATGTCGTCTGAAATTTGGATGGGATGAACCAATTTCTGAAAATGAGAAAAATGCGATTGATAATTGGATAGATGATTTACCCAAACTCGCTGAATACGAGATTCCTCGATGTCTGAAGCCCAAATCATTCATAGGAGCTAATTGTTCGATCCATATATTTTGTGATGGAAGCGAAGTTGGATACGGAGCTGTTGCGTACGCCAGATTCATTAAATCTGATGGTAATATACATTGTTTAATAATTTTCGCTGAGTCTCGTCTCGCCCCGATAAAAAAGATAAGCTTTCGAAGATTAGAATTGACTGCCGCAAAGTTAGCAGTAACGATTAAACGCATACTTCATAATGAAATGACTATTGAAGTTCAAGATTATACGTTTTGGACCCATAGTACGACTGTATTTAAGTATCCTCGAAATACGAGGACAAGACTTCATAGATTTGTCGCAAACAGGGTACCTTACATTCGTGAACGAACTGACTATTCTCAGTGGCGTTATGTTCCAACGGAAGTAAATTCTGCTGATAAAGCGAGTCGCGGAGTCGAAATCCAACGATTTGTCGCTGATGATTCGTGGGAAAACGGACCTGAATTTTTATGGAAATCAACAGCAGAATGGCCTAGAAATATTTCCGAGTTCAATATCGACAACGATGACGAAGTGAAGAAAGTTCAAGAAATTCGAGTTTGCCAAACATTGGTATCAGACGCAACAAGTGCTTTAGAGAAGTTATCGTCTTCTTCGTCAGATTGGTACAAATTGAAAAGAAGAATAGCGTGGTACTTGAAAATAAAGGATTGCTTGAAAAGAAAAAAGCAGCTAGAAATGTCTCTATCATTAGACAATATTCATTTGGCAGAAGAAGCTATAATCGAATATATTCAAAACAGCTGCTTTGCAGAAGAATTCAGGAAGCTGAGAAAGAATGAGATCGTATGGAAAAATAGTCCAATATTCAGATTGAATCCTTTTATAGACGACAAAGGTATACTTCGCGTTGGTGGTAGAATTTCCAGAGCTTCAGTATCGTGGGATGTGAAACATCCTATATTATTACCGAAGAAACATCTCATTTGCAAGTTGATTTTCAGAGATATGCATCTGAAAATGGGATGCATAGGTCGAGAAGCTACCATAAACAATATACGTCAAAAGTTTTGGATAATTGGTATCAAACAGACAATTCGTAATGTAGTAAAATATGTTTACTTTGTCGCAGACGGAACAGTAATCCCATTCTGCCGATGATGTCTGATTTACCGAGCCATCGCCTTGAAGCTGACACACCTCCCTTCACCAACGTAGGTATTGATTGCTTTGGACCTTTTGTAATCAAACAAAAGAAAACAACTAAACGTTACGGAGCAATATTTACATGTTTGGTTAGTCGTGCAATTCATATCGAGGTATGTTACTCACTTGAAACGAATTCATTCATTAACGCCTCCGTCGCTTTGTCGCTCGCAGAGGTAATGTAAAAGTCTTAAGATGTGATAATGGTAAGAATTTTGTCGGCGCAAATATGGAGTTAAGACGAGAATTGCAGAAACTGGATAATTTCGCCATTAAAGAAAATATGATGCAGAAAAATATTGATTGGATTTTTCATCCACCACATGGTTCCCACTTCGGAGGAGTTTGGGAAAGAGATATTCGTTCAATACGTAAAGTTTTTGATTCTGTTATGCATGAACAGAATATACGTTTATCCGACGATTCTTTGAATACATTAATGTGCGAGGTTGAATCAATACTAAATTGTCGCCCACTAACACTTACCTCAGATGATCCAAATGATATTAGTCCTTTAACTCCAAATCATATCTTATTGCTGAAATCGGAACCTACTCTCCCGCCAGGTCTGTTCACAAAAGATGATTCATACATTCAACGTCGGTGGAAGCAGGTTCAGTATTTAGCTGACTTATTCTTGAATCGATGGAAAAAAGAGTATTTGTTGAGTTTACAAAAAAGACTGAAGTGGAATGTTCGTCGCCAAATTATCTGATTGGTGATCTTGTTCTAATCACAGATGATAATTTACCGCGTAATTGTTGGCTGAAAGGAATCATAGACACACAGACATCACAGACATCTACCGATAATCTCGGTCAAGTGAGAGTTGTCACAGTGAAAACTACAACCCCTGCTCTTCGTGGAGTTAAAAATAGTTATAAGACTTTGCCTAAGAGTACCGAACTAGTCAGGCCAGTATAAAAAAAAGTCAGGCCGTTCGCTTAAAGAGTTGTGAAGTTTTTTTTGTATCTATGATAATCTATGATAGTTTTTTTTTGATATCTATGGTAATCAATAATACTCGACAAGAACACTCATGAGTCATGCAAGTATCACGTGCAAGATGAAACCATCATAGATATCGTAATTCTGATAGAAATGTGTGATAATTGAACGTTCTTTTTTAAGTGTAACAATCGGTTAGGGTTTCTGGACCACTCTGAATATTTGTGGGGCCGATGTAAAGATTGATGTGCTTCGTTATATTGCTATGTTTAACAGACTTTAAGCAAGAGTTCTCCGTTCTCTTGATATCATTGCTCTTTGATATCGTTGTTACATTTTATTGCTCTTCTCGTTGATTGATGTCTATGGCCCAATGGTAACGCAAAATTTATAGAATGTACATGTAAATGACTAGGTCCTTTTTTCAAATTGTCGTTATATACTCACTTCACTTGGTAACTTAGTGAAGCACACACGTTTAGAGTTGTCTTTCGTGACTGGACTGCCAACTAGTCGGCGAGTTATTTGTCATTTTTGTATGCAGGTTATTTTTAAACTTTTTTGTAATGCGCCCATGTATTTTGCAGAAACCGTCTCAATAAGGCTTTCTTTGGTGAAAATAAATACCTTGTAAAAGCACCTGGATAGTTTTATAGACGCGTTTTACAACTTGAAATATTACATCATCCATTGATTTGTTGGCATGCGATGCATGTTGACGACTTTATAGCTGCATGGGGACCGAAGATGAGATGAATGTATATCTTCCGATGCGAGTTGATTCGACAATTAGCTCCATGAAATCAGTGAGATAAAAGATATTTCACGGATAACCAATCAGTTTCTGGTGAAGCCTATTAACCTATTAATGAAATCTAGATTTTATGGACAAATGAAATCTACAAGCAAATCTGTTAACTTTTGTAGCAGATTAAGAGCTCTGCTTAATAATAAGAAATTTTTCTTCAAATCTGAGAGGGGAGCAACGGTGGTGCGAAAGAATAACGACTTTTCCATTGTCCAATGGAATTGTGACGCTGGTATTTTCAGGGTTGCCGTGGGAATGGGGATTCTGTGGGGATACTCATGGGCATGGGGTGGGTATGGGTATTGAGGCCATCTCCACAGCTCCCACTGCGCTTCCATAGGGATTCTGAAGATTTTTAACATTCACTAGAAGCAATCAGAACTGACATCATATCACACAATCAACTTCGATGTTGAATTACAAAGTATCACGCAGCCGGCACTACTGCAGTTTAGTGCACCCTCTTTTACCCCTACTGCAGTTTAGTGCACCCTAAAATGCATGTGAGAACAACATGATTTAATCAACAGAATGAATGCCGTTCGTTCTTCCCTATAGTTATAAATGAGTGTCTTTGTGTCTTCGTGTGTCTTCGTCTTCGTCTTCGTCTTCGCACATTATGTGCGTAGTCATCGTTTGCGGGAGAATGCGCCGTTGTTTTAGGGTGCACTAAACTGCAGTAGGCGCGTTTCCGTCTCTTTCATAGAGGGTGCACTAAACTGCAGTAGTGCCCACGCAGCCTACCCATCTCACCACTTATAATGCACAAAAATATCAATTCTGATCATTTTCACATTAGCAACACACGTTCAGTAATTTTGAATGACTTATAATGATAGTTCCATAGGTGTGTCAAGGACGTCTGAAGAGGAAGAATTCTGCAAGTCTTCTTTACTGCAGATCCGAATGGCGACTTACAAATATTAGCTCTAATAGTAACAATAGCTGATAAAATTATTTGTGATATAATTATGCTTGCGTGATCAATGCGATTAATAATTATTAACCTAGATTTTAAACTAATTATGATATACCCGGTAGAAGACCTGTTGGGTCCAGCCCACAAAGCAAGACACATGAAAATGTTGAATGATTTTCGTCGGATACATGAACAGTGTGATAAAGATTTCTCACACCAAATCATTCAACTGTAAGCCATCTACTCGCATTGCAGTCACAGTTATAATGAAAGCTCAGATTTTTCACTTGTCCACGACCTCTCAGAACTTTTATTTTCATCTGATAGGCATGCTTAACTGCACACTTAAGTGTACCTCAAAAAATGGTTATTTCATTGTGCTGCCTTTCATCACCACGCACAAATGGGTCAACATCCTTCAAATTCTTGTGCAATAATTCGGTGACATGAGTGGTCGAGAAAATCAGGATGATTTTCATCGAAGTCTATATCTACAATAGTAGATTTGATTGATTCAAAGCTTTTTCATTCGCCACGTGTATATAGTCGATTTCTACTGCGAAACAATTCTAGACTTGAAATGCGTAAAGGCCAAACTCTGGAGGTAGAAAATGGAGATAGAATTATTAATAATTGCTACATTAGTTCAATTAACGAATATTAAACGGGAATATTCACACATGAACATGGCATGATCCACTGAGCAATAAACGATGGCTATAACACACATTGATTGACCGCAAACATATAGTAAAGGCCTACATAAGACATTTTGACAGGTGACTTTTTTGTGACAGAGTGACCATTTTGAAGTGCTGTCAGTATAGCAGCATATGATTTTTTAAAATTTATGTTCAGCCCTGTCTTTGTATGTTGATGGACTTCCTATTATTTGAAAATAGCACCACTTGAACAACCAAACGAATGAAAAATCCTTACATTAGGAACCCCAAAATCCAACTTACAGGACAGCTCAGGATTATATTCTCACAAATGGAACACGGGAAACTAGCATATGGTCTGTCAAAGCAGCCAAATACATGCACTTATATTTGCAGTGAAAATCGAGTCTTCATGAAAAGCAGATGACTGAAAATATTGTGGGAACATTAAGGTCCTTCAGGACTTAAATTAACAGTTAAAATTTCAATAGATATATGGACAAATATTCATGCTTGTTTTGTGAAACATACTGTACTTAATCACGATTGTCTACAGCGAGGAATTTAAGCATAGTATTTCTGAAATGAATGTGTGTATTCCTGAGAATGCTTCGCATAACATGTATGCATGATTTAATGTAAGCTTAGGTTTGATTTTACTTAATGAAGACTTGGTTGCTTAGTGTTATAACAGCGAATCTCGAAACAGCAAATGGTAAAAGGCGAATATAAGAAACATCGAAATTTCAAAATAGCGAAATATATAAATAGCGTACTATTTACTGCTCGAGTGTTGTGGAGAACTAAGTACATACTCGTATTAACATTTCATCTCAACATTTTAATAAGGCCATGTTAGTAGTATATAGTGTGACATCCGGCGCGACGCTTCGCTTTGCTTCGCTTCGCTTGCGCCGGATGTCACACTTTTGCGGGTTTTTTCAAAAAATCAAAATTTCAAAAATTTCAAAAATTTAGGTAGACTTCAAATTTCACGTGGCCGAAGGCCGAAGGGCGAAAATTTAAGCGTTTTTAAAAATACCCAATTTTCAAATTTTTCAAAATCTCAAAATTTGAGAATTACAATTTTCACCCTTAAAATCATGACCGTTCCAGGACACCGAAAAATCATAAAAGTTAAGAATCTCAAAATTTGAGAATAACAATTTTCTCGCTGAAATCATGACCGTTCCAGGACACCGAAAATCATAAAAGTTAAGAATTTCAAATTCATGAGTTTGGACGTTTTTCAGGTTTTTAAAATATATCATGTGTCTAATAATATTTCTTTAAAAGTGGAAGAAACAAAAGTGGAAGAAACTGCAAGAATATATCCTTCGTTATCTCAATTAAAAACAAGTGAAATGGATCTCAATTATTATTAAGATTAGAGCATTATGATAAATTAAGAAGACACAATTATTACTTAGACATTCTTCGTTATTGTATTCTCAACATTATTTAAAGTACTAATTGTGTGAACTAGAAGATCACTGTAACTCATAAACTCAAAATTATTCAATGAACCCGTACACTGGCTGATAATTGAAGAGAGACAGAGATTGAAGAGAGAAAGAGATTTATCGTTCTAACGACGGAAAACATGTAACAGCTTTCCCCTAAAATTAACGTGGAGAATCTCTTGTCATTTCAATTTACCCATCGGTAAACTTTTGACATTTCAACTTACGCGTGCGTAAAAGTTTTGACATTTCAATTTACCCCTACGTAAATTATTTTCAGAATCTGTTTTCAAAATCTATTTTCAAAGTTTATTTTCAAATTCAGTTTTAGAAATCGATTTGCAAAATTCATTTACCGTTTGCCAAACACATACGGGTAGTAAAGTACTTCCCATTGTGAAGACATGAATAGATTAAGCACATAAGAGTGCATTGACAATAAAAGCAAATGGCAATAAAATTCTTCTTGTGAACTCAGAACGCATAAACGCCGATATGCGGGTTAGTTGTTATGGCAATTTTAAACAATCATTTAACGATGAAACATATTAACAAATGAAGTTCATGAAGAAAATGGAAATATGTAAAACAATATAGATTAGAATAATTATAATATAATCATTTCAAAATCGAATAAGTAGTAAGGAAAGTCATCATTAGAGAACAGTTTTAAATCAACTTCTGACTTCTAGGGGTCCCTTAAGAAATTTTTTTATTATAAAATGAGCAACATAAAGGAGTTTTTTAAATTATTTGGAACGCAAACCACGACAAATTTCGATCTAAGGAAAATCGCAAATCAATTAGGAATAAAGAATTTTCATGTTCTAATGAGAGACGAATTACAATTCCTAAAAAATAAGCCAACAGGAACCTTCAGTTCCCGGAACAGAGTTCCATCAATAACTATGAATTTCATAACAAATCTTCACACGTCAGACCAATAAGGAGTACATTGGTCAGCGGGGCATAGAAATAAAAATGGAAATAATTACTATTTTGACCACCCGGAGGCTGAGAACTATTGGTTCGACTCTTATGGATTGCTTCCAACAAACGAAGTCAAAAAATTACTTGGCAATGGAACTTATAATACATTTCAAATTCAAAAACCGGACACTACTTATTGTGGTCAATTATGTCTTGATGTTTTATTGAAATTACAGGAAGGAGTACCATTTCTAGATATTATGTTAGAATTGAATAAGGGAATTTCATTCCCGAAACGTTAGTTCCAATAATAATGATAATTAAAAATCACTTCGTTGTAATTCATTTTGATAAAATCGGCCTCTGATATCTTCATCATCTAAATCTTTGATTTCGTAAGTAATCGGATAAGTTTGATTTATTTTACAAACTTCAAATATCTCTTTCGTCCAATAGCCAACAAAGCCTTTTTCAAATTTATTTTTATACTTAAATATTCTAACTCTATCTCCAATCTTAAATTTCGGCTTAAGTTTCTGCAAATTCGGATTACTCTCATTCGAATAATTATTCTCGAATATTTTCTTTCGTATCAAATCAGGATGGTCAGAAGCATTCTTTGGAGTTTCTTCAATACCTGAATGAATCTTATTGTTATACTCTTCTACAACTCCTGGTAATATCTTCAACCATTTCTGATTTCTTTGCTCAGTAAATTTCTTGAAAATTTTATTTTTTAACGTCCGATTGAATCTTTCTATTACTACAGCCTTTCCAGCATTTTCAGTTGAATAAACAGTTTCAAATAGTGGCTGAACGTTTTGGTTATAAAATTCCGACCCTTTATCAACAAACAATTTCCTTGGCTTTCTCTTAGTTTCTTGAAAGATTTCTTCAAACGCATATTTAACTGATAGACCACTTTTATTTTTTAAAGGCTTTACCCAAGCGTATCGTGTATATAAATCTATAACGGTCAATGCGTATTTATAATCTTTTTCATTCGGCATATGAATAAGATCAGCACTCCAAATATCATCTTTATTAAATACTTTTACTTTCAATAAATATTTAGGCTTTCTGTATTCCCTATGAATTTCGGACGCGTAGGTTCCAGCGTTGCTCTCAGACAGCTTTGCTGTCGTTTCATTTAAACCCTGACCGAATAATATTTTAGCTTGTAAAGCTTTCTTAACAAACATTCTTTCAATTTTTTCTCTAAATGTAGGATTTTGAATACTATCTAATTCTTGAATCCTCTTCTTATCAGCTGCATGTCGAGAACTTAGATCATGATTTCGATAAGCTAAATCATGCCTGTAAGCTGCGGCATCTACTCTATTTATTGGTTCTTCACCTGGTTTCGGATTATTATTCTCATCTAGTCTTATATCTAATCGAGTTCCTGGACCGGTATATGAATGACCAGGAAGATGTTTTTCTTTCGAATATTTACTCCAAATAAATCCAGGAAAGTTTTCTAATGCTTTTTGTATGTCACCTCCAATATGCTGACAATTTGAGTTTTTATTTTTGTTTAATAGATAATTTAATAAATCTAAATTAGCAATTTTTAATTTAATTAAATTTTCGGAATTTGTAGAATTCATTTTAAAAGATAAAATAAATGTTTTACCTTATGGACCAAAGGTCCTGAGGTTATTACCGAATCATACTAGGACTTAGATATATTCCAGAACCATCTTTAGTTTCTTTAATTTCAATTAAATCATCAACATTGTGGAGAATACTTTTAAGAACTCGTTTTCCTTCATCAACTAATTTTAATTTACTAATAAAATTATCTACTATTCCGTCACCCCTAGCAACTTTCTCTAACTCTCTATTATGACGTTTTTGTTCTTCTAATACTGCCTTCTCTGATTTATTTTTATTTACTGCTTGGACAATACCAGCTGTCCCACCTGCAACACTTCCTGCTGCTGCTATGCGACCTATTATTAGTGGAATTAATGGGAGAATTCCACCATTCTTTTCTTCTTGTAATTGAATATTCTCTATCATTGGTTTACTTATTGTTATGGATGTTGATACATGAACTCTTGACATTGGTTTATATACGTCAATTTAATGTTTGATATATGTGTGAAGAGACTTGAAATAAACGAGTATCAATTACGGTTCGCAAAGAGCATAACACCGGACTTTTCTCTGTTATTGCATGCAACTGCTGCTGTGTATATGTGTGCTAATTCCTAACATCAGCGGTGGGATTGTAACCATCAGCGATAACAATTGTGTGAAAGTGATTGATAACCAAGGTGTGTTAATAATTATTTTGTGTGTTCAACTTATTAATTTCACTTAGTGACACCGAGGTTATGGATTGGAAGAAACTTGAGTTTGAGAGCAAGAACCCGTTAGCATTCTTTAAGAATTTGGAAAGAGTTGCGAGTTTTAGTAAGTGGGGTGACGAAAAGAGGGTTAGTGCTGCAGTGTTACAGATCGGATTCGTAGAGGAATGGTTGGCAGATGAGGTAGAGAGCAAGAGTTTCGATACGCTAGATGAGGTGCGAGATTTTGTGATTGCGAGGCTTCAACCGCCAGAGAAGAGAACTTTGGCATTGAAGGAATTCCATGATAGCAAGATTAGGTTGAATGAGTCACCTAGGGAGGCGGCGGAGAGATTGAAGAGACTAGTGAGGGAAGCTATGCCGGAAGCAAAACCAGAAACTGTGACCATGATGGTCAAGTCACAGCTGATTGAAGCAGCACCGCATGTGTGGAAGGAAAAGTTATATGAGTCCCCGTTAGATTCACTTGATACGTTGATCTGTAAGATGGAGGTATTTAGAAAGACTGAAGTTTCGATCAAGAGAGTGTATGGTGGCGGTCAGAAGTTTGGTCAAAATTCCAGAATGTTCCATGGTAGAGGCGATGGTGTTGATCAGAGTCAGAGGGGCTTCAAACAGCACGTAGGTCAGAGGAGCAGTGGTACAGGTGTTAACTCCAAAAATGTGTGTTATGCTTGCAGAAAGCCAGGGCACTATGCCAAAGACTGTCAGGAGCGTCGTTGCTACGCATGCCGGGAAACTGGACACTTAGCGGCACACTGTCCTAAAGCATCAAGTAGTAACAGTCAACAGAGCAACCGAAATGTGAAGCGGGTCAGGAAAATTAGTGAACCACTACGACAGATTGTCAGAAGAATTGAGTCAGCTAAGAGGAGTGATGAAGACATTTTCATTAATGTCAGTGTTGAAGGTCGACCAATAAAAGCAGTGATTGATACAGGTAGCCCAGTTTCGATTATTAATGAAGATACAGCATTTTCATTATCTCTAGGTAGTCACTCAGGTACCATCGATCAGATGCTTGAAGGCATTGATGGAGGAAAGTTGCATACTGTCGGTGAGGTGTTGGTTTGGCTAGAAATAGACGGGATCCAGCGGCAGGTTCTTTTCTACATTGTGCGTCATGTGTCTGACGGAATGCTTTTAGGGCGAGATATCTTGAAGGATTTCAAAGTGTTAGTTGATTGTGAAGACTCCTCCTGTTACATTAAGCGCGTTAAGGAAACGAGAGAGAGTCCTAGGATTTCAGGAGCGGAGCACTCAATTGTGACCACGTCAGATGCACCTATTTCGGTAAAGCCTTACCGGATTCCTGTTCATTATGTTGACAGGGTAAATCAGATGTTGATTGAAATGGAAGAGGTTGGAATCATCAGAAAGTCTTGGAGTCCATACTCTTTTCCTGTGGTCATAGTTCCCAAGCCACATAGTGAGGAGTTACGCTTAACCATTGATTATAGAAAGCTGAATAATGTGACCCAAAGTGATCCCTATCCAATGCCTGACTTACGTAGATTAGTGCAGCAAGCAGCGAATGCGAAGCATTTCTCGGTGCTAGATGTTCAGAAAGGTTTCTGGCAAATTCCTATGAGGGAGCAAGACTGTCAGAAGACTGCATTTGTTGTTAACGACAGTCATTATGAATTTACTGTTATGCCGTTTGGACTGAAGAACGCAAGTAAGACATTCCAGCGAGTAATGAATGAGATGATGCAAGAAGTAAATAGTAAAAGTGACAAAACATGTGCAGTAGCTTACATCGATGATATATTGATTTTTAGCGACACGATAGATGAACATGAGAGACACATTCAGTTGGTTGTTGAAGAGTTGAACAAGAGAGGTGTAGTTCTGAACGAGCGCAAGTGTTCATGGCGTAAGGAATTTGTGGACTACCTGGGTTACACGATTGGTCACCAGTCCATTCGAGCAAGGGAGCAGTTCGCTGAAGAAGTTGAGACATGGAGTGAACCTTCAAATGAGAAAGAATTGAAGAGATTTCTTGGATTCACTGGATTTTAAGGGAATGCATCCCTCAGTACGCAATCATTACTCAGGAACTGACTGATTTGTTGAAGAAAGATAGAGAGTTCGAGTGGAGGGATGAGCAGAAACAAGCGTTTTCTAGACTAAAGGAGGCGATAAAGGAGGCTCCACGCAGGTACTCACTTGACATGACCAAGCCAATAACATTGGTGACAGACGCCAGCGGAATAGGATGGGGCGCCACACTTGAACAGGAAGGGAAACCGATAAACTTTGCGTCAGGCAAGTGGAATAAGGTGGAACAGGGGTACTCAACTACAAAAAGGGAAATGAGAGCATGTGTAAATGCAATAAAATCATTCCAGTGGCAAGTGGTAGGAGCTCCAGACCTAACGTGGGTCACTGATCACCAGCCGTGCAAGAACATACAGCCGAACTTACTAGATCCTGTTCTATTTAGATGGTGGAGCAAGATTCACTCCCTGGGAGTGAATATTAGCTATGTTCCAGGTGAAAAGATTCCGCAAGCTGATGCGCTGAGTCGGAAAACAGTCAAATTAGTGAGGACAGATGATGAGTGGAGGCGCGCAAAAGAGGAGGATCTTGCGATGATTTGGGCCATACGTGTGAAGGAGGGGTTAACCGACATCAACAAACATGATGGTGATGAAGAGAAAATGAGTTACACGAAGTTGATGGATAAGTTGACAGTTGTGGATGGAAAATTATTTTTCGAGAACAAGTTGGTGGTACCGAAAGGGCTTAGATCGGAGATGGTGGAGAAGGCGCACAAAGGACACATGGGAAGGAAAAGGACAAGTCGATTGGTGAATGAGAAATATTGGTGGCCAGGGTGGCGTCGTGAGAGTGATGAGTTTGTGGCCAATTGCATTGTATGTGCTAAGTCTAAGTACAATCGTCAAAGTCATGTCTCAGAAGGAATAGGGAGGATTGAAGTGATTGGTGAACCTTTCGTGCAGTGGGCCCTGGATGTCAAGGGACCATTGCCTACCACAAGCAACGGTAACCGTTTTATACTGGTTGCAACTGACCTATTCACAAAGTGGGTGGAAATGTATCCTATTCCTGATCAGCAAGCGAAGACAATCGCTGACAGAGTGTTAGATCTTGTCTGTAGGTACTCGATACCAAAAGAAATTCTAACAGACCAAGGCTCCAATTTCCAAAGCATTCTTTTTAAAGAATTGTGTGAATATCTAGGTGTCAAGAAGCTGAGAACTACTGCATGGAATCCTAGATGCAATGGGGAGGTCGAACGTATTAACAGCACACTAGGAGAGATGTTACGATGCCATGTCGAAGAAAAGGCGGATGAGTGGGATTGCTTCCTGGGTGTCATTGCGTATAACTACAGAATAACTAAGCACAGCGTCACTAATTTCAGTCCATACCAACTAGTGTTTGGTCGCATTCCCCATACTAGTCTAGATGCGCATGTTGATGTTGATCCAAGTAGTCCTCGTACGTACTGCAATAGTCTACAAGAAGCATGTAAGCAAGCATCCGAATGGCAGAAGTTGGCGTTTGAGAGTCTATTGTCTGCTAAGGAAAAAACTTGTAGAGATGCCACGAATGACGGTTTTAAGGAAGGGGAGTATGTCATGCTAAGGAAATATTGGATAGAGCCAGGAGCGGTTAGAAAGTTGAGTCCATACTTTGACGGACCGTTTGAAGTCGTAGGAGTAGAGAGGCCGGATTACATTGTTCAGATACAGGGAAGGCGAAAGAGAGTCCATGGTAGGAACTTGAAGCGTTATGGGATGAAAGGTGATGGTAAGGATAGATCAGTAGGTTGCATCACCATAGAAGAAGAAGCAGAACTAGATGGAAGCATAGATGAGCCAGTCAGTAGGAAACTCCATTTATATACCGATCCTGAAGAAGATCCCGGAATGATTATGGAAGTGGGCGGCAGTGAAGTCGAGCCTGAAGAGCGAGCAGTGGACAGCGAAGTGGATGAAGAACAAGCGGCGAACTCAACGGAGGGCGAAGAAGAACAAGAGGATCCTTTCTCCTTCGTCAGGGGATTATCGAAATATGGAAGAGTGCGGAGAAAGCGAGTGATGGAGTAGAATGTGACTGTTCGTGATTCGTTACCGTGTGATGTGAATTTGTGTACCACATGAAGTCCTAAACTTTCGCAAGCTCGTAATGATCTCAAGTGCGAGTCTGTGCGACGTTGTATATATCTCCGAACTTGTGCAGTGAAATCTTGTCAAACCGTGTGCTTAAGGGGGGAGGTATGTTATGGATGTTGATACATGAACTCTTGACATTGGTTTATATACGTCAATTTAATGTTTGATATATGTGTGAAGAGACTTGAAATAAACGAGTATCAATTACGGTTCGCAAAGAGCATAACACCGGACTTTTCTCTGTTATTGCATGTAACTGCTGCTGTGTATATGTGTGCTAATTCCTAACATTATGTAATACTTTTTTTTGTTCATCGTAATAGCTTTAGGGGTATTTTTGTCAACAATATTACGTAATTTTAATTCAACAGTTTTATTATTATTACTTTTCGCTTGCGACATTTTTAATAAAAAAATTTTAAGTTACCAAAATTTTCAATCTATTCTAGTTACGAAAAGTTTTTAAGTTAAGAATTTTTAATCTATTCTAATTATGAAAAAATTTTAAGTTACCAAAAATTTTTAATCTATTCTAGTTATGAAAAAAATTAATTAATCGACGAAGTCTTGGGCTTTAACCGATCCTAGCCATCTTTCCATTAAGAATTTCAATAGAATATTTTACATCTTCTAGCAATAAACCATAAGCCATCAATGAAGTTGTGGAATCTTTCTTTTCAATATTAATTGTTACATCACAACCATTTTTAATAATATCTTCAGATTGTGCACTTAAATCGAAACAGAAAACAGGATATAAATGTCTCCAATCTCCAGGAGTTAATTGTGGTTCAACTCTAAATTCTATGCAAAGATTTCTATAAGCATCATATCCTTCCATCAATTGATTATTGGTATCATCGAATCTTAATGGATCAATTGGATATCGGGTTTGATTTAAAGCAACTTGTAAACTTCGAATTGTATTAATATGAAAAAGATTATTGTTCTTATCAAAACTTGGAGAATTATTTCTTTGAAATGTTAGTAATAAATATCTTGGTGTATTCGAAGTTCTAGTAAAATGCCAGTTAAATCTTTGTTCGGAAAAAGTTACTGAACTAGCAGTACGCTTTAGAAAATTTACTGGAATTGGTTTGTTAGCATTTAATCTTTTTGCAATAGCTGTTTCAATCTCTAAACTAGGAGTAATATGCTTAATCCACCATTCAAGTCTATCAATTTTTAAATATGCTTTTTTTCCAGTCTTGCCAAAAAAGATTAATTCATTATTTGCTGTGCGATGAATTATTAATTTAAATTTTAATTGATATGATATTTTATCATAATCTAAATATCCGAATAATGGAGACAATGACCAATTAACTGTCTGTTTACTTTTCTTGTTAAACTCACGTCTTTCTTTACATGCATCATTATTTGTTTTATTTAAATGTTTTGCAATATTTTCTACATCTTTCGCAATTCCTGCGGCATCTGTTCCAGCGTGAGTTAAATCATCAACAATTATACCATCATTAGTATCAGGAAACCAACCTTCGATTTCATGCCTGCCTGCCTATGACTCGTGCCTGTGAGGCGTTGAGGCCGCTCTTGACACCATTCGTCTCCAAGATGGTCGATCCAGGGCCAACTCCGATGCGTCATCCATGGAGATACCGAGTTGATTGAGATCTTCGACAACCACGTCCATCCATCGTGTGTGTGGGCGCCCTCGAGGTCTTCTCCATCCAGACGCTGTCGGATTGAAGTCGAGCACACGTTTCGTTGGCAGTTCACTAGGCATGCGGAGCATGTGCCCCAGCCAACGCATGCGCCGTTGAGCTAGAAGACGTGGTAACGGCGGTTGGAGTGTGCGCCTGCGCACTTCGTCGTTGGTGATACGCTCTTGCCATCTGATGTTGAGTACTCGGCGTTGGCATCGGTTGTCAAAGCCCATAGTTCTTCTACCTTGCGTTGCGGAAAGAGGCCAGGTTACGGATCCATAAAGCAAAACCGAAAGAACACTCGCGTTATATATTCTCATTTTGGTCCGGTTGCTGATATTCCGATGTCTCCAAAGAGGTCTCCAAAGTCTTCTGAGCACATCATTTGCTAGAGCTCTTCTTCGAGCCAGTTCTTCGTCAATACCACCTCGCCTGCTAATCTTCGACCCCAGATAGATGAAGTTTGGGACAACTTCCACTATGTGATTGTTGACCACTATGGACTGTGGGGGTGTGCTCTCACTTATCATCATTAACTTTGTCTTAGAGTAGTTGACTTGGAGGCCCAATTTCGAAGCTTCATTGACGTAGATGTTGATGGCTTGAATGAGGGAATCCATATCAGGAGCGAAAAGAGCAGTGTCATCTGCAAATTCGAGATCCGTTAGTCGGTAGCTACCCAGCTGAACTCCCTGTATCTGGTCGTCAACTTTATTCATTAGGTAATCAATCAGACAATTGAACAATTCTGGTGCAGCTGTGCAACCTTGTCTTACGCCACTTTCAGTTTGAAACCAAGTTGAATCTTCCCCATTGACCCTGACGCAGCTATGGGAGTCTGAATGCAGGAGTTGTAGAAGCCGAATGATCTTTTCGGGTACACTGATTGAGCGAAGAATCAGCCAGATTGCATTTCTATCAGCAGAATCAAACGCAGCCTTAAGATCCATAAATGCGATGCACAGATTTCTTCCACGACGATACTCGTGCGCCTTTTCGATCAGCAGTCGTACACTCACTATTTGATCACTCGTACCACGTCCAGGCATAAAGCCAGCTTGTTGGGGGCGACGGTGATGATGCATGGCTACCTTTGCACGGTTGATTAGGATACTGGTGAACAGCTTCCCTGGTACCGACAGAAGAGTGATGCCACGATAGTTAGAGCAAACTCGAGCGTCACCTTTTCTCTTCCAGAATGGGAGGATCACGCCCTTCTTCCAATCTTCCGGAATGGATTCATTTTCCCACACAGCGTTGAAGACGTCAGTGAGCCATTGGATCATGCAGTCGTTTCCATGCTTGAGGATTTCTGCTGAGATATTGCATATCCCGGGAGCTCTTTTGTTATGAAGCCGTTTCAGTTGCAGTTTTACTTCTAATGTGGAAATACAATCTGTGTTGCACCTTGGAGAAGGTAAGGGATTGTCAGCCGCGTTGAGCAGTGTCAAATCGGTCTGTGTGGACGTACGATTGAGAAGATCGCTGAAGTGCTCTT
Organism: Prostheceraeus crozeri; assembly: GCA_907163375.1. Lineage (NCBI taxonomy): Eukaryota > Metazoa > Platyhelminthes > Polycladida > Euryleptidae > Prostheceraeus > Prostheceraeus crozeri. Next base: position 299,930 of record CAJQUW010003791.1, read on the forward strand.
TCCATTGGTTGAGGCACTCTTCTTTGCTTGTAAGGACTTCTCCATGCCTGTTCTTAATCTGTGTGATTTTAGTCGTCGGTTCATCACGAAGGTCACGGAGTAGTCGATAGACCGCGGCAGTGTCATTTCTGGCCGAAGCGGTCTCGAGAGCGTCTGCCTTCTCACTCCAGTATCTTTCCTTGTCCTCTTTCAGTGACAAATTCCTGAGTCGATTGAGCCGACGATACTCTTGGATGTTCCTATCGAGTTTGGCCTTTCGCCTCTTTTCAACTAGGTCGAGAGATTCCGGTGAGATCCAAGGGCGTCGCGGTGGCGCTCTTTCTTTACGAAGAATAGTAGCTGCTGCGTTTTGAATCTCCGACTTAAACGTTTCCCAATTTTCGTGATCGAGGTTAGCAAGAACAGTATAACGATTTGCTATTTCAATCGAGAAGTTCTAAGCAATCTCAGGATCCTTAAGCTTTGTTGCGTCGAATCTGATATCATGCCTCTTCATTTGGCCTGCTTTGAGTCGCACACGCATCGTCATGACAAGCAGTCGGTGATCAGTGTTTCCCAAGTGTGCTCCTCTAAACACTTTACAGTTTGTAACTGAACTGCGCCATCGTCGTGAGACGGCAATGTGATCAATGGCTTTTTTGGTAAGTCCGTCGTTGCTATACCAAGTCCAATGATGGATTCTGCGTCTGGGGAACCACGAATCTGCTATACAAAGACCATTTGTTTGGCACATGTCAAGGAATCTTGAGCCGTTGTCGTTTGTTGTCTGGTCAATATGCACATTACCTACTGTTCCTGGCCAGGTTGTCCGCGCGTCTTCACCGATGGTGGCATTCGCATCAGTAAGAAGGATACAAATATCATGCGGGGGCACTGTGGCTGATGTCGCTTCGAGTTGATTGTAGTATTCTTCTTTAACGTCGTCATCGGCAACTTCAGTTGGTGCATAGGCAACCATGACTGACATCTTGCCAAACCGATGCCTGAAACGCGCCATGAGAATTCTATCACTAACTGGCTGCCAGCCAACAAGGGCATTGCGGGCTTGGGAGGATAGAGCAAGGGCCACTCCCCGACGACCATGCGACTCATGGCCAGACCACAACAGCGTATAGCCGTCTACCAAGGTTTCTCCAGTACCAGTCAGTCGTGTTTCACACAATCCTGTCATAGTGATGTTGTACCTTCTCATTTCTCTCATTAAAAGTTCGGTGGCTCCAAGCTGACGAAGAGTTAATACGTTCCAAGTTCCTATTTTGATTTCTTTCCGAGTATCCAAAAAGCGTAATCCGTTGTCGGTCCTGAGTCCATTACCATTGTAGACATTTCGGGTGTATCTGTTTGCGGCATTCGTAACTGTGGATAGTTCGCCTGGCTGGGTAGTTGGCCCCGCGCAGGCTAGATGACATGGTCAGATGACCTTAGACGTGTCATCACGCCGGGTGCTATTTGCCCATAGCTGGGAGCGGCAATATGACTTCGGAGTTAGCCTTCTCCTAGATGGACTGTCTTCACTGACTGACGAACTCCATCTATCCGAGCAAGAGTTATTTTAGCCTGGCGCCCTTCACTCGCCAGTGAGCCGCTGTTGTTGGCGTTACCCAGGGGGGACCACGAGGAGGTAACAAGTCGGCTGATGACCTGAGCACATGTGACCATTTCAGAGGGCTGAAGGCGCTACCCTACAGTCCAGCCACGCTCAACCAAGGTCTTTCCCCCCCATAATATTTTGAGTTGCAACATCTAAACGCATTTGTGTAAATAATTTTGGAAAGAAATTATTCTCTAATGCAATATTATCGATTTCTGGTAATGGTGTTGTAAAATTGCCATCACTATATAAAGAATATTCACAGTGTAAAAATGAATCAGGTAAATATAAATAACTCTGCTGATTATCAACTTCAATAATTAAATCTCCTCCAGTATTTACTCTACTGGAAGATCCGGGATTCATAGCAATTCTTATATAGTCATTCTTTTTTTGATTATAACTAACACCTGGTGGTTTATCTAATTCAAATTTATTTTCAATTAGCAAAGACATTTTTAAGAAAAATAATTTGACTTTTTGTTTTTCTCACACACAGAAAAAATTCTGCTAAAATAATTTTACTAAAAAACTTTTGCTAAAAAAATTTTACTAAAATAATTTTACTAAAAAAATTTTGCTAAAAAAATTTTACTAAAATATAATTTTAGAATTTTGCTAGACCAGCTCCGCTACAGCTTTGCTGGTTAGACCAAAGGTTGCTGCTCACGCCATTGCCTCTTATTTCTTCAATTGAACGTTTTATGGCTACGCCTGATTTCTTCTTATGTTTGCTATCAGACGGAGCTCCGCTCCTCAAGGTTTCCCCCACAGCTATGTTGGCAATTTTGTTTTTTGTTTCCTCTGAAAGTTTTTTTAAATTTTTTAGTTCTTCAGAATCATTCCTAAGTTTACGAATAGCTTCTAGTTGTTTTAATTCGTTTTGAGACTTAACAGCATTTGATATTGCACTAGCTGTACTACCTATAGCAGCTGCTCCTTTTGCAGCAGATGTAATCAAATCTTTATTATTTTTTTTAATTAAGTTAACGATACTACCAATACCAGAAAAGATGCCAGCCCCTTCTTTTTGGACGGCACCTGCGGTGCCTAGGAACTTTTGTGTTCCGACTGTTTCTCTATTATCATAATGACAAACAGGATTCATACGTGGTTCATGAGCAATTTTTTGATTTGAAGCAAAATGTTTAAGATTGTGTTTATAAATTATAGGCATTTTTTAGGAATAAATTTGTCTTTTGGGAAAAATATTTATGATTGGTTAGTAACCTGAGGACCTTTGGTCCGTTTAAGATTTACGTTTGTGAATGTCCAACAACTTCGTGATAACTTTATTAATTTTCTTTTGAACTTTATCTATTGCGTCAAGTAGCGTGTGATGTACTTTAATTTCTTTTCTATTAACTTGCATTTTCTCCTGATTCATCTTCAACGCCTTTTGAAGAGCATTTAACTTAATTTTAAGAACATCTAATTGTCTTTTAACAGAATCTAACTGTTCTTTATTTTCTTTAGAGTTTTCTTGTAAATTTTTCTTTAATTCATTTTCTAAATTATTTTTAAGAGTTTTCATTTTATCAACTTTTTGATTAGGCGAGTTTACTTCATTTATTATTCTATTCATCTTTTTCATTTGTTGAGTAATTTTAGAACTTAATTCATCAACACTTTTTTGGAATGTAGCTTGTAACTGCTTTAAATTGTTTTTAATTCTTTCGGGTAGTTTTTCTATTTCATCTTCTAATTGTTCTTTTAACATTTTTATCTGATGTTTATTTTTAATGACTGCAATTTTTAAATTTAAAGAAAGTAATATTAAAATTTTTGATTGTTCAGAAATCTTTTTAAAAAGTTTTGCTATATCTACTTCTAGCTCTCTATCCTTTTTATCAAGTTTTAATAATTTTTCGTTTAATGATTTGTCATTACGTTTTAGCAACTTAAATTCAGTCATCAGTGGAACCAAAACATCGTTTATATATTTTTCTTTTAAGTCATTGATTTGTGTATCAACATATTGTTTATTTGTTAACTCTGTATTTTGTTGCGGAAGAATAGAAAGATGCAATGGACCAGATAAAACGTCTCCAGTTTTCATAATATAATTTTCTATTTCTATTTCTGATTCACGATTATTCGGGATATATGCACCTCCACCAACATTTGGTATCATCATTTTTAAAACAATAAAAAAGTAATTTATTTATATAATGAGAAAAAAAGATAAATTTTTTTCTAATAAAAATAAAAAAAATGGAAAAACCAAATTTAAAAAAATTATATTCGTCCGCATCATCCTGTTCTTCTTATTCGACGAGATCAACGGGATTTGAAAATAAATGTTTTGATAATAATAATAATAATAATAATCCATGTATAGATGTTAATCTTTTGTTTGAACTACAAGCAGAAATATTTAGAGAACAAACTAAAGGTTTACCTTCTATAGAAACCAATTATTGTATTTTTCCAGGTGATCCATTTATAAAATTTATGGATATTGTTAGTAAATATAATGATGTAGCTTATGTTGAATTAAATAAAGAAAATATGGTTATAATAGGTCATAATAATGTTTTCGGTTTTATTAGAGCAGTGTTGCCAATTAGTAATACTGATTGGATAGAAAATAAAATTATTAATCATATCAATATTAAAGAATTAGTTAAAAAATTAAAATCTTTTTCCAAAGAAAAAATTAGATTATTTGTTGATGAACAAAACCAATATAACATTCATATAGAGAGTAAAAAGCATAACGAAGAATTATTATGCCAAGTTTATTATAGAGATACAATTTATAAACAAGAAACATTAGAAATGCCCCAAAGATATGATGATGATACATATATAGGATTATATTCAAACTTAAATATTAATTTGTTAAAATCTTATATAAATGGTTTAGCTCAACAAGAGAAAATTTATATGTGGACAACACCTTATACTATTAAGAATGACCATAATCATAATAAACGAACCGAAGGTTCTAGGGCTTTGCCCGATCTTAAAGAATCTTATGATAATAATGATAATAATATAGATGATGATTCTGAAACATCTGAAAATGGTGTAAATGGTAAAAAAGATTATAAAAATATTAGTAATTATAAAAATTTATCTAAATTTCATTTTTTTACAATTGAAAATAATAATGATGGTATAGTTGAAGATACTGTTAGACAACTATGTGTCGGGTCTACAAAATTCAAATTAGGATTTACATCTAATCAATTTAAAATTTTATCATCTTTAATAAAAACTAAAAGTGATTCAGATTATAGTGGTGTTATTAAATTTTCCAAAAGAGATCAAAGACCAATATTTTTCTCTATTATATTATTATCAGATAAAAAATGTAATTTAGAGTTAGATATTCCAATAAGAGAATGGTATCCTATCAGGGAATGGCATCCTATACCAAAAAGTGTAATTTATGATGTTGAAGAATCAATTTATGATGATGATGAAGAATCAATTGATGATGATGATGAAGAATCAATAGTTAGTGAAAATAAATTTAAATTATCTTTTGATAAAACATTATATGATGAAACTTAATATGATAAAACTTAATAGAAAATACCAAAATATTCGATAAATATATTTTCATATGTAATAAAATTTTTAGATGTAATAGAAAAATTATTATTCCCACGAGTCATCATCATCACTTAAATTACTCTCACAGATGATTGTTTGAAATATTTCAGCTTGAATATCTTCTCCGTTATAAGGTAACATAATTTCATTTTCATCAGGTGCTTGACGTTTAAGAATATTTATTTGACCAGAAAATTTTTTTTCTTCAGTATTATTATTTTTATCAGGAATACTAATTCCAGTTTCTAAAGATCTTTTCCATGGTTTATTAACTGTAGTCGATAATGTTTTCGCCGAATATAATTTTAGAAAATCTTCTACTTTTACTTTATCTTGTGAATATCCTTTGAATGTTTTCTTTTCACTAAGTCTCCCTTGCTCATCTACAGTAATACAGTATTTTTTTTTAGGTGCAATAAACATTGCAAAAATAATTCCACCATTTCCATAATCATTTTTCCCTTGACACAATTCTCCTCCAACATATCCAGCAGCGTCTAATTTATTAAAGAGCTCATTGGAAATATATATTGAATCAGTATCTGTATAATGAATGTATTTTTCTTTGAAACCATTAATTTCTAAAATAAAGTTATTCATGATTCTTCTAGAGTGAGAAAGAATGAAAGAACCTAAGTGTGATGGCATGAATGACGTCTTCCCATCTTTTACAATATTAGTTTTGAGAAATTCATCATCTTCCATTTCTACTTTCGCTAAATATTGTTCATCATTTAATTTTTCATAATCTTTTACTTCTTGAGTGAAATTTTTTCTCAATGTATTCTCATTCCATAAATGATATTTAGTGGTTATATCTTTTTGCACAGTTTTGCCATATAGCGAATTCATCAATAATTTAATTAACTCATCACCTACATTATTTCCTTCTGTTTTATATCTTTTTCTCAAATTAAAGAGTTTTTCAATATAATTTCGAAATGGTGAAACTTGATAATTTTTTTCATAAATTATACCATCAGTAATATGTAAGATTTTTCCCCCACATCTAACAATTTCTTGTATGTCTACAGAAGTTAATACATCATAACATATACCATTTCTAAACCTGATTACTTTTACATGAGAATTATTATTTTGATTTTTAACTTTATCTTTTATAGGAACTGGTTGGAAAAACATATCATTCGGATATTGAAACACAACAGAGAATATTCCAGTTTTAGGTCTAAATGTTTGAGTATTAAATTTATATACTATTTCCCGCTCTTCTTCTTGACGAAATTTTCTAGCTGATTCAGCTTTAGGGTATTCTGAATTTTCATCATACATAGCTGATGGATATAAAGATGTTGCATCAAAAGCCATTAGAAATTCATTTTTTTTGTTCAAGTAGTTGATTTGAAATTTTCTTACAAATTTCAGTTTTATCTCCTAAATCTCGATACTATTTCATTAAATCTATTAAATTACTTCCAAGGGACAAAGTCCCCCCAGCGCAGCGACCAGGTAAATACTGTTTTAATATTGGTAACAAGATGCTACAAAATGGCGATATGTATTTTCTTATATTTGCTGAAACTCTTCCACCTTTAACAGATTTTCTAATATAATTTCTAGCCCATAAATCTATATGAGAATGAATATTTATATTGACATTTTGTACGCTTTTCATCCAACCGTTAAATGTTAAAGCAGAGGATGTTAAATTAGTAGTTATATCTTCACCAACTAAATCTCGCATAACATTATTATATTTGTAGATACAAAAAGCTAAAGAAAGAATATCGTTAACTAAATATGGTCTCCATTCATTTTCTTTTTCTTTATAATTTTCATGTGTTATGTCTCCAATTTCATAATTTAATTTACACACATTCGTAGGAATTTTAAAATTCTCACACCCTTTAGAAAGACTTGTTTTTACATGTTGATAACTACATTTCATTATAATAGTTTGAAGTGCTAATTTACCTGAAAGTGAATCTTTTTTCATATTGTTTTTAAATCTAAGAGATTTTTGAATATATCTACTAACACATTCAGTTGTATAAGGATTTTGTAATGAAGCAGTCAATATTCCTCTTGAAGTTTTAAGAGGCGGTTTAGATAATTTAAAATTAGCTTTTATCGGAAAATAGGAATCAAAACCTGATGAATTGCGAGCTATTAAAGTTACTCTAGAATAATTAAATTTTCCAAGAGTTTTAAAAAATTGATGGATCGGACATACGTCCTCTGGGTTTCCCCCGATCGAACATTCATCATCCTCAGTTCTCGTAAATATTTTCACACAATTTTGAAGTTTATTAAATTCTAAATCAGTTAAATTATTATACTCATTAATCTGTTTTTTAAGTTTTTTAATTTCATCTTCATCTTTTGATCGTTTAATTTTAATCATATCACTTAACAAACGTGTTTCTAATTCTTTCAATCTTTGTTTCGGTAAGCAACATATAAATTTATTAAAATTAATAGCTCCTACAGCGTAAGGAATAGGATGAGCTGTTGAACAGTTAGGAACGGGAAAAGTTTCGAGATCCCAAATATATGTTGAACCATAGTCAATTTTTTTCTTTGTTATGATTTTATATGGACGCGTTGTTAGTTTTTCATCAGTAACTGTTTTATATATGGGTTTGAAATTATTTTCAATTTCTCTAATAGCTTTTAATTTATGAGATTTATTAATTAAACAATAGTGACCAATTGTTGAACCTGCGTGAAAATAATTGTAATAAACATAATTATGAAACGTTTCAATTCCTCTAGGATTTAAATGACGATTGGCAGGACTATAATATTGAACGCATTCTCCAAAATATTTATTGAATTGAGAAAATTTGCAGTTTGACATTACTCCTGTTCTAGATGTGGCTTTCTCTTTATATAAAAAATTATTAAACATTTCTTTCATCATTTCTCCTTGTTCTTCATTAAAACCTCGTAAAACATTATAACATTTAATAAAACAAAAATCTTCAGAAGGAATATAACAATATTCACCGAAATATTCTTTGATTCTATATTTCATATTAATCCCTGCCCCTCTATGCGATCTTTGTACTAACTTCATTCCAAAATCTTCATATTTAATGTTACCTGTAAAAATCCATTCGTCAGCATCGGATTTCTCATCCAGATTCGAAAACCATATTTCAAATGAATTTTTATGATAGAAGGTTACGTAAAAATTTTGAATTATACTTTCCTGATCTTTAACAACTTTTCCAAGTGAATTAATAATTTTACCATTTGCTAAAAGTTTCCTCATATGATTTACTACATTAATAAAAGATACATTTTCATATTTAATTTCATTTGGATTAAATAAATTACATAAATCATCACCAAGCTCATCCTTAATTCTATCATCAAAAAAGATATCAGTAATAGGAGTTTCTAATATTTCTTTTGTTCCACTTTTCTGTTTTTTAATATTGCGTCTAATACTACGTCTAGTACGTTTACTATGTTTAATTTGCGCATCAAACTCAGCAATTTGTTTCTTGATTAATTCATCAATCCTAGACGTTTGTCCGAGAGACATTTCACGATTCATATTTTTTAAAAGAAAAAATGAATTTTTACATAGAACTTCGGTTCCGTTTTTACATATACACAGGAATATGTAATTGATGTAATGTTTCTAATTCATGTGTTGTTAAATGTTCTTTCTTAACCAACCACCATAAATTATTATACGCCAAAAATACTCGGAAACTTCTTAAACAAAGTGGAAAGTCTTTTGTTTTAACACACGGTTTAATACCATGTTTTGTTTTATAATCTGTAACGAGCGCTACGTATTTATGATAATAATAAAATCTAACTTCTTTCTTCGAATTTACAGGATTTGTAGGATGACGATAATCTTTTAAAACTGGTACATGCTCTATCTTGTAAGCACTCAACATATTTTTTTTTATTTTTATTAACAAAAAATTTATAAGAAAAAATTATTCGTTCACTCCGCGAAAATATTTTCTATAACTCTATCATGAATTTTTTTATCAATATTAATTGTGATAAATCCATAATCTTTTGACCAAGCATTGTTACACGATTGTTTAAATTCATCTTTATTTCTTACGCATAAATCTCTTAACAAATCACTTAAGTTTCTTGCATTTATTTCAAATAGTATAAATATATTTGCATTCTTTCTAATAACACTTCCGTCTAATGAATACATACTTTTTGTTAAATAAAATACACTACTGTTGTTATGTCTACCTCTTGTGAAATAATTTCTCTGAACTGACTGATTTCTATCATTAACGCAATCATCAAAAATTACACAATGTTTCATTGCTTTATCTAGTTTACTAGGATCTTGCATATTACCACTATCATCTATTAATTGTATCTTTATATGCTTATTTTTATTGGTTTCAACTAACTGATTATTTTTTGCTGCTTCTTCACACCACGAACTTATTTCTTCTTCATCTTCAGATTTTTCATATTCTTTGAATAATGAAGCAATTGCTGTTTTTTTAAGATTATTTTCAAATCCATACTTTAAAAATTGATAGACGGGTTGTTCTGCTGTTGTTGTATAAATTATAAGATTGTTATAATCCAATAAATTTGGAGTCGTGAGAATTTTAAATAATAGATACGTTTTTCCACATCCTGATCTTCCACAAATAACTGACAAAACTTTATTAGATAAATTTGGATGATGATTAAATTTAAGTTTTTTTTTATTTAATGGTAGTACTTCACTCATTTTTTAATAAAAAAAATTATTTTTATTTTTAAAGAAGAAGAAGAAAATTTAACTTCTCTAGCTTCGCGTGGGAGTTTATACCTCCCGAACGGGAGTTTATACCTCTCGAACGGGAGTTTATACCTCTCGAACCAAAAGATCTATCATAATCTCTTCACCTCCAAAATTTATTTCTTGTCCTTTTTCATCAGTGATTCTAATGTTAATGTTGTTAATAGTTTTTCTTGTAATAGGGAAATATATTAATGTTTGTGGAATTACATTTAATCTATAACCAATGGGTACAGTAAAAGCTGGAAAACTGAATATTAAATTTGATAATTTACCATTTATATATCCTCCTTCAATAATGTCACAATGTACAACAATTGAATTTATTTCAGTTATTTTTGGAATCTTCTCACCTAAATGATAACCTTGACTATAGGTTTGTTTATTAAATCCTAATAGCTTTGACAATGAACTATCATGATTAAAATCAACTTGATGATTTTCGTCTAAAGTAAGAGAAAATTTATTAACTGCCGGTTCAACTGCAAAATGTAATTGTTTCTTATCTTTAAATGGTATACCTAAATTTCTCTTAATTTCATTTGATATTGATTCAACTTCGTAAGAACCAGGAAGAAAAGTTAGTATTTTCCATGTTTTGCCTTTATCAGTAGAATATCTAAATTGATCATTCACATCTTTGATAACGTTTTGAATAGTGTTAAATGTGGAGAAACTAGTCAATGCAATTTGATAATTTTTATTTTGTTCCAAATGTAGAATGGGTTCTAAATTACAAGTGTGTGATGAAGTAGTTGTTATAATTTTTAACGTTGTACTAAATTTTGATGAACCCAAAATCTCTGTTAGATTTTCTAAATGATTATTAATTTTGTCTACATCTGCTGAACACATTTTTTAGTTAAAATTTTGAATAAATATTATAGATAAAAATCGTAGATAAAAATCATAGATAAAAATCATAGATAAAAATCATAAATAAAAATCATAGATAAAAATTAGAAACAACATATTTCAGCTACACTTTTATAATCCTCTTCATTTAGAAACTTCTTTTCTAACAGTCTTTTCAATATAGCATGAATTTCATTGAAACTAGAATTATGTCCTTCTTTTATTGCAGATATTAAAATATTTAATCTATTTAGTAATTCTTGTGGATCATCTGGTAAAAATACAGTTGTCTCTGTTTTAAAACCTTTTCCTACGTTAACTCCCGTTGATAATAAATTTTCTAATTCTCTATAACGTTTAAGAGTTTTTCCTGCTTTAACTCTATCTAACATAGCTTTATATTTTATGAGATCTTCTACAGCATAATTATTTAAATCTGCTCCTCTTAAAAGATCAACAAAATTTCTATCTAAATTAGAAGGATATTTATCTGGTGAAAAAATTAAACCTCGAAAAGGTTGTGGAAATATTTCTTTTTGTCCGAGATAAAATCTAGGTATTGTTTTTCCATCTATAAATGAAATAGAATGTTCAAATTGCATAGATTTTGGTAATTTCTTATTAATGTTTGATTCTAGTAATCCATAGTCATCTAATATAGTTTTGTGCTCTGGATCTGTTATATTAATTTGTTTATCATTATTTGTAAGTTCTTTTTCAAGAGTTTTAAATGGTTTCATAGTTTTTTCAAAATCAGTTTTTACTTGTTCGGTTTGCTGCATTTTTTCAAACATATCAGATTGAATACCAGCTTTTATCATTCTATGTTGAAGATGATTTTCTTTCATAATATTTCTTTGTTTTATTAACTCTTCTAATTGTTTTATTCTTTTAAAATTATCAGCTCTAAGTTTATCCATTTTTAAAATATAATATTTGAATTTTGTGGTAACATTGGAATACAGCAAAAACATTTTACTGAACAAATTATTTTTTTATTGCTTTGTTGTCTGACATCTTTTCGTTTAAAGTTTTCTCGTTTTGTTTAATAAAGTTTTGTTTAATAAAGTTTTGCTTAAATTTTCGCTTAAAGTTTTTAGCTCTTCTAAAAAAATTTTGTCATTTTCTTCATTAGAAATTTTAGCATCACTAGAAATTTTGCCATCCTTTTTATTTTTATCATCAACTTTTTCTGTCTGTAATTGAAATGATATTTGATTTACTTCATTAGATATTTGATCAAATTTTTCAATCTCATCTAACGTAATAACATTATCATCACATACTCTTTGAAAGTAGTAGTGTAGTTTATCATAGACTTCTTTAATATGTAAATGCTTAGTTTTTAATGATTTTCGTTTCTTAGTTATTAAAGATTTATCTAACATTGTAACAAGTGAAGTTGCAAAAACACCCGTACCTGTTAAAGCTGTAGCAACAACAGGAATTGTAAGAACGCCAGATGAAATGACAATTGTTAAAGCACTTAAACTTATTGTTAAGAATATGCCAATTCCTTGTGTTACATTCTCAACTTTGGTCCATCTCTTTCTTAATTTTTTATAATGCTCTAATCTTAATAATAATTGAGATTCCTTATCTTTCATATACCTAACTCTATCTTTGTGTTTTTCTTTGTTCATTTTTTCAATGTTCATTTTTTCAATGTCCATTAAAGTAGAACTACGTTCATATGATAACGAAGGATATATTCTTGCGGTTTCATCCACTTTTGTTTCTTCCATTTTTAAAGAAATATTTTTAGTCTCATGATATATTTTAAAAACCTGAAAGATGGATAAAATTCATGAATTTGAAATTCTTAACTTTTATGATTTTCGGTGTCCTGGAACGGTCATGATTTCAGCGAGAAAATTGTTATTCTCAAATTTTGAGATTCTTAACTTTTATGATTTTTCGGTGTCCTGGAACGGTCATGATTTTAAGGGTGAAAATTGCAATTTTCAAATTTTTCAAAATCTCAAATTTGAGAATTGGGTATTCTTAAAAACGGTTATTTTTTCTTCATAACCTGAAAAATGACCAAAATTCATGAATTTAGACCATTTAAAAAGTACCATTTTTTGAAAAATCGGTATCTTTAAAAACGACTAAATTCATGAATTTTGGACTTAAAAACCTGAAAAAGGGTCAAAATTCATGAATTTATGTCGTTTTTAAAGATACTATTTTTTTGAATTTTATGGTGTCCTGGAACGGTCTTTTGCCCATTATTCATGTTTCCTTTAGTCTACATGAAGTTGTTGTATCTTTATGCAAATGTCTTTCCTCTAAGGGTTCAGCAATGCAAAAATTGTACCTTTAAAATAATCCTGTAGCAAAATGAAGTAGGATCGACATGGTCAATAACCAGCGGCGTCACGTGCTCCCAGACCACAGGCCTACCCTCGGCTATACTAGACTTTTTTATGATATAGCATCAATTTTCATAAAAGATGAATTTTTGATACCAATTTCCCGAACACTTTTCAATGCCAAGTGAATGTGCACATGAGAAGCTGAGTGCTCATGTCGCCTAACCACCTTACTCAAGGAGCTGAGATTACTGCTGTATATCTCCTCTCTGTCCAGACCACATTTTCTCGAGAAAAAGGAGGAAGGGAAATAGTTTCTTGCGTTTCTCACGGCTGGTCAGCCACTCATGTGTTTGAACTTTGATGCATTAAAATGTCTTGTGCAATTCTTACTTCTTTCTCTGTGAGTACGGCACTTTCGACTTTTATATCAGGTGTTGGCCTACCTTGCTTGACGACTGTCATCTTATCAGTATATTCCCTTCGGACGAAAGACGTGATTATGGGCTAATCTACAGTACTAAACATAGCGTCACATCAATCACGCAAAAACAAATCATGGAATTCTACGGAATCTGGGTGCTTGAGTCAGATGCATTACTCTGCACTCATTGGCGAACGCTCATCATCTGATCACAGTCTTGTCTGAACGTCAGTCAGCTGCTATTGTTGACGTAGTGACCTCTCCGACGAGAAACGAAGGACAGGAACAATTGGGTTGCGCTTCCATTTCTATATTTAGGTACTGAGCCTCGATCAAGAAAAGCGGAGAATTTCATTGTATAGATTGGAGAAGGCAAAGCATTATGTCTATCGGAAAAGTCAATATTGGTACGAGTGCGTGCGCTTGGTGCCTCACGAGAAGCTATCGAATTTAAATGAAATATGATGAATGATGACACTTTTCATTTTTATAAATGTTGGTAAATTATTATTTAGGATGCGCCGAAGGCCTCGCAGGTACGTAGAAGACGCCACTGTCAATAACTATGGTAGTTTTATGGAAAAAGGGTGTCATGTCTCATGAATCATTAAAGAATTAAAAGCGAAATGAGAAGAACCTATGTAAACTGCACGTGTGAGCTGGCAGCAGACGAAAAAAAATTGTCATCAGTAGAGATAGATAAAGAACAACACCTATCTGCTAATGCAACCAAATGATTCAGGGAAATGTAGATTTGTGAGTCAAATGTGTGTGCATAGCGGGCTCTCTTTTCCTTACTTGAATGAGCATTCAATTATATTTTCGGTACAATAATTTCTAGGTGGCAAGTCATCTGCTGTTGAATCTGATGTTGCGAAATGTTTTATCTGCGACATGCAAACTTAATTGAAAGGGATTCACTGAAGTGAAATATGCAGGGTGGCAATAAAGTCACTATACACAAACTGTTCCCTCTCATTTTTTGATAACAGAAGTGATAGCTCCAGAAGCGTGTCTATTTTGAAAATAAACAAAAAGATTTAGCGACAGTGTTTGCCTCGATACACGCTTCGACAGATATCCTGACACAATTGACGAGTTAGGTCTCCAAATGTATCTCGGATAAATTGAATGTGATCATTGACACTTCTACACTGTAAACCAAACTGTGCCCAATATGTGACCGATTATGTGCCCAACACATGTGACGTTTGCCACTGCCTTTATGTGACCAAATGTGCCCAAATCGGTCACATTCAGCTCGGCAGATATGTGACTTTATGTGACCAAATCGGTCACATGCAACACGCCTGATATGTGACTCAATGTGACTAATATCTGCCTGACCGCTCATGATTATCGCTTCTTCCAATTATTGTGATAATTAAAACCCACTACTTGTTTAGGTTTTGGAGAGTAGAAGTACTGCCTCTAAATTAAATTGAGCTGTACATTATGGTTTAAATCATTCCACTTCCTGGTGGGAAGAAAAGACCATACTTTCAATTGAGGAACTTATGGAAAGAACAACAAATATTTGCAAATCATTACATACATATTCTACTTTCCATTTACTTTTGAATTAGCCATCAATGCTTAATTCAGAATGTCTTAATCAGTGTGTTGCTCAACGCCAACCGCCACCTGATGTTCAAAAACAAATAGATAAGCTGATGTAGTAAACACCTTATCTATAGGTACGCCAATGAAACAATCGATGGCTGTGGCAGCATCTATTGCTGTCTTCATCGATAAAATTGTTTGATTGAACCATCTATACATTGATTAAATTTTGCATAAACTCACTTCTCAGGACATTGCGATTGAAGATTCTATTTGGGAATAGGACGTCATTATGCAATTTCTCCCAATTTGTCATTCTCAATGTAATAAACATGCAGACCATTGACATGAAGCTGATTTGTTTTACGCTGTCTAGGTAAGATAATGCAACTTCACTTACAACACGATGACACAACTTCCCGGCGAGATCAAGCAGATTAAACGAAGACATGTGTCACATTTTTCAATCACACAATCATTATCCTGATTAAAACAGTTTTCAATATGATAACATCTTCCTGCCAGTGATGTCCTTGAATAAAACACACCGCAAAGTATTCGGAAAATCAATTTGAATTATTCTCATCGAGCACTCGCCGCATATGCATGATCGATCTATGGTGATTCATCATCGGTCACATATGTGACTAAATGTGACCGATGTGACGAAAAATGTGTCATATTTTTAAACTACACAATTATTATCCTCATTAAAACACTTTTTAATCAAACCAAGTTCAATACGATATTATCTTCTTGCCAATGATATTCTTGAAAAAGCATGCCGAAAAGTATTCGTAAAATCAATTTGAATTATTCTCATCAAGTACTCGCCGCATGTGCATGATTTATGATGATTCATCATCGGTCACATGGAAGTCACATATGTGACGAAAATGCGTCGGGCACATAATCGGTCACATATTGGGCACAGTTTGGTTTACAGTGTAGGCTTCCTAGAATAAGCAGGATGCTTGATGATTCCCCATATCGCAAAGTCCAAAAACAGAGGTCGGGTGAGCGAGGTGGCTATTCGATGCAACCACGACGTCCTATCCATTTGTTCGGACAAACTTAATAAGATAATTCCGCACGAAGATGGCAAAATGGGGTGGTGTTCCGTCTTGCTGAAAATAAGGCTCGTCAAAATTGTCCCTTTGCATAATTTGAACAAATATTTATAATTAGACCTGCTTTATACTTTGTGAAGAAGGGTCTGGACCCGAAACGTCGAGTAAAAGCTCGTTTTTTCTCTTTAATTAACTAGCGAATCTGCAGAAGTCCAAGGAGTGCGTTTCTCGATTACGAGTGCAGCCTATAATATAATTTGAAGCCCTTTTGTTTGTCCCCAACTCCAAAGATCGGCGTCTGGTTGATGTACCCGGACTTTCTACCACTAAAGCAGCAAGAAGATCTTTGTTGTCTTCCGTGAATTTTTTCTTTGACCGACCAGGCCGAGGAGCGTTTAACACAAATCCTGTGTCATCACATTTATCTCGAATTCTTCTGCTGATAAGATAGGCATTCACTCAAGATAAGCGTCAAGATAAACTGTTGTGTGAAAGGCATTCATAAACTGAATGAACTGTATTCATTAGTTTACGTCATGTTGATAACTAACAACCGTGTGGGCGTGTTAACAAATGGGAATTATGAGCATAATGATTGCATAATGAGTGTGTAGTGACTTTATTGGCACCCTGTATACTTCTTCACTTGTGAGGGAATTCCACTGATTTGTGATTGTTGGTCTCTCAACTACAGTTTGAATTCATTTCCTTTGACTCTGCATTGATGACCGCGAGCTGACACATAAGAGTTTGAACAATGAGCTCGCCAAACTTGCCATGAATTTTCTTTTCACTTAGTGTCCGTGTACAACGTCAATCAAAATTTATCGCGTGCTCTTAATTTATCAAAATATTGTCCACGATCCACTGTCAAATGTTTGGGTACACTGTAAATCGCTCAATACCAATCACATACGAAGGATGCATACCAAAATATTTTTTTGATATATTTCTGTATATTTCTGTATATATTTGTATGCTTTTCATATGTTATTTCAACTGTGGAATGTTTTGCATACTGAAGCCATACCAGCACAATGTAAAAGGAATGCATCAAGGATGTCTAAAATATGTTGATTCAAGGGATTTTGTCAATGAAGATCACACTAATGTTGCATGGTGCTTACTACTGCTCTGTAAGTAGTGAGATAATGACATTCAAGAGTCAAACTTTCAATACGGAATTCGATTTTAATACATGTAAGTCTAAGGCAATTCAAAAATAATCAGTAGGTATTCAACCATAAACAATCACGCATTAGGTAATATTGTAATTAAGCATATTATCAATCCGAAATAAAAACACATGATAATTCATTAGGGTGATTCAAAAAAATCGAAATTTTGAAATCTCTAAGGACGAAGGGCTCAAAGTGTTCCTTTATGTCCACAATGATGACACGCAAACTTTTTTTGAAAAATATTTAGGTTTAGTGGTCGCGCGACAGGGCCACAGTTTTCATTTTTCGTCATTTTTTGCCATTTTTTCATGTATTCGATATCCATGTCAAAATACTGAATTGCCAATGTATACCATTTCTCTCATCAAAACATAATACAAATTTTCCTCTGATATTGTTTTTGATAGTCTGCAGCTATTCCTGTTAAAGCTATCTTATATTGAAGAACCCCTTTATTCTACTTATTACGGCCCTCAATTTGATAGTAGTGTTCAAAATATTCACGAAAAACAATTCTAATGGGTGATCAAAGTACATGTATGCATGAATGAATCGAAAATTGTTCTCTATGCATAGAAGAGATGCAAGTACCAATAATCTACATCAAATCAACAGATTCAATCAAAAAGCGCATTTCTTCATCACAGGATTTGTCTTCCTGTTTTTCTCTACAATTTGCAACAAGAACTGTCTCTTTATTTCATCCTTTGTGATGGTTTTTGCAAAGTTTTCCATGAGTTTCACAGAACGCTCTGCAGGATCGTTGACAACCTGCAGCTGTCCCACTAACTTGGCCATGACTTGAAAATTGGCATCACTATGCCAATCCGAAGCTGGTCTGGAAAGCCACAAGTGTTCTCTTTCTCCTCTCATTTTCATAAGTTGAAACGACAGCCATGATCGCCTGATCGGCCATTGATGAAGTCAGACAATTTATTATCCACTCCAATAACAGGTTCTTGTGGAAACTGTGGCTTCTCCGAAGAAAAGTATTTCGGAAACTGAAGTAGTTTTCCTGCAGCCTCTTCTTTGTCAGTGTTATATTTGTCAGATATTTTGTTACAAAATAGTCCGAACACTGACAGTTCCGGTGTAAGGTACCACCGATGGCGATCCATGACAGTCAGAGCGGCTGTCGAAACTTGTGAATCACTTAAGTGACATCTTTGTATGTCCGAGTACAATTTTTTAGATCACAGAACATTGCTTCAGGAGCTGAATTGGCTCTGAGTCATGGCAGTACGTAAAAGAGACAAATGAATTTCATTGCCCGAGTGAGCTTTTAAATTTTGAATCGCAAATTGATCTCTATGCACAGAAGAGATGCAAGCACCAATAATCTACATCAAATCAACAGATTCAATCAAAAAGCGCATTTGTTCGTTACAGCTTTGATTTTGTTGGAATCTGTAATGATTTGAAATATTAAATGAATCCACTCTTAACAATTTATTTTCTACACAGTTGCCCGTTTCTTGTATTTTCGGATTGCTTGGTATCATTCTTGTTTTTTATGAGGTAGGCCTAAGTGTTGGTCTGATTTTTGATCAGTATATTACACGAATGCACTTTTCCGAACTTTATCAGCCAGCTTTTAATAGAGTAGGTAAATAAAAAACGATGTTTTGATTACAACTATCCACACAGTAGGTCTAGGCATCTCTCTCTGCGTTGTAAGCCGTAGAGAATGTTGCAGGCCGCTGTAGGTAGGTAGTTGGGAACGTTGAATAGCCTAGAAATATACCGTACTAATGATATGGTATACCGCGAATCATAAGAATCATAAACAATTTTCTCAGCAAAACTAACGAGCTGGAATTGAACATCGCAAATCTGCACGACTTGAGCGAGAACTAGAACGTCAATCAAAGGAAAATCAAAGAGCATCACAGGAAAGGATGTGGAGAACTGAGGCAGAAAACAGCGTTGAAGATTATGTTATCGATGATGATGACAATGACAATGATGACGATGAATATTTGCCCCCCCCCCCACAATGCTTTATTCTCAACGGAGCGTAATACCTCAGGGTCGTAAGTCAGACTCAATGAATGCAAGTCAGAGGAACATAGAAACTATTACCGTCAATCTGAAAAGGAAGCTCCTTGATTCCGTTGAAATAACAGAATCTGCCGATAGACATGGATTATCGGACAGACAAGTGTTTGCAACAGTTGCATCAGTTATAAAGTCATCCGGCACTAGTTTAGAAAACTTTACAATATCTCCAAGCTCTGTCCAACGCGCACGAATCAGTAACTGAGAAGACGAAGTCATGAGAATTAAACAAAATTTCACTCAAATTTGTTCCTCTACTCTTGTGGTCCACTGGGACGGAAAATTAGTTGAAGAGTGGTGCCATGACACCAAAGAACGAATTGGTGTCATAACAACTGATCCACTCGCCACTGAGATGAGAAACAAGGAGAAACTGCTCGGAATACCGTGTGTCAGCAATAGCAGTGGTGTCGAACAAGCAAATGCAGTTCACGAATTGTTGACAGATTGGCAGCTTGAGGACAACATCGTCGGGATATGTTTTGATACCACTGCAAGCAATACTGGAAAGCACCGTGTCGCCGCCACCATATTGCAAAGGTTGTTGAAAAACAACGTATTGTGGCTGGCATGCAGGCATCACGTGTCGGAACTTATTTTGAAAAGCGTATGCACGTCTCTGTTTGGAACATCAACGGGACCTGAAAATTCGGATTTCAATGCATTCCAGCAGGCTTGGGAGAACATCGATCAGGGAAGGCGGAAGATATTGGAACTTGATGGATGGCTGCAAATCAGACGAGACAAATGCATTCAGGAACTGGTGGAAGTTTATGGCAATGAAAGTTTCTTGAGAGATGATTATCGTGAAGTCGCTGAGGTAAGTGCTATCTCCCGCGAAGAATCTAAATAGGGCTAAGCTTACACGTGCAAAATAGCAACATACCAGAATGCTAACTACATGAAAGATGTATTAATTATCACTAATACATCACTAATACTTATCATTGACATTATCATTGCAACTATACCGATATGTACTCTGTAATAATCTATGTCACTAACCACTGACAATAAACATTTGCATTCATTTACATTAGAAGCCATCAAATTACAAAAGAAGCTGCATTGTGTATCGAAATGAATGACAGATAAATATTCGTAAATATAGTAATGCTCGAAAAAAGAGATGTCAAATGAAATACTGATTCGGTTTCAGGTGGCAATCGTTCTTCTCGATGGATCAATGACATCACCCCTGCGGAAGCCTGGGCCGCATCATCATGCCCGTTGGATGCCTTGCATCTTGTATTATGGGAAAACATTGATGTTTTCAGGCCAAATGAATTACGATAGTGAGAAGATTGAAAAGCTCACTCAGGCAATGAAATTCATTTGTCTTTTTTACGTACTGCCATGACTCAGAGCCAATTCAGCTCCTGAAGCAATGTTCTGTGATCTAAAAAATTGTACTCGGACATACAAAGATGTCACTTAAGTGATTCACAAGTTTCGACAGCCGCTCTGACTGTCATGGATCGCCATCGGTGGTACCTTACACCGGAACTGTCAGTGTTCGGACTATTTTGTAACAAAATATCTGACAAATATAACACTGACAAAGAAGAGGCTGCAGGAAAACTACTTCAGTTTCCGAAATACTTTTCTTCGGAGAAGCCACAGTTTCCACAAGAACCTGTTATTGGAGTGGATAATAAATTGTCTGACTTCATCAATGGCCGATCAGGCGATCATGGCTGTCGTTTCAACTTATGAAAATGAGAGGAGAAAGAGAACACTTGTGGCTTTCACGACCAGCTTCGGATTGGCATAGTGATGCCAATTTTCAAGTCATGGCCAAGTTAGTGGGACAGCTGCAGGTTGTCAACGATCCTGCAGAGCGTTCTGTGAAACTCATGGAAAACTTTGCAAAAACCATCACAAAGGATGAAATAAAGAGACAGTTCTTGTTGCAAATTGTAGAGAAAAACAGGAAGACAAATCCTGTGATGAAGAAATGCGCTTTTTGATTGAATCTGTTGATTTGATGTAGATTATTGGTACTTGCATCTCTTCTGTGCATAGAGAACAATTTTCGATTCATTCATGCATACATGTACTTTGATCACCCATTAGAATTGTTTTTCGTGAATATTTTGAACACTACTATCAAATTGAGGGCCGTAATAAGTAGAATAAAGGGGTTCTTCAATATAAGATAGCTTTAACAGGAATAGCTGCAGACTATCAAAAACAATATCAGAGGAAAATTTGTATTATGTTTTGATGAGAGAAATGGTATACATTGCCAATTCAGTATTTTGACATAGATATCGAATATTTTTAGAACCTAAATATTTTTCAAAAGAAGTTTGCGTGTCATCATTGTGGACATAAAGGAACACTTTAAGCACTTCGCCCTTAGAGATTTCAAAATTTTGATTTTTTTGAATCACCCTATAATTCATGAACGGAAAGATAGTTATGTTTGAGATATATAAGTCGACATGCTTGCATGAAAGATATCGTCTAAATGAAGCGATGTAAATCATCTTGATTCATGAAATAGAGCTAATCAAGCGTCCTGTTATTGTTACCAGGCTAATAGCAACGACGACACACTCGTAGAGCATAAAATTCACAAAAAATCTAATCTCGATAAATATCAGACTAGCAAAATGAAATATTCACGACTGGTATTACTGAAAAAAGTCATTTGACAGTAGAGTGTGAGATATATATTTTTGCCATGTGACTTAAAGCTCTACATACGAAAGCCATACGGATGAGGACGAATTTGCATCTGGTCTCGTATAGAAAGCATACCAACAACTCGTATTTCAGTGTAAAACAGCCAATCACACATAGAATAGTTCGCACCGCTACATGCCAATCACATACGAAAGCAGGTGAGGTTTCGCATGAAAAATATACCAGATCTCTGTAAACATCCGAGAATCTCGTATCAAATGTTAGTTTCAAATTGTATGTGAATTTGGTATATGTTTGTATCTAATTTTCTTATCCAGAGATTTGCAGTGTAGTTAGCCCCAAAGTTGCATTGAATACCATTGTTCATTGCATCTCTAAACTCCATGTGTTAGAGGTCCACGGTAGAGGTATCCGAAATACAGTTGCAGAGCCAAAAATAATCACGAAATATAGTAGCAGCATGGGAGGTGTTGACCTCTTTGATCAACACGGCGCTGCGAATCGCATAGCATTCCGCTCGAAAAATTGGTACTGTCCACTTCCCATATTCCCAATATAAAATGATTACATTTTTCGAAAATTGTGTACTTTTTGCTAGTGTCACATGCGGGCGGCATCATATGAGATCATAGTAATATATAAATTTCCCTTCTCTTCCTGTCTAATAATAACATTGTGCGTGTTTCTTTGTTGGCATAAAACAACTTTAATGGTCAAATATCATTTGCTTTCTGCACTTTTATTATGGGACTGGCCGGTGTTCAAAACCAATCCTGCTATATGCATCATCATGCATCTATCCCAATATCAAACATGAAAGTGTGTAGGCCAAATATCTACCGAGCATCATCAAGATTTTGCACGAATTCAAAGTGTGCTTCCTCTATCTTGCGGTTATTTATAAACTTAACTAAGCTGTAAATCGCTCAATACAAATCACATACGAAGGATGCATACCAAGACATTTTTGTATGTATTTTTGTATATATAGTTTAATTTTCCTCAGAAAATTAGTGTGATTTAGTATTGCCACTGGTTCCAACTTCATACTCGTAATTGCACATGGTGAGCCTCACAACCTTCATTTCCCGTGTGATTCATTCATCGTAGTTTCCTCTCTGACTGATATTCACGGTCATCAGCAAGGTCAACAACATGTGCCATACCGCGACTCCATCGCCAAATCGTCTGTGTTATTCACGTGATGACCTGTTGAACTTGCGAGCTCATGCTTTTCCTCTGCCAAGAAAGACAAGACGGAAATTGTGGTTCCTTAAGATCCGTCGCGTCACTGGTGACGTCACGCCAAGTGGTGATGACTATCATTTTATTCGTTGTGGCGATAAATCAGTGCAGCGCGATCTCAAAAAGAATGCTAATGCGTCCCAGAGTGAACTCAGTAAAAATGCTAATCCCGACAGACGACGAATTCCGGTTATAATTCAACCCAGAATTAATCACCGATTTCCTACGCCTCAGAAGCCCCATCCTACTCTACAACCTTCCCGTCAGAATTTAATAAAGATTAATTGCTCCAATATCCATCAAGGCAGACGGCCTCGTGTGAACGGATTTTTCTCCTCCCTATTATTGAGTAAACGTGAGATCAATTTTGAACAAAATTGACGAAATAGGTATGCGGCTTCGAGAGCTTGAACCTGACATTGCAGTTTTCACAGAATCCTGGCTAGACAGCTCGATTCCTGACTCCGCTGTAGCGATTTCTAATTACTCGGTCTCTAGGCTAGATCGAGACATTCATGGCGGTGGTATCTTGTGTTTTGTGAAAGATTGCTATACCTACTCTTCTCCTAACATCCCACCTATGTCTACTTGTGAATCGGAAATTCATCCACTGTTTATCAACGAGCTACATTTACTGGTGATATCAGTTTATCATCCTTTCTGGAGTGATGCCTTAAAAAACAACTTGTGCATAGAAACTGTTCTTAGCATTATTGATCATGTCAGTGTTTCTTGTTCTCGTGATCCTAGCAACCTAAGAACTATCGTATGTGGCGACTTCAACGGACTTCGTACTCGATATGACGACTTCTCTCGATCATCGGGCTTAGTTCCTTTAGTCAAAAGACCTACCAGAGGTATCAACGTCCTCGATCAAATCTTTGTTAACTTCGATTCAGAGTATCAGCCGCACTTGCTACCTCCATTCGGCCGTTCAGATCACTCAGTTATACATTGGAAATCTTGTGCGAACGGTCCAGCTATCATGACAAAGAAGAAAGTGCGTAATATGAATGTTTCAAACATGGTCGTATTCAAGGAATATATGTCTATGATCGACTGGACTGCTATTGTGACCTCCACTGCTAATTTAGATTACGCAGCACAATTATTTCATGAACATCTTTTCCAACTGTATGACTTGTGCTTTCCAGTGAGAACTGTGCGCATTCGATCCACTGACCCTCCATGGTTTCGTCCGTCATTGCGTATTTTGATTGATGACAGAGACAAAGCATTTTCGCAATGCAAATGGGAAAAACACCGAAGGTTACGTGAGAAGGTTATTCAGCATATCAAACATTTGAAATCCTCGTACATTGCCAAAATAATAGCGTCGAACAACTCGCGTGAAACTTGGAAAGCGATTCACCTTCTAGGAAGAAACGCTCAGGACAAACGTGATCCCATTTTTTCAGCTGAAGATTTGAATGATTACTTTTCATCTTGTTTTCGTCCTGAAACGTTACCAGCTGATATTGGCACTATTCCTGCATCTTCGACTATTAATCCTACTTCAGCCTATGTTTCATTCTCTGAGGTCGAGTCCTTATTAAATGGCTTGAAAAGGAAGAGTTGTGGGCCAGACGGCCTCCCTTTCTAGATTTTTCGGGACTTCTCCGCAATCTTGTGTGAAGCGATTACGATAATATTCAATTTGAGCCTTTCAAGTGGCCGGATTCCCATGTGCTTCAAATCTGCTGACGTCTCTCCGATCCCCAAATGCCCGAAACCCAAAGATGTATCCGACTACCGGCCTATATCACTGTTACCTGTGCTTTCAAAAGTACTTGAAAAAATTGTCAGTCAAAAGTTGATCATGCCTTTCATCTGTGAGAAACTGGATAAATCACAGTTCGCTTTTCGCTCAAGATCCGGAGCTGGTTGTACTACCGCATTAACAATCATATACCATCGTATCCTAAAATTCTTGGACAGTGACAGTGGTGCCGTCAGGGTCCTAACCACGGACTTTTCGAAAGCATTCGACGTTTTATCGCACCAATCAATAATCAACGCCTGTATCAAATTTGACCTACCTGTCCAATCGATTGCATTGATTAGAGACTTTCTATCAGACCGCAAACAAAGAGTGAAAATAGGAAGTGAGGTCTCAACATGGAAACCTTGCACAAGTGGAGTCCCACAAGGTAGTGTGTTGGGGCCTATCCTATTTATCATGGCTACCAACAACATCCGGCCCGTGTGCGACAACTCCTCAATTGTGAGATACGCGGATGATTTGACGTTATTACACTTTGTTCGTCAAGAAACCGAAGATAAACTACAGCTCGAATGGGAACATATCAACCAGTGGGCCACCGATATTGAACTACCCCTAAATTTTAGAAAATGCCATCTCATGGACATCGTCACCCGAAGAGACTTTGTCCTCGGAAACATTACGTCTAACAACGCTAACCTCGATTATTATTATGTATTTGTATGCTTTTCGCATGATTTAATGCCTCTTGTCAATAGAGATCACACCAATGTTGGATGGTACTTACTACTGCTGTGCAAGCAATGTGATAATGACATTCAAGAGTCAAACTTACAATACTAAATTCGATTTTAATACATGTAAGTCTAAGGCATTTCATAGATGATAAGTATTCAACCATCAATAATTACGCATTATGCAATTTTGGAATTAAGCATATTATCAATCCGAAATAAAAACACATTATAATTCATCAACGCAAAAATAGTTGTCTGAGATATATAAGTCAACATGGTTGCACAAAATTGATTGAAATGGTGGTATTCAAGTTAGTTTATTAAGTAGAGCTAACTAAGCATCCTGTTATTGTTACTAGACAAGTGGCAACCAAGACATACCCGTAGAGCATAAAATTCGCAATAAATCTAATCTAGTTAAATACCACATTATCACAAAAAAATATTCACGACTGGTATTGCTGAAAAAAGTTATTTGACAGTAGTATGTAATATATCAGAGTTGGAAGTGTGTCGTGGGTCATGGGTCAGGTGGGTAAAGTGGGTCACAAAATCTCGTGGGTCAAGTGGGTCGTGGGTCATGTTTTTCCGAGAAGTTGGTGGGTCATGTCGGTCGTGGGTCAGACTTCGTTAACCCACTTCCAACCAATTTGATCCATGATAGATTTGAAAATCTCAAATACAGTAAACTTTATTTATTCGTATTCTTATCATGCATGAGAAATGGTTGAGTCAGTGTCACTGAAAGGGGTGATGGATGCACACAGTCAAAATATGCAACACCATTGACTTTCACAAGGCTCATACAGTTTTGAAAGGAGCGGAATTCACACAAATGAAAGACTCGAAAACCATTGCTGCTGTCCACTGAGAGATGTTGGCTGGTGGAGAGAAGTTGTTTGAGTACAACTGTGTATGCTCGATTCTCGGTCGCTATGTCTGACGTTACTGAATGATGTGTGACCTTGATTTCAGATATACAGCTACTGAAGAACTCAGGTATTCAGAGGTTTTATTAATCTTGAAAATTTTCTTGCAATGCCAGCTGACCTTCGTTTTGTTTGTTTCGTTTGATTTTGTTGGTCTTTCGTAGAAAATATCCTCTGTTAGAGATTAGAATGGTAAATCTCTGGTAAAGATTGACCAGAGCCTAAATATTTTCGAAATATGTAATTGATAAAAATATCTTGACAATATGCATGCTTCTTATCCAAAGTATTTAGCCGTTCAATCTACTTTCGCATCGTACATGTTCCATGCATCTCGTTGCTCATTCGATGCATGATAATCCGAAAGACGTTAATTCATACGACGTTCATTTATATAGACTTATCCCTTTCACACAGACTTATTACGACAGAGCTCTGTAAGGAGATATTTCTTGACACTTCGTATCAATAAAAAGTTTCACTTTGATATTTGATTTGGTATCAATAAAAATAGGAATATTTACATGATGCCCCTAGTGATTGTTATCACAACGTGCTTTTCAATGAATGTCATTCTTATATCAAATATACAACCTTCTACTTAAATCTAACATTAGCGAAAGTTAATGAAATTTGAATCGATTGCCATCAGAAGCAGCAAAATATTAGTTTGACGATTTTTCTGGGATAATTTTCACACATGTAGTATATAACACAATAAATGCATGAATAAATGATTTAGGCCTACGGCAATCTTATTTTTTGACTGAATGAAATAAGATTATAAATAAGATATGAAATGTAAAATTTGAAATTTTGTCTCTATGGCCCTCAACTTAACTAATCATCTCTCTACGAGTTAAGTAGGTAGCACTAAAAAGGATAGTCAAGAAATATAACAAGAAACAGAATCGTTTAAATTGTTTTAGAACCTTTGGCATTTGTGGTGCATGAACTTTGATTATAAGATAATTTTGATGAGGTTGCATGTCTATTTATCATGTGACAAGTGATCTGATACACTTGAATGTTCATAACAAATCTTAACTAAAATTTTGATACTACGAGGCCTCTACCTAGATAGACCTAGAATCTTGAATGAAAATGAAACTAAAGATGATACCAGCAAAGGAAGTTGCGCTCACATCATTCACCCTTGCAGCATGTGGGTCAGGAGGGTGAAGTGGGTCAGGTGGGTCAGGGTACCCTGTGGGTCAGGTGGGTCGTGGGTCACGGTAGGTTGGAAGCAAGATTTAGATATAAAAAAATTGACCACCTACATATTATGCACCATAAGAAAGCTAAAAGCATCAGGAATAACTAAGTTCCCATATTGGTACAGCTCAAATTTGATTTCACTAATCAAAGAAAAGGAGCGTGCATGGAAAAAGTACAAACAGAACGGTAACAACAAAGATTCTGAACACTACAAGATATTTTCTGCTCTTCGCTCAGATGTTAAGCAGATGCAAAAGAGTTGCTATTCTGATTATATGCATCAAATTGGTGCATCCATCAAGAGTAACCCAAAGAGATTTTGGACTTATGTCAAATCTATCAAGGCTTCAGACTCTTTCCCGAAGTCTGTGACATACAATTCTGTTGAATACACTTTCTTTCGTGACATTGCTCAAGCATTCTGTTGCTATTTTCAATCAATCTTTGTGCCTGAAAATAACTTTTCTTTACCTAACTGTAGCTTCTATGATGTTCCTTTATTTCCCTTACCTAAATGTACTCCAGAAGAAATGAAATCTGAACTCCTAGCTCTAAATCGTAATACTGGCTGCGGCTATGATGGGGTTCCTGCTATTTTTCTGATCGAGTGTGCCACTGAATTGTGTTATCCATTGTCTGTGATATTCAACCTTTCGATAGACTCTGGCGAATATCCGTCTAACTTGAAATTCAACAACATTGTTCCAATCTACAAGTCAAAAGGGGAAAAGTCTTCTGTTGAATCTTATCGTCCCATATCGATTCAACCTATAATAGCTAAAGTTTTCGAGCGCATTGTTAACCGCGCTCTTAGTACTCACGTTAAGAGCTTTATCTCTGATGATCAACATGGTTTTTGTAAAGCCAAATCAACTACAACGAATTTATTACGTTACTGTGAATTTATTTCATCATCTTTGGATGATAGCGTTGAAGTGCATAGTATCTAAACTGACTTTTCTAAGGCTTTTGATACTATTTCCCATGCTTATTTATTACTTAAGTTGGAAAATCATTTTGGTATCTGTAACAATGATTTGAAGTGGTTTCAGAGTTACCTTACCGATCACTACCAGCGTGTTATTTTGCATGGTTTTGCGTCGGACTGGGCACCTGTTTATTCAGGGGTGACACAGGGGTCTATTCTTGGGCCCTTGATGTTTCTTATGTACGTCAATGATATGCCATCTTGCCTCGAAACTTCAAATTGTCTATTGTTTGCAGATGACATCAAAATTTTTAAAAGAATATCTAGTTTGAAAGACTGTATAGACCTGCAGCGTGATTTGTCCAATTTTTGTGACTGGTGTTCAAAATGGAAGTTGTGTCTGAACGTTGATAAATGTTTTGTGATGAAGTTTTCCCTTAAACGTGTTGTACAACTTACGTTTGACTATACCTTGAACTCTTCGTCTTTAAACCATGTCTCACAAGTGAAGGATCTAGTGGTCATGTTTACCAGTAAATTGTCTTTTTCACTTCACATCTCTATAATTGTCAAGAAAGCTTTCCGCATGTTAGGTTTTGTGAGAAGAACAATGAAACACTGTCGTAATGTAAATGCACTCAAAGTTTTATATAATGCTTATATTCGATCCCATCTGGATTATTGTTCGCCAGTTTGGTCACCTAACGCGAAATGTCACATACAATAATTAGAAAAAGTTCAGAAACGTTTTGTAAAATTTTTTTCCTTTCAAAATCATACAGTGTATGATACCGATCGTTATGTGGAACTGTGTGACAAGTTCAATTTGACAACATTGCAACAAAGACGTAAGATAACTGACTCTGTTATGTTCCACAAAATTTTGCACGGCAAAATCAATTCGTGTCATCTTGTTTCTTCGTTTTCGTTACATGTTCCAACTAAACGCACGAGGCATACGGGTGCTAAAGTGTTGTGTTCCATGAAGCGGTATCGGTTGGTTGTTAGAAAGAATACATATTTTCCACGAGTGATGAGTGCCACGAATGATGAAAATCGCATCGACTACTTTGACATTAGTCTCATTAAAAGTTGCATATCAAAAGCCATCCGCTCTTCTAGTTTTTAAAGTAGCCGATAATGTTGGTTACCTTTTGTATTTTTTTTGCATTTTATCTCTTCTTACTTTTACTTTTAATTTCTTGAATAATTTTCGTGTGTGTATTTTTGCAACTGATGTATGTGACATGTTATTGGCACTTTGTGCTGTTTTTCATTGATACAAATGAATAAATAAATAAGTAAATAAGGAATTCAAATATTGAAACTAAAAAATCGAATCTCATTATTGTCCTTTTTGCACAGAGTACAAAATTCAAAATGGCCGCCAAAATAACATAGGCCTAAATCGCTATCCAATCTCAATTGTGATTCATGTCTTGTCTGACAATCTGTTTGAGAACCCTTTTTTATAGACCACCTATATCATCAAATGTCTCAGGAATAGTTGCGTATAGCCTCAAAGATTGAATTTCGACTTGTAAGTAGTATTTATAGTAATCTAAGGAAGTGATACAAGAAAGTGATGAAAAAAATGAAGCTGTTATCTGAATGCAACCTACATGTAAACTTATTAAAGTATTTCATGATTTTATTACATTATTAATCAACAAAGAACGAGTACATGTGATGAGTATTTGCAAACATTTGTTTTTTACCACACAATCTGACTGTGTGAGAACAAAGTATTGCGGAAGACTTCAGGAGCTGCTCATAAGCGAATTCAGTCATTAAACAACAAATTCAAGAAGAATGTTATATGTGTAGATGTTTTGAATTGTAATCATCAACAGCTTTCAACAGCTGCGATGGATAACGCGGATTACTTTCGCCGACTTTATATTTATTTGTTCCATGTCAACTTGAAATCGGCATGCACAGCCTCCACTAACTGTTCACGATATCGTCCGAGTCCAACGTCAACACTTTCGCAAAAATCTATGATGTGGTACAGGACCGTATGTACTTTTGGCGTGACTGATATCGGAAGACTAAGGTAACTAGTTTTGAAGTTCTGGATATGTCGCTTGTGCTCAGTGTCGAAATTGTTTCCGTAGCAGGAATTTACGACTTTACGAAAGTTTTCAAAGCATTCAGCATACTTCAATCCCTGAATTGGACATAATGAACGAAGGACACCAACGTTAGACAGCAACTTTTTTGCAAGCATTGCCATTGAATGAGCCCCCGTGTATGGTATCTCTTTCAACATGACAAGCTCGTGGCCAACTCATGGTTTCCGACCATTCTTTTTCGAGCTCCTTAAAGATCTTATTGAATGGACCGATGAGAAGGTGCAGTTCCGATGGGGGAAGCAGATCGATTACTCGATCGGTTGGCTCGCCTTTTATTATCGGACTATGAATTACGTTTCCGAAGTTTTTGGCCCGAGACTTATCCTGTTTGGTGTTATCAAACCAGTCCCAGAATGACTCATTCAAACTGCCCAGAGTCCGGAGGATCCCCTTAAATCTCAAAGAAGATTTATGTGAATCGCATCAAGTGCATGGGTGCGTGGACCCGTGCGCCATTAACCCTAGCAAAATGTTTGCTAATTTTAGATCAGTCGTGATGATGCGGTTTGAAGACAATGAGGAAACTGGGTTGAGTCCTATCATGAATGATATAGCAAGGTTAGTCAGAAGGTTAGTATAGTTTCCTTGTACATTTGGTATAAGACCTATTATGATTATTCCTTTCACACCGTTGTCTCTGTTTCTTGAAAGACTAGAACTTACTGAAAGACATACTTTCAAAACCCTCCACCTCCATCTATTCCCAGCTTGAATAACAAAGAAGGCGCTTCATATTGACGGTTTTCAATTATAGTCGGTACCAAGGCATCTAAATCTTTGCAGCATATGAATGGCCTTTCTACGAATTTGCCATCAATAAGAAATGTCTCGCAAGAAAGGTCAAAAAAAGAGTCAAGTGAGTGATTCAACTTAATCAGTTTTGCTTTAGCGTTTGCTTCGATGCTCTTCCACTACCCGAAGTAGTTCGAACTACACTCGCTAACTTTAATGTGGCATTTGAGCTCAAATTCAGATGAGTCTGGATTTTGGATAGATCATTTACGTCTAGTCTTGTTAGTGGATATCTTAAAGAGGACGTACTGGGCGACA
Organism: Prostheceraeus crozeri; assembly: GCA_907163375.1. Classification (NCBI taxonomy): domain Eukaryota; kingdom Metazoa; phylum Platyhelminthes; order Polycladida; family Euryleptidae; genus Prostheceraeus; species Prostheceraeus crozeri. The sequence continues at coordinate 331,918 of CAJQUW010003791.1, forward strand.
CTTCTACTTTCAATGGATGACCTGTGAAAGTTGACAAAATTACCTCACCTGAAGAAGAGTTGTGTACCTTTTCTGACAACAGAGATGCAGCAAGTTGTGCTGAGACCTTACCTTGTGACATTTCTTTCAGGTTTTCATAACGTGAAGTTTTCGTACATTGATGTGGTAGTCCCTTACCTAGTGTCGTGAAACATGCGCCACAGAGTTTGATAGCCGTATTTTTCACAGATGGCACAATCGAGTCAGAAGATCTTCCTACCTTTGATTGACTCCATCCTTTTATTCTAGCAGTCTCACATATAAGACACATGTACACCGAATTAGATCTCGTAACCATCGCCGGTGGTAAATCAGAAAGTTTAGAATAATCAAACAAATGTATTGATCGATTGAAGATTCCTTTTTCGTATTCTCCGACCACCACTCGGCAAGTACTGCACAAAATATTTGGAAGACGCCAGTCGAACGGATCATAACCATTAAGGAAATGGTTTTCGATAGCGATTCAGAGAGTTGCACTAATTGAACGCATAGTTTTCGTCTTTCCAAAGCAGAGTAGATACACTTAAAGTCTATTGTAATTATGACTTTGAAGTTCGCGAGGCATAGCGAAGAACCGAATGTGTAATGATTTGAATATCGATTAATAACCTACACTGTAATGCCTTGAAGCAGCAACAGAGAAAGCGTGCGAATTCAACATTTTAAACGCATTCACGACTCACGTTCACCTGTGCTTGATCAGTATGACCTGATTAAATGTGTGATGTAGGATATCTATGTCTATTGCATTCGTCATTAGAGTGTGCGTGCTCTTCTTTTTTCATACTCGATGTGCGTCACGTGATTAGGTACATGCAGTATAATTAATATTTGGAAAATAAGAGATGGATTTTGACTTGTACCGTTCATATTTTCAGCTATAAAAATCAAAGTGTCGCATTTTATTGAAAAATATCATTATTATATTATTGAAGTACATTCTATGGAGTCTGGATTTGGAATAATCATAAGCTATGATGTAGTATACTCGCATGCTTACTTACATCCATTTGCATTAAGATATATAAATATTCGTCAAAAATAAGAAAGTACAATGTACTGCAAAATTATGTTTTATACAATTCATCACTTTCTTGTATCACTTCCTTAGATTACTATAAATACTACTTACAAGTCGAAATTCAATCTTTGAGGCTGTACGCAACTAACGCAACTATTCCTGAGACATTTGATGATATAGGTGATCTATAAAAAAGGGTTCTCAAACAGATTGTCAGACAAGACATGAATCACAATTGAGATTGGATAGCGATTTATGTTATTTTGGCGACCATTTTGAACTTTGTACTCTGTACAAAAAGGACAATAATGAGATTCGATTTTTTAGTTTCAATATTTGAATTCCTGATGCTTTTAGCCTTCTTATGGTGTATAATATGTAGGTGGTCAATTTTTTCTATCTAAATCTAGCTTCCAACCCACCGTGGAATCATGTTTTTTGTGAAAACTCGGTGGGTCAGGTTGGTCGTGGGTCACATATGCTGTGGGTCAGGTGGGTCATGGGTCAAATTTCGTTGACCCACTTCCAAATCTGTGATATATATTGAATATAAATCAAAAGGCGACAAAGGCTCAAAATCATTGCATTTATTGCGAATTTTCGTCGAAGACTTCTTCAAGCGACAACGTACTTTACAAAAGTGAAGTGACAAGAATCTCAAAATATTTTATATCGTAAGAATGTTGCATCATTTTCTGCGGTTGATGGACGGCTTTAATTTCTCAATCCAGGTGGACTCCATTAATCGACGATGATGAGAATCGTAGGAACAGCGGACGAGCATGGATGGAGTTACATCACTAATGTTCGGACTTTTGTTATGTTTAGATTTGAAGTGTTGATAAACTTGACTACATTTCATTGTAAGATGCTCCGAAATTCTCTTTCTAAAAGTTCTATGAGTTTCACCTATATATTCCTGAGAACAGATGTTCTCAACAGTTCTAACAAAGTTTTCAATATTTTTAGAAAGTCGAATCTCCCTCTGAATATTCAACCTATATCTAAAACCAATAGACCTTTGCATCGCCTCTTACAACAGAAACCTAAATTACCCTGTAATAACAACTGTATGTGTCATAATAATAACATTTGTAATATCAAAAATACGGTTTACAAAATCACGTGTAACATCTGTTCTCAGGAATATATAGGTGAAACTCATAGAACTTTTAGAAAGAGAATTTCGGAGCATCTTACAATGAAATGTAGTCAAGTTTATCAACACTTCAAATCTAAACATAACAAAAGTCCGAACATTAGTGATGTAACTCCATCCATCCTCGCCCGCTGTTCCTACGATTCTCATCATCGTCGATTAATGGAGTCCACCTGGATTGAGAAATTAAAGCCGTCCATCAACCGCAGAAAATGATGCAACATTCTTACGATATAAAATATTTTGAGATTCTTGTCACTTCACTTTTGTAAAGTACGTTGTCGCTTGAAGAAGTCTTCGACGAAAATTCGCAATAAATGCAATGATTTTGAGCCTTTGTCGCCTTTTGATTTACATTGTATATTCAATACTTTATCAGGCTCATGGCAATTTCTTCTTATAATGATATATATATATATATATATATATATATATATATATATATATATATATTTGTTCTGTGACTTGAAGCTCTACATACGAAAGCTATAAGAATGAGGACGAAACTGTATCATCTGTATCGCATGAAAAACATACCAGATCTCTGTAAACATCCGAGAATCTCGTATCAAATGTTAGTTTCAAATTGTATGTGAATTTGGTATATATTTGTATGTTATTTTCTTATCCAACGATTTACAGTGTACTTCATCAGTTAAATGGATTGAATTGCCGGTGTAAGAGTTGACACGCTATTACTCTTCGAATAAAAGATTTCCAAATTCATCGGAAGCCTAATATGAAAAAATACAACAAGGAAGAGCCTCGAGATTTCCCTCTCAAATGACGCGTGACATGCAGTGTTGATAATTCTTTTTCATTTCAGCGCATAGCATTGGAAAATAAGATTTGAGTTTGGCTTCCTATAATGTAAGATTCTATAAACTGTACGAGTGTTTATAAATATCTGTTATAACCATTTCAATAAGGGCGCTTGGCACATTTAGCACACCAAGTGGCTTTTTTTTAAGATTAAGCATTGGAAACTATTTGAAACCTATTACATGGCCTTTACATTCCCAAGTACTATTGTGAAAACGAATTTGAGGAAGGAGCTAAAGAAGCTTCATGACAAAGCGCTCTATTTACTTGAATTAGCTATAATGTACGTGCGCCGTTATTTCTGACTATTGCGCATACCAGACACCTCAATTGTCATAATAATAACTATTTCACTTTATTACTATTATCATTACATATACTTATGAAAAGTCTCACCTGATGCGAAATAAATAGCATAATTGCAATTTTTTCACATCCTCAATTCTTGCAATCCTCGTCACAAGGATTCACGGCAAGGCAAACGAAGGCCATAGTCTGACTAGTTTAGATAGAAAATGACTTGAAATAGAGAATTGAAACGGTCAAAATTCCATCTTGTTCATCCGATACAACATTCCAACTGGTTGCATGTCATTTCAATTTCTTCAGACATATTTATTATGGTAGAAATGTCATGACCATGACAAAGTTATGTATTTGATAATTTCTTACAGTCCCAACACCATTTCCTCTGAAGCAACAAAGTGTCAAAATGTCCATCCAACATAAAATGAAGTCTGTAACAGGCCCTTTTCGTCCTTTGACAAAACAGCCATTCAAATTCAATAGATGTTGCTGTGTTTTATGTTGATATGCACTTCAGTAATGGGAAAAAGACCGTTCCAGGACACCATAAAATTCAAAAAAATAGTATCTTTAAAAACGACATAAATTCATGAATTTTGATCCTTTTTCAGGTTTTTAAGACCTAAGTTCATGAATTTAGTCGTTTTTAAAGATACCGATTTTTCAAAAAATGGAACTTTTTAATTGGTCTAAATTCATGAATTTTGTTCATTTTTTCAGGTTATGAAGACCTAAATTCATAAATTTAGGCGTTTTTAAAAATACCCAGTTTTTCAAATTTTTCAAAATCTCAAATTTGTGATTATGACATTTTACTCCCAAAATCATGACCGTTCCAGGACACCGAAAAAATCAGAAAAGTTAAGAATCTCAAAATTTGAGAATTACAATTTTCATCCTCAAAATCATGACCATTCCAGGGCACCGAAAATCATAAAAGTTGAGAATTTCAAATTTGAGATTAAGATCATTTTACACCCCCTTAAAATCATGACCGTTCCAGGACACCGAAAAGATCATAAAAGTTAAGAATCTCAAATTTGTGATTATGACATTTTACACCCCCAAAATCATGACCGTTCCAGGACACCGAAAATCATAAAAGTTGAGAATTTCAAATTCATGAATTTTATCCATTTTTCAGGTTTTTAAAATATGAGATAACTAAAATTATGTGTCTAATAATGTTTCTTTAAAAATGGAAGAAACAAAAGTGGATGAAACAAAAGTGGAAGAAACCGCAAGAATATATCCTTCGTTATCACAGTTAAAAATAAGTGAATTGAATAAAGAAAAACATAAAGATAGAGTACGCTATATGAAAAGAAATAATGTTATGAACAAGCGATGAAGGATGTTCACAAGTACTAACTAATAACATTAACACTTTCACTTAATGTTGTTGCGCTGCTTGCTGTTGCGTTGCTTGCTGTTGCTCTGCTTGCTGTTGCGCTGCTTGTTCTTCGTTAATTTGACTCATAACTTGTTCATAAGTTGGTGGCCCTGTTGTATCGACGTTGTTCGATGATATTGCTGCTTGTTCAATAATTTGTTCGTCCCGTTCTTGTGATAAGGTTCTATTTAAAGAAAATATTACTCTCTGCCGTTGTTCAATTAAGTTTAATATTTTCTTATCAATTGTATAATTGATGTGCGAGTCTCCGATATATTCAAAAATTCTTCTCATATCCAAGTGTAAGAATATTTTACTTCGTGCTTGCAGATGTATGATTTCCATTGTTAACTTCTGAATTCTTCTCCGCTATGTGTCCAATCGAACAGATCCTTCAGTAGATCCAACCATTGTGATGATAAAATTTAAACTAAGATTGTAATGTGTCGCGTTTTATGAATTGTGTGTGTGCTTAAATAGTAAGTGAAAATTATGAATGGTGATCTAAGCAAAGCGGCATTGTAGGTGAATGAAGTTTGCTTGACAACATACGGGTATGACATGACGGGTATGATTAAATGTACTTGAATGACAATGGGGAAATTGCACCGCATTGTAAATCATTTCATCGACCAAAACGCGAACCAGATCGTAAACCAAAACCAAAACTTTTGCGGTTTTGGTTCGACAATCGGTCTCGGCTGTCGATACTGCGATATTGTATTGAATGATTGCTATAACAACAGAATATTCCCTCAAAGCAGAGAATGAATTAATGGATTGCTTTTATGTTATTAACGCTATGTTATGAATGCACAACCCGTATGATCCCCTAAAACAATCATGCGGTTTGAGAAATGTGGTAACAGATGTTGCTATTGTCTTAATACAGATAAAACAATCAATATCCTCTTAATAAGAGTTCATAAAAATAAAATGGAACATTGTTAAACAATACATTTTATTCCATTTAAAATGAGCAACATAAATGAGTTCTGAAAACAATGCGGTAAACAAACCACGACAAATTTCGATTTAAATAAGATCACAAATCAATTGGGAATAAAGAATTTTCACATATTGATGAGAAATGAATTGCAGTTGATTGAAGATGTGCGAAGCACTAGCTCTGCTAATAAACCGATTTTTTACAATGTAACGTTTTAATTTAGATTAAATTAAAATCGAATAAGTAGTAAGGAAAGTCATCATTATGGGACAGTTTTAAATCAATATCCCCCCTTCTGACTTCTAGGGGTCCCTATAAGAAATTTTTTTATTATAAAATGAGCAACATAAATGAGTTTTTAAAATTATATGGAACGCAAACAACTACAAATTTTTATCTAAAGAAAATCGCAAATCAATTGGGAATAAAGAATTTTCACATATTGATGAGAGACGATTTACAACTGATTAAAAATAAACCAACAGGAACCTTCAGTTCCCGGAACAAAGTTCCAACTATAAATTTCATAACAAATCTTCACACATCAGATGAAAAAGGAGTACATTGGTCTGCAGGTACGTCTAATAAAAATGGAGATAATTACTATTTCGACTCTTATGGATTGCCTCCAACAAGCGAAGTTAAAAAATTACTTGGAAATGGAACTTATAATACATTTCAAATTCAAAAACCAGGAACTACTTATTGCGGTCAATTATGTCTTCATGTTTTATTTAAATTACAAAAAGGAGTACCATTTCTTGATATTATGTTAGAATTGAACAAGGGAATTTCATTCCCGAAACGTTAGTTCCAATAATAATGATAATTAAACATCAAGCGAAGCTAGCCAGCTAAAGCGCCACCTAAAGGTTAAAGGTCGCTTCGTTGTAATTCATTTTGATAAAATCGGCCTCTGATATCTTCAGCATCTAAATATTTGGTTTCCTAAGTAATCGGATAAGTTTGATTTATTTTATAAACTTCAAATATTTCTTTAGTCCAGTAGCCAACAAAGCTTTTTTCAAATTTCTTATTATACTTAAATATTCTAACTCTATCTCCAATCTTAAATTTCGGCTTAAGTTTCTGTAAATTCGGATTACTCTCATTCGAATAATTATTTACGAATATTTTTTTTCTTATCAAATCTGGATCGTTAGAAGCATTTTTTGGAGTTTCTTCAATACCTGAATGAATCTTATTGTTATACTCTTCTACAACTCCTGGTAATATCTTCAACCATTTCTGATTTCTTTGCTCAGTAAATTTCTTGAAAATTTTATTTTTTAACGTCCGATTGAATCTTTCTATTACTACAGCCTTTCCAGCATTTTCAGTTGAATAAACAGTTTCAAATAGTGACTGAACGTTTTAGTTATAAAATTCCGACCCTTTATCAACAAACAATTTCCTTGACTTTCTCTTAATTTCTTTAAAGATTTCTTCAAACGCATATTTAACTGATAGACCACTTTCATTTTTTAAAGGCTTTACCCAAGCGTATCGTGTATATAAATCTATAACGGTCAATGCGTATTTATAATCTTTTTCATTCGGCATATGAATAAGATCAGCACTCCAAACATCATCTTTATTAAATACTTTTACTTTCAATAAATATTTAGGCCTTCTATATTCCTTGTGGATTTCGGACGCGTAGGTTCGAGCGTTGCTCTCAGACAGCTTTACTGTCGTTTCATTTAAACCCTGACCGAATAATATTTTATCTTGTAAAGCTTTCTTAACAAACATTCTTTCAATTCTTTCTCTAAATGTAGGATTTTGAATACTATCTAATTCCTGAATCATTTTCCTATCAGCTACATGACGAGAACTTAGGTCATGATTTCGATAAGCTAAATCATGTCTGAAAGCTGCGGCATCTACTCTATTTATTGGTTCCCCACCTGGCTTCGGATTATTATTCTCATCTAGTCTCATATCTAATCGAGTTCCTGGACCGGTATATGAATGACCAGGAAGATGTTTTTCTTTCGAATATTTACTCCAAATAAATCCAGGAAAGTTTTCTAATGCTTTTTGTATGCCACCTCCAATATGCTGACATTTTGAGGTTTTATGTACTTTTAAGAGATAATTCAATAAATCTAAATTAGAAATTTTTAATTTAATTAAATTTTCGGAATTTTTAGAATTCATTTTAAAAGATGAAAAAAATTTTTAAAGATAAAAATGAAATAATTTTTTCACCTAATCGGACCAAAGGTTCTTAGGTTAATAACCTATAGAACCTTGTTCAGAGGCTTTAGCCGATCGAACCAAAGGTCCTGAGGTTATTACCGAATCATACTAGGACTTAGATATATTCCAGAACCATCTTTAGTTTCTTTAATTTCAATTAAATCATCAGCATTGTGGAGAATATTTTTAAGAACTCGTTTTCCTTCATCAACTAAATTTAGTTTACTAATGAAATTATCTACTATTCCGTCACCCCTAGCAACTTTCTCTAACTGTCTATTATGACGTTTTTGTTCTTCTAATGCTGCCTTCTCTGATTTATTTTTATTTACTGCTTGGAAAATACCAGCTGTCCCACCTGCAACACTTCCCGCAGCTGCTATGACACCTATTATTAGTGGAATTAATGGGAGAATCCCGCCATTCTTTTCTTGTAATTGAATATTCTCTATCAATGGTTTACTTATGTAACACTTTTTTATTAATAGTAATAGTTTAAGGTGTATTTTTGTCAACAATATTACGTAATTTTAATTCAACAGTTTTATTATTATTACTTTTCGCTTGCGACGTTTTTAATAAAAAAATTTAAAGGTAGGAAAAATTTTAAGCTATCAAAAATTTTAATCTATTCTAGTTATGAATAAATTTTAAGTTAACAAAAAATTTTAATCTAAGAATTTTAATTAACTTATAGAACTTTGTTCAGAGGCTTCAGCCGATCGACGAAGTCTTGGGCTTTAGCCTATCGGATCAAGGGTCCTCAGGTTATTAACCAATCGGAACAAAGCTCCTCTGGCTTTAGCCTATCCTAGCCATCTTTCCATTAAGAATTTCAATAGAATATTTTACATCTTCTAGCAATAAACCATAAGCCATCAATGAAGTTGTGGAATCTTTTTTTTCAATATTAATTGTTACATCACAACCAGTCTTGATAGTATCTTCAGATTGTGCACTTAAATCGAAACAGAAAACAGGATATAAATGTCTCCAATCTCCAGGAGTTAATTGTAGTTCAACTCCAAATTCTATACAAAGATTTCGATAAGAATCATATCCTTCCATCAATTGATTATTGGTATCATCGAATCTTAATGGATCAATTGGATATCGGGTTTGATTTGATGAAACTTGTAAACTTCGAATTGTATTAATATGAAAAAGATTGTTGTTCTTATCAAAACTTGGAGAATTATTTCTTTGAAAAGTTAGTAATAAATATCTTGGAGTATTCGAAGTTCTAGTAAAATAACAGTTAAATCTTTGTTCGGAAAAAGTTACTGAACTAGCAGTGCGCTTTAGAAAATTTACTGGAATTGGTTTGTTAGTATTTAATCTTTTTGCAATAACTGTTTCAACCTCTAAACTAGGAGTAATACGCTTAATCCACCATTCAAGTCTATCAATTTTTAAATATGCTTTTTTCCAGTCTTGCCAAAAAACATTAATTCATTATTTGCTGTACGATGAATTATTAACTTAAATTTTAATTGATATGATATTTTATCATAATCTAAATATCCGAATAATGGAGACAATGACCAATTAACTGTCTGTTTACTTTTCTTCTTAAATTCACGTCTTTCTTTATATGCACTATTGTTTGTTTTATTTAATTTTTTTGCAATATTTTCTACATCTTTCGCAATTCCTGCGGCATCTGCTCCAGCAGGAGTTAAATCATCAACAATTATACCATCATTCGTATCAGGAAGCCAACCTTCGATTTCATACTTTTTATTATTTTCACCAATTGTTACAAATCTAAGCATTGTATCAATTACACCTGGAGAATCACTTATTGTGTCTATATTTTGAGTTGCAACATTTAAACGCATTTGTGTAAATAATCTTGGAAAGAAATTATTCTCTAATGCAATATTATCGGTATCTGCTAATGGTGTTGTAAAATTGGCATCACTATATAAAGAATATTCACAGTATAAAAATGAATCAGGTAAATATAAATAACTCTGCTGATTATCAACTTCAAAAATTAAATCAGCTCCAGTATTTACTCTACTGGAAGATCCGAATTCATAGCAATTCTTACATAGTCATTCTCTTTTTGATTGTAACTGACGAACGGAGGATCGTCCAATCTAAATTTATTTTCGATAAGAGAAGACATTTTTATAAAAAATAATTTGATTTTTTGTTTTTCTCACACACAGAAAAAATTTTACTAAACAAATTTTACTAAAAAAATTTTATTAAAATATTTTTTTAGAATTTTGCTAGACCATTGCCTCTTATTTCTTCAATTGTTTTTTCAGTATTTTTATTTTCATTATGTTTACTATCAGACCCCACAGCTATGTTAGCAATTTTGCTTTTTGTTTCCTCTGAAAGTTTTTTTAATTTTTTTAGCTCTTCAGAAACATTCCTAAGTTTACGAATAGCTTCTACTTGTTTTAATTCGTTTTGAGACTTAGCAGCATTTGATATTGCACTAGCTGTACTACCTATAGCAGCTGCTCCTTTTGCAGCAGATGTAATCAAATCTTTATTATTTTTAATTAAGTTAACGATACTTCCAATACCAGAAAAGATGCCAGCTCCTTCTTTTTGAATTGTTTCTTCACTGTCATAATGGTAAACAGATTTCATAGATGGTTCATGAGCAATTTTTTGATTTGAAGCAAAATGTTTAAGATTGTGTTTATAAATTATAGGCATTTTTTAGGATTGAATTTGACTTTTGGGAAAAATATTTACGTTAAGATTTACGTTTAGGATTGGTTAGTAACCTGAGGACCTTTGGTCCGATCGGCTAAAGCCTCTAAACAAAGTTCTATCAAGATTTACGTTTGTGAATGGACAACAACTTCGTGATGACTTTATTAATTTTCTTTTGCACTTTATCTATTGCGTCAAGCAGCGTGTGATGTACTTTAATTTCTTTTCTATTAACTTGCATTTTCTCCTGATTCATCTTCAACGCCGTTTTAAGAGCATTTAACTTCATTTTAAGAACATCCAATTGTCTTTTAACAGCATCTAGCTCTTTGTTTTCTTTAGAGTTTTCTTGTAAATTTTACTTTACTTCATTTTCTAAATTGATTTTAAGAGTTTTCATTTTATCAACTTTTTGATTAAGTGAGTTTACTTCATTTATTATTCTATTCATCTTTTTCATTTGTTGAGTAATTTTAGAACTTAATTCATCAACACTTTTTTGGAATGTAGTTTGTAACTGCTTTAAATTTTCTTTAATTCTTTCAGGTAGTTTTTCTATTTCATCTTCTAATTGTTCTTTCAATTGTTGTATCTGATGTTTATTTTTAATGACTGCAGATTTTAAATTTATAGAAAGTAATATTAAAATTTTTGATTGTTCTGAAATCTTTTTAAAAAGTTTTGCTATGTCTGCTTCTAGCTCTCTATCCTTTTTATCAAGTTTTAATAATTTTTCGTTTAATGATTTGTCATTAAGATTAAGCAACTTTAATTCGTTCATCAGTTGAACCAAAACATCGTTTATATATTTTTCTTTTAAGTCATTGATTTGTGTATCAACATATTGTTTATTTGTTAACTCTGTATTTTGTTGCGGAAGAATAGAAAGATGCAATGGACCAGATAAAACGTCTCCAGTTTTCATGATATAATTTTCTATTTCTATTTCTAATTCACGATTATTCGGGATATATACACCTCCACCAACATTTGGTAACATCATTTTTTAACAATAAAAAAATAAAATTTTTTCTAATAAAAGTAAAAAAATGGAAAAAACAAATTTAAAAAAATTATATTCGCCCGCATCATCCTGTTCTTCTTATTCGACGGGATCAACGGGATTTGAAAATAAATGTTTTGATAATATTAATACTAATAATCCATGTATAGATGTAAATATTTTACTTGAATTACAAGCCGAAATATTTAGAGAACAGACTAAAGGTTTACCTTCTATAGAAACTAATTATTGTTTATTTCCAGGTGATCCATTTATTAAATTTATGGATATAGTAAGTAAATATAATGATGTGGCTTATGTTGAATTAAACAAAGAAAATATGGTTATAATAGGTCATAATAATGTTTATGGTTTTATTAGAGCGGTGTTACCAATTAGTAATACTGATTGGATAGAAACTAAAATTATCAATTATATCAATATTAAAGAATTAGTTAAAAAATTAAAATCGTTTTCAAAGGAAAAAATTAGATTATTTGTTGATGAACAAAACCAATATAATATTCATATCTAGAGTAAAGAACATAACGAAGAATTATTATGCCAAGTATATTATAGAGGAACAATTTATAAACAAGAAACATTAGAAATGCCACAAAGATATGATGATGATACATATATAGGATTATACTCAAACTTAAATATCAATTTGCTAAAATCTTACATAAATGGTTTAGTTCAACAAGAGAAGATTTATATGTGGACAACAATTTATACTATTAACAAAGACCATAATCATAATTATAATAATTTTAAAGAATCTTATAATAATAATTTTAAAGAATCTTATAATAATAATAGTGAAAATAATATAGATGATGATAATATAAATGATGATTCTGAAACATCTGAAAAAGTTGTAAATGGTAAAAAAGATTACAAAAATATTAGTAATTACAAAAATTTAAGTGAAGATAACTTTATATCTCATACTGACGTACATGATATTAATACTACATATAATCAAAATTTGTCTAAATTTCATTTTCTTACAATTGAAAATAATAATGATGGTATAGTTGAAGATACTGTTAGACAACTATGTGTCGGGTCTACAAAATTTAAATTAGGATTTACATCTAATCAATTTAAAATTTTATCATCTTTAATAAAAACTAAAAGTGATTCAGATTATAGTGGTGTTATTAAATTTTCCAAAAGAGATCAAAGACCAGTATTTTTCTCTATTATATTATTATCAAATAAATATAATTTAGAATTAGATATTCCCATCAGGGAATGGTATCCTATACCAAAAAGTGTAATTTATGATGTTGAAGAATCAATTTATGATGATGATGAAGAATCAATAGTTAGTGAAAATAAATTTAAATTATCTTTTGATAAAACGTTATGTGATAAAACTTAATATGATGAAACTTAATGTGATAAAACTTAATGTGATAAAGAAAATAAGATAACTTAAGAACGTGAAATATATAATAATATATAATAACTCCCAAGACCTTGATATTAGAATGTTTATATCTAAAATTAAAACACAATTTTTTCTTTAAAAAATAAAAAAATGGAAAATACCAAGTTTTATTGTAACTTATGCAAAAAAAAGTTGCAAAAAAAAAGAAGTTATCAATCTCATTTACAAAGTAAATTGCATTTACAAAATATAGATCGAGTTGATGAAGGAAATATATCAAAATTAAATAATTATATAAACTATCTAGAAACATTACCTACTGATATAAAAGTTAAAAAAATATTTGATGATTATTCATATTCAGAATATAAAAAGTTTTTAATAGTGAAGATGAGTCCATACCAGATGGAAGATATTTATTTAGCGATACTGATGAATTTAACGAAATAGATTAATTTGATGAAGCTGAACGAACCGAAGGTTCTAGGGCTTCGTCCATAACAGATATAAAATATTTATTTAATGAATCTGTACGAACCGAATGATCTAGGGCTTCGCCCGTTGAACATAATGAAACCGATGAAACTTTTTGTAATGTATTAACAAACTTTTTCAAAATATTTAAGAAATCTTACAAATGTTCTATGAATGTAGAATTACTTTATACAGAAAATGAACGTGATGGAATTCCTGAAGAAATAATAAAAGGACATTTTACAAATTCACAAGAAATTCATAATCTAAATGATATACAACCCATATTTGAACAAATGATACTTAAATTAGAAAATTGTATAATTGAAGCCCAGTTACGTGAATCTGGTTGGAGATTTGTTAAAATACTATCTAAGAAAATAGTAATTGATAAATATGAAAATAATACTGGTGGTAGTTATGTTCCTTTGCCTTTCAGTTCACCACAAATAATCAACATAAAAAATGAAGATGATTATTGTTTTCTGTGGAGTATTATAGCACATTTACATCCTGCAAAATATCATAAAGAAAGACTAAGTCATTACAATAAAGAAGAATACATAAATGAATTTGGTCTCTCTGATGGCTTAGATGAATTTCCATATGATTATAATAGGTTAATAAAGTTTCATAAAAAGAATAAAAATTTAATAGAAGTAAATGTTTTTGAATTAAATGTGAATTATGTTTCTATTGGTAATATTACTCCATTTTACTCAGATTCAAAAAAAATTTATTTGAATAATAAAAATTTATGTCAATCAGAAATAGTATATAATGATAGAGGAAATTACATGCATCAAAATATTTTTTACCAAGGAAATATAATATGTACTTAAAAGTTTGAGATTGTTAAAACATTATCACCAATAATGATTAATCATAATAATTATAAGGGACGTAATTATAATTATGATTCCGATTATCCATCTTTATCTTTAGAATATCAACAAAACATACAAAATTTACATGAAATTTTACAAAAATGTAAAACAGATTGTCAACAACAAACAAAAATATTAGTACAAGAATATGGCCATAAATATCAAAATAAGATAGAAACGATACAAAAATTAAATGAGGACAATAAAGAATTAAATAATGAAGAAAATGAAACCAATCAAAAAATAAATAAATGTTTAAAAAAATGTCAACAATAATATAAAGAACAATATGATAAAGAATATAGTTATCAGTTACAAATATCAAATCAAAAGTTTCATCGAAATACATTTAATCTTACAAAAGAAATTGATGAAACACATGAAATATATACAAAGATAAATTTGAAAAATTAAAACAAACAAAGCAACCAGCACAAGCGAATATAGTATATTATCAGGGTCATTTTATATTGTGTAAGGATGTTTCTATATGTACAAAAACTTCAGATAATACAAATTTTCCTTGTCTTCAATGTATGACAAGTTTTAGAACTTTAGAAGAAATGAATAGACATTTGGAGAATTGTCAACAAAATGAAGCAGTCAGAAACACATTTCCAAAAGATGATTATTTAGAATATAATAAATGGTATTTTAAAAATAAAGTACCCTTTACTATTTATTGTGATTTTGAAGCATATAATGTTAATATGACACAAAATTCTAAAAATGATAATTCTGAAAATGATAATTATGAAAAAAGTGCACCTGAAAAAAGTAAAGAAAAATATTTATTTGAACAAAAACCATTATGTTGGGGAATGTACATTCATTCAAATTATTCTGAATTATTTTAATCAGAATATTATCAATAATATGGTGAAGATAGTTCAGAAATGTTTACAAAGAAAGTAGAGGATTTACAAAATTATTTTTCACAATTGCTTGAAACAAATATACCAATGATGCCATTAACAGAAAAAGAAAAATTAAATTTTATTAATGAAACAAAATGTTTTTACTGTGGAAAAGAATTTCCAAAAATTATAAAAATGGCAAATATATTGATAAGCGAAGCGACGGCTCTGCCGACAAAGTAAAAGATCATGATCATCTAAATGGATTATATAGAGGTGCAGCACATAATTCTTGTAATCTTAATGCTAATAAATTTAAATATAACTTTGTTCCTCTATATTTCTATAATGGTTCTAAATATGATTTCCATTTAACCCATTTACGCCCGAAATTTTTCTGTCATGGATTTCTTTTGCTATCAAGATATATTCACCCAATAGTGCATAGAAGTCGAACTATGGCGTTTACTTTCCACTTTTGTTTAAGCAACATAGATATACGATGCTGTTCCCAATGGGAACATTGGGCATATACACTATCATTAAGTTTATTATTTACAATTCTGATTCTGGTTTAAATTTTCATGCTAGTAGATTATGTATAAATGTAGAAATTAGAAATACTTTATTGACCCAGTTTCAATTAAGTTCCTTATAAACTTCACAAATGAAAATCGGCAAAGCAAAATTAATTCCATTGAATGCAGTATTTATTTTCTTTTATCGGTGATTGTATTGTCCAAAACACATGACATTTTCATGTAGCAACACTTGGGATGATTGACATTGCTTTCACGTATTTTTTCTGCAAATAATGCATCGACCTTGTTTGAAAGCAGAACCTGATATGTGCTCATTTATATTACTAGCTCTAGGTAAAATTGCACTCATTCTTCGTTTTCCAGGCCTATTTGGGGCGTTCAGCGGCAACTTTTTTACAGCTTCATTAACAATCATTCTCATGAAATCAAGCTGACTGATAGGATGACCTAGTGCCACGTATGTTTTGAACGCCGCTACTTGTAACATGCGAATGCAATTAATCAATGGAGCCCAATACCATTTCTTGCCTCCAATACAAGGTCGAAGATTAGACAAATACCCATCCAGCAAATCGACACCGCCCATGTGGCGATTGTATGTATCAATCATGGACGGTTGATCCACAACAATTTTCTCAGCTTGTCCTTTCACTCGTCGATTTGTTTCCAATAATGGCATGCACCTAGTAATTACTTGCAATCGTTACCGCTCGATTATCATTGTATCGCACAACACACAGATCTTTAGATGAATATGCCACGTAATTTCCACGCTCTTTCTTTTCTGTTTCTTTTACACTCGGAAGCGGACAATTTTGGATGCGGTTATTTCGCAAAGTTCCGATTGCTTTTCTGGACTCACGTTTCAGCTCTTCTAACAGAGGAAGCGAACAGAACAAGTTTTCAAATAGTAGAACATGGTCCTCTGGGTCGGGAATATGTTGCGCACAATTTCTGACAACATGAGTTCCAAGGGGAACATCGGAAGTATTGTCACCTTTTCCGCCATACGGAAAAAAATGTATTGGAGTGCCATCATCCGCCGCCAACACCCAGTTTTGAAAACCAAAACGTATGGGTTTCTCTTTATGATACATTTTGCATCTATGGTGACCAAAATAAGGAACGATCTGCTCGTCGATGGAAAGATATTTAGAGTTTATACCGAACTGTTTCAGTTTCTCATTGACAAGATCAATCAGAGGTCGTAGTTTGGCCCACCTATCAGTCAAACAAAGATCATTGTTATCCACAACATGAAGAAAAGACTTTACTTGCTCAAATTCGTTGCGAGACATCAGCTGGGAAATAAGAGGACAGTTCACATCGTCATCCTTACTCCAGTACAGACGTGACTGTGGTCGTTGGTTGTATGCAGATATCGACGTTATAATCGTCAAAAAACTCCACAGCTTTGTCGGTGTTAGCTCAAAAGAATGAAAGTTTTTCACTTCTCTGGCATAAATGTTCGTGTTTTCAATAAATAGCTTTTCCACTTCTGAGTCGAAGAATAATTTGTAAATTTCGATGGCACTTTTGTTGGATAATACAGGATATTGGTTGGAAAGATGAGGTATCGGGACACCTAGCGAAATATCCTGCAGTTCACTGTCACCATTCTTCCAATTTCCTTTCGGCCAATATTTCTTTCGATATTCGGATTTTGTTGACTTTATGCGACGAGATTCTGATGACTTTGCAATTTCCAGAGTTGATGACACGTCTTTTGGTAATTGATCTTCTTCAGCTTCAACCTCTTCGTCAGTAGCATCACCATTACCATTAATAAATAATAGTGTCATATTCATCGTCGCTTTGTTCGAGAATGGCTTGAACAGCGTCGTCTAGCTTCATAAATTTACGTCTTGTCATTATGGTGCCACGAAACACAATAACAAAATCACGACGCGGGAAATATGACAGCTCAAATACAAAGAAAGGTGAATGTGAAGCCTGCTAGCTCGACTGAAAATTTGAATCCTGAAATGTCTATGATCAGTACAAATTTATCGAAGGTGATTCTTTCAATGTATGTGAATTGTCTGGTATCCAGTACAAATAAGTTGTTTTCAAAAGCTGCACAGCCATAGATAGACGAGTTTCTAATCATTCAATGACTCATAGTCCAATAGTCTTCAAAGGACGCAAATTAGATCAAGATTAAATGAGATCAAATCAAGACATATAAGCGCTATCTTATTTTTGTCGGAAGAATAAATTTAATTATGTTGACAATTTATGAAAAATAAAACGTTACTTGTGCTCTAAATTGTAACATAATCGTAGAAAAGGTCAATGGAATGTCTGCTTCAAATGTTAGAAAGGTTCGAATCTGACATCCAAAAATAATGGTAATGCCCAATGTTCCCTTCGGGAACATCAAAATAATTTCTTCGTGTAGATATTGCTGGTTTCAACTGAAATGCAAGTTAGATGTCTACAATTTTAATTGAGTGACTGACAATATCAAGCCAAAAAAAAATAACTGTCTATCAACAGTAATTCAATAAAAATTCGGGTTCTTTGATAGCTGCTATCTAACTTGAAAAATGCAGAAGTGAAAATTGGTTATTTTATCTACCTTAACAGACCTGAATATGTTCGTAGATGCTTGTAATCGTTTTCAAACAAGTTGAACAAGTTGTATAGGAAGAAAATTCCAGTATAAAAGCTAAGTGAAAATTTTAATTACGTTTTGAAGCAAATGTTCCCAATGGGAACATTGGGCGAAAATGGGTTAATAATGAAAGATTTATTTTCATCTGAAAAATTACAACAACAACAAATAAATGTACTATGTAAAACAGAAGAAGAATATTTTTCAATGCAATTAGGTTGTATTAGAATTTTAGATGCATTTAGATTTTTTACTCCTTATTCATTAGATGTTATGGGAAAAACTTTGAAACCTGAACAATGTAAAATATTAAATAAATATAATTTAAAACCTTTAAAAGGAATATTTCCGTATGAATATATAACTGGAGACAAAGCCTGCGGTTCACAGTCGAAGACTGATATAAATAGATTAAATGAAATAATGGAAGAAAAACAACTTCCTCCAATAAATAAATTTAAATCAACATTAAAACAATCACAATTATCTGAAGAAGATTATGCAGAGGCTGAAAAGAATTGGAGAGAGTTAAATTGCAGAACAATGTACGATTATACAATGAAATATCTTAAGATAGATGTGTTAGTACTAGCTGATCTATTTGAAAACTTTCGTGATATGTGTTTAGAATATTACGGAATAGATCCATGTTATTGTTATTCTACACCAGGTTTAACATGGTTAGCAGGATTAAAACATACTGGTGTTAAACTTAAACATTATAAAGAAAATACATATGATAAATAATTATTTTTTGAATCTGGAATTAGAGGTGGAGTTTCATCAGTTTTAGGTAATAGATATGTTAAGTGTTATAATAAAAAAGTAAATCCTGATGATTATGGAAATAATGAAACCTTTATCTCCAGAAGAAAGCGATCATTTTATAAAATTGTTTAATCAAAATATAGAAGGACTTATATCAAATGAAGAGAGTCAAGCGGCAGTTAATGAATACATGAGAGAAAACTATTTGTTATATTATGATTTTAATAGCTTATATTCTTCTTGCATGATACAAGAATTACCAACAGGTGAAATGTCATGGTGTAATATTCTAGATTATCAAAAAACATATGATGGAAATTATAATCATGGTTATATATATGAAGTTGATTTAGTATATCCTGATCAAATAAAAGATAAAACAAAATATTTTCCTTTCTGTCCCGAAAACAAAATTCCCAATATAGAAGATTTTTCAGATTATCAAAAATCTTTAATTCCTTAGAAATACAGACCAACAAAAAAACTTATGTTAACACAAAGCAATAAAGGAAAGTATGTTGTTGAAGGAAGAATGCTAGATTGGTATTTAGATCATGGAATGATTCTTTTAAAAATTCACCGGAAACTAGTGTATAGAAAATCTAAGTGGTTAAAAGATTATATAGAGTTCAATATTGAAAAACGTAAAATAGCTAAAAGAAATAAAGATGATTTTGGAAATGTGTTCTTCAAATTAATGAATAATGCATTTTATGGTAAAACTTTAGAAAATGTGCGTAATAGACAAAATATTGAAACAGTTTGTGATAGAGATAGGTTTCAAAATTTAACAAGGAAACCTACATATAAAAGAACTACTAAATTTAGTGATGAACTATCTGCTGTACATTTACGTCGAATCAGCGTAAAACATGATAAGTTTAATTTTATTGGATTCACTATATTAGAATTAGCTAAACTATTTATGTATAGATTTATATATGATTATTTAGCACCTGCTTATGGCAAAAACTATAAATTACACTTTACAGATACCGATTCTGTTTTCTTAGAATTAACAATACCGTATAATTCTTCACTTGATGAAGAAATTAATAAAATAAAAGATATCATTCATCCTTCTGATTTATGTAAAGTAAAAGATGAACTCGAAGGAAATGAAGATTTCATAACAGAAGCTATATTTTTAAAATCTAAATGTTATTGTTATAACACAACCAATAATATTAAAACACATAAAACATTAAAAGGAATTTCAAAGGCATCAGTGGCTAATCAAATAACATTTCAAGATTATAAAAATGTATTATTTAATAATGAAATAAAAACAGCATGTAATTGTAGACTTAATTCAAAGAAACATAAAATGTATTTAAAAGAAGAACATAAATTAGCATTAGATCCATTTGATGATAAAAGAAAAAATTTACCTGATGGAATAACTACTGAACCTTTTTAATTTTCTAATTTCTAAGATAGACAAATTTGATATATACATAAAATAAAAAAAAAAAAAATATTATAACACTATATTTGTATATTTTTATCACTCGGCAAACAAATGTTCTATAACTCTATCATGAATTTTTTTATCAATATTAATTGTAATGAAGCCATAATCTTTTGAATAAGCATTGTTACACGATTGTTTAAATTCATCTTTATTTCTTACGCATAAATCTCCTAACAAATCACTTAAGTTTCTTGCATTTATTTCAAATAGTATAAATATATTTGCATTCTTTCTAATAACACTTCCGTCTAATGAATACATACTTTGTGTTAAATAAAAAACACTACAGTTATTATGTCTACCTCTTGTGAAATAATTTCTCTGAACTGACTGATTTCTGTCATTAACACAATCATCAAAAATTACACAATGTTTCATTGTTTTATCTAGTTTACTAGGATCTTGCATATTTCCACTATCATCTATTACTTGTATCTTTATGTGTTATTTTTTATCAATTCTACTAACTGATTATTTTTTGCTGCTTCTTCATACCACGAACTTATTTCTTCTTCATCTTCAGATTTTTCATATTCTTCGAATAGGGAAGCAATTCCTGTTTTTTAAGATTATTTTCAAATCCATATTTTAAAAATTGATAGACGGGTTGTTCTGCCGTTGTTGTATAAATTATAAGATTGTTATAATCCAAAAAATTTGGAGTCGTTAAAATTTTAAATAATGGATACGTTTTTCCACAACCTGATCTTCCGCAAATAACTGACAAAACTTTATTAGATAAATTTGGATGATGATTAAATTTGAGTTTTTTTTATTTAATGGGGACACTTCACTCATTTTTTAATAAAAAAATTTATTTTTATTTTTTGTTTTTAAAGAAGAAGAATATGAAGAAGAATAATAAGAAGAAGAAAATTAAACTTCTCTAGCTTCGCGTGGGAGTTTATACTTCTCGAACCAAAAGATCTATCATAATCTCTTCGCCTCCAAAATTTATTTCTTGTCCTTTCTCATCAGTGATTTTTATGTTAATGTTGTTAATAGTTTTTCTTGTAATAATAAATATATTAATGTTTGGGGAAATACATTTAACCTATAACCAATGGGTACAGTAAAAGCTGGAGAACTGAATATTAAATTTGATATTTTACCATCTATATATCCTCCTTCAATAATGTCACAATGTACAACAATTGAATTTATTTCAGTTATTTTTGGAATCTTCTCACCTAAATGATAACCTTGACTATAGGTTTGTTTATTAAATCCTAATAGCTTTGACAATGGTCTATCATGATTAAAATCAACTTGATGATTTTCGTCTAAAGTAAGAGAAAATTTATTAACTGCCGGTTCAACTGCAAAATGTAATTGTTTCGTATCTTTAAATGGTATACCTAAATGTCTCTTAATTTCATTTGATATTTATTCAACTTCGTAAGAACCAGGAATTAAAGTTAGTATTTTCCACGTTTTGCCTTTATCAGTAGAATATCTAAATTGATAATTCACATCTTTGATAACGTTTTCAATAGTGTTAAATGTGGAGAAACTTGTCAATGCAATTTAATAATTTTTATTTTGTTCCAAATGTAGAATGGGTTCTAAATTACAAGTGTGTGATGAAGTAGTTGTTATAATTTTTAACGTCGTACTAAATTTTGATGAACCCAAAATCTCTGTCAAATTTTCTAAATGATTATTAATTTTGTCAAAATCTACTGATGATAATTCTCTCGAAGACATTTTTTAACTAGAAAATATGAATAAATATTATAGATAAAAATTAGAAACAACATATGTCAGCTACGGGCGAAGCCCTACAGCCTTCGGTTCGTTATACTTTTACAATCCTCTTCATTTAGAATCTTCTTTTCTAACAGTCTTTTCAATATAGCATGAATTTCATTGAAACTAGAATTATGTCCTTCTTTTATTGCAGATATTAAAATATTTAATCTATTTAGTAATTCTTGTGGATCATCTGGTAAAAATACAGTTGTCTCTGTTTTAAAACCTTTTCCTACGTTAACTCCCGTTGATAATAAATTTTCTAATTCTCTATAACGTTTAAGAGTTTTTCCTGCTTTAACTCTATCTAACATAGCTTTATATTTTATGAGATCTTCTACAGCATAATTATTTAAATCTGCTCCTCTTAAAAGATCAACAAAATTTCTATCTAAATTAGAAGGATATTTATCTGGTGAAAAAATTAAACCTCGAAAAGGTTGTGGAAATATTTCTTTTTGTCCGAGATAAAATCTAGGTATTGTTTTTCCATCTATAAATGAAATAGAATGTTCAAATTGCATAGATTTTGGTAATTTCTTATTAATGTTTGATTCTAGTAATTCATAGTCATCTAATATAGTTTTGTGCTCTGGATCTGTTATATTAATTTGTTTATCATTATTTGTAAGTTCTTTTTCAAGAGTTTTAAATGGTTTCATAGTTTTCTCAAAATCAGTTTTTACTTGCTCGGTTTGCTGCATTTTTTCAAACATATCAGATTGAATACCAGCTTTTATCATTCTATGTTGAAGATGATTTTCTTTCATAATATTTTTTTGTTTTATTAACTCTTCTAATTGTTTTATTCTTTTAAAATTATCAGCTCTAATTTTATCCATTTTTAAAATATAATATTTGAATTTTGTGGTAACATTGGAATACAACAAAAACATTTTACTGAACAAAGTATTTTTTTATTGCTTTGTTGTCTGACATCTTTTCGTTTTAAGTTTTGTTTAATAAAGTTTTGCTTAAATTTTCGCTTAAAGTTTTTAGCTCTAAAATTTTATCATAGTTTATAAAAAAAATTTGTCATTTTCTTTATTAGAAATTTTACCATCACTCGAAATTTTGCCATCCTGTTTATTCTTATCATCAACTTTTTCTGACTGTAATTGAAATGATATTTGATTTACTTCGTTAGCTATTTGATCAAATTTTTCAATCTCATCTAACGTAATAACATTATCATCACATACTCTTTGAAAGTAGTAATGTATTTTATCATAGACTTCTTTAATAAGTAAGTGCTTAGTTTTTAATGATTTTCGTTTCTTAGTTATTAAAGATTTATCTAACATTGTAACAAGTGAAGTTGCAAAAACACCCGTACCTGTTAAAGCTGTAGCAACTGCTGGAATTACTAAAACACCTGAAGATATAACAATTGTTAAAGCACCTAAACTTATTGTTAAGAACATGCCAATACCTTGTGTTACATTCTTAACATTAGACCATCTCTTTCTTAATTTTTTATAATGCTCTAATCTTAATAATAATTGAGATTCCTTATCTTTCATATAACGTACTCTATCTTTATGTTTTTCTTTTATTCAATTCACTTATTAACAAGAGTGCGTTACAGAAAACTCCCCAAGTTTAGGTCGATGCTTTCTTAAAAGTTAAGTAAAAAGTTTAACAGGTCAGACGGGCCTTCGGCGTCCAGCGCCTTCGAAACGGTCGATGGTAACCGTTTTCGAAGGCGCTGGACGCCGAAGGCCCATCTGACCTGCTAAACTTTTTACTTAACTTTTAAGAAAGCATCGACCTAAACTTGGGGAGTTTTCTGTAACGCACTCTTGTTAATCAAAATGATCTCCCGACGACTAGTCAACTATGTGGAATTCACTTATTTTTAACTGTGATAACGAAGGATATATTCTTGCGGTTTCTTCCACTTTTGTTTCTTCCATTTTTAAAGAAATATTATTAGACACATAATTTTAGTTATCTCATATTTTAAAAACCTGAAAAATGGATAAAATTCATGAATTTGAAATTCTCAACTTTTATGATTTTCGGTGTCCTGGAACGGTCATGATTTTGGGGGTGTAAAATGTCATAATCACAAATTTAAGATTCTTAACTTTTATGATTCTTTCGGTGTCCTGGAACGGTCATGATTTTGGGGGTGTAAAACGATCTTAATCACAAATTTGAAATTCTCAACTTTTATGATTTTCGGTGCCCTGGAATGGTCATGATTTTGAGGATGAAAATTGTAATTCTCAAATTTTGAGATTCTTAACTTTTCTGATTTTTTCGGTGTCCTGGAACGTTCATGATTTTGGGAGTAAAATGTCATAATCACAAATTTGAGATTTTGAAAAATTTGAAAAACTGGGTATTTTTAAAGACGCCTAAATTTATGAATTTAGGTCTTCATAACCTGAAAAAATGACCAAAATTCATGAATTTATGTCGTTTTTAAAGATACCGATTTTTCAGAAAATGGTACTTTTTAAATGGACAAAATTTATGAATTTAGGTCTTAAAAACCTGAAAAAGGGTTAAAATTCATGAATTTATGTCGTTTTTAAAGATACTATTTTTTTGAATTTTATGGTGTCCTGGAACGGTCTTTTTCCCATTACTCACTTCACGAGGAAATGAAAATTAACCGCAATCCGCCTAGCGTTCCTATCAGAGAACTTGGAATCAATTCTGAAATTATTCACATTTTCCTTGTTAAAGCCTCTACTGACGACCGTTTTCAATAAATTTGAGCAATCAATATTGAAAAGACGTTCAAATCAAAAATTTCGCTAGTCAATATT
Organism: Prostheceraeus crozeri; assembly: GCA_907163375.1. Taxonomy (NCBI): domain Eukaryota; kingdom Metazoa; phylum Platyhelminthes; order Polycladida; family Euryleptidae; genus Prostheceraeus; species Prostheceraeus crozeri. The sequence continues at coordinate 357,050 of CAJQUW010003791.1, forward strand.
CTATTTAAATTTGTATTTTTCATATATTTATTTCATTCTTCTGTATAATAATTATTTCTCATTTCATTCACACTATTTTAATATTCAACCATTTAGTAAGTGACGTAATAGAAATCGGATGGAATTTAGCACACAGAACATTCAGCTAGCTGCCATTAAAAGATGAAAATGAAGTCTAATGAGATGTTGTGAAAGGCGAAAGTTTTCAGTTTAGATAAGTAACTCTGGCATCGCATTCTATTATTTGACAGAAATTACAAAGAGAACGAAATCGTGTTTTTAAGACAAATAGTGTTTAAAACATGCATGTATTTTATCTAGACATTTGATATAAGCACACTACTGTCCTATTCCAATCACAGTCCCACAGAATTCCCACTCCAGCTAGGAAACGTGGTAATAAACAAATGAACAATAACATTGTGTACATCAATAATGAAAGGAGAGTGGTGATATTACAAACAAGGATCATCAACATACAGTGCAGTTCAGTTAAATGTAAATAGACGAAGTATATTTGCTGTTCAAGCTGAGTCACTTGGTCCAACCGCTCCTGAGATGCAGCAGCAGCAGCATATTGACTTCATCTTTCTGACAAATTCCTCTCGATAAACACGCGAAAAAAGGATGTAAAATATAAAATTTGTGGAATGGTTGACTAAGAGAAGCAACATCGAAGTCAAATGCACAATATAAGCTTTCTCAGCACAAAAGAAGTCTAAAACAGCTCGTATTATAAACACAGCCATATGAATGACAAAGAACACCACTCCTGTTATTATTATCAAAGGAAGTTGCCTTTTTTCCTTGTTCGTCATTTCATCGACATTTTCGCTCCCACCGGCCATTGATATTCTCCAAGCAATTTGCCTTTTCCATTTAATGGCAATAAGTATGTTGAATGCTCCAACTAATATTGCCGGTAGAAGCATCATGACAAATTTCTCTGTGAAGGCATAGATTCCCGTTTTATATAGGAAATATGCAGGTGATGTGTTTGAGGGCACTATACATATGAATGTATCATTTTTTACTTCAATCAGCATTTTGTTCAATTTTTCACGAATCTCCGGATCGATATCTTCATTCAACTCAGCTCTTATCGCGTCACGTTTCGACACAAAAGAGTGTTTATAAGCTATAGGAAAATGTCTCAAAATCTCTAGTATCACTAATATAAGAAAAATCAAGAATGTTTTACCTTTTGTAAGCATGTGTCTTGCCTTGGTCGGAAAATACATGAGAAAGAATCGCTCAGAAGTCAGAAGAACAACCAACCATCTGGATAAGGTCGGTGTAAGGGACCCATATGCCATCAGTGCACAGCCCACTGCAGAATCACCAAGTATATCGTGTCCGTACCAACCATGCCATAAATGTATACTGGAATCAATCCAAACTGTTAGCCCTTCCGCGATAGACAGACAAAACAACAGGAACGGTAAGCGGTCGGCTGTTGAAGCTCTCAGAGAATCGGTCGAAATGTACCTCCAAAACCCTGCACGTGTCACCAACATGATCAAAATCCAATTGATTGTTCCGACAATCAAAACAATCAGAGATAGGTACTTTTTAATGAAGCCATCAAGGGAACGATAGTAAATATTTTCTTCTGCTGTGCACTGCTTGTCCATCTTGACAAGCAATTAGTAAGGGAATCTTCCTCTCAAGTGTTTATAATAGAGAAAAGACATTCAATAGCATTTGCAAATTGTTGATTTGTTGAAGCTCTTATAGTTGATAAGAGGAAATACAGCCAATGACCAAGTAGAGAGGTCGGAAAATTCACTCACTTAAATACAGTCAATGAAGTTTGGATAAAATATTTTAGTTTTCAGTTGGATTTGAGCTTCTTAGTGAATTCTGTGAACAAAATTATTGTTTAGTGGAAAGCTCTTCCAACACTGTTTGAATATTGCAATATATTCGGTGGCTCATAAGTCACCGAGTCCATTCTTTTGGCAGTTCTCATACTTGACTTACTATCACCTCAAAGACAGTGGAAGATGGATGACATAATGATTGCTGCACCTCATGCTAGGAGACCTGGCGAGTAAAACTATTCCTCTCGCCAAAATCATTATTGTATTGCGTGTGAATAGAGAAGGCGCTAGACGAGTTTATTGCAGTCCTCATGCGAATGTTATTCCTAAACAACGTTCTGTAGCAATGCAGTATTTACTGGACGTGTATGTGGGACTGACTACAATTATGCTGAAGCTGGAATGTATCGGGAACGCATTTGTGGCAATTTATTCAGTGTATATATCATATTTCCAGCAACAATAATTGAGGTGATTGGCACTGTTGCGTGAACAGAACGTGAATTGTACCAAGTGCCTTCAAATGGGAGCTTTCTATTTCACCGACAGGTCTCCCATTCTCATTTGTCATCTACGATGATTTTAGTCTCTTTGCATCACTCATATTGCGAATGGTCAGACACAAATAATACAATAGAAGTAGGAACGCGCAGAGAATAAAATTGCATCGCTTCATGATGAAAATAATGACACGAGGATGCTACTTACATACACTGGAAAGTAACAGTAAGAAAACAAAGGATGATAAATAAAACAAATATCACTGATGCGATGCTTAGTTTTATTGCACGAAGACAGATGTCGAGTCCACCATCAGGCAGTCCTACATATGTACATCTGTATTGACTTCGAAATTTCTCTGAAGTCGGCGGTTGAGTTAATGATGGGTGGTAGTCTAAATGAAAATCGTCATATCGAAATACAGATGGTGGAACAAGGTGGTAGTGACCTCATCAAGGTGGAACTTTTGCACATCATAGAGAAAGCATAAAGAAGAGCAACAATTCAGTATTAATTGCATCGCCAAAGAGATAGCAGTTTCGACTTTCTCTTGTTTACATTAAGAGTGCAACATTTAAAGCTCTAGCGCTCCTGCCTTTCTCAAGTTTCGATTTTATTAAATGAACTCTTGTTGTTGTTGTTGTTGTTGTTGTTGTTGTTGTAGCACCTCATGTGAATTTTGCCTTTTCTCACTGCTTAAGAGAAATTAGCACAGTATTGACTGATCATTTAATGATCAATTTTTTACGATGAATAATTTCTCTATGAAAGTTGTAATAATTACGTTATCAGAAATATTTTATCACAAAAAGCATGAATGAATTGAGTACACAGATAATTGATGCAGAAAATTGACTGTGCATTAGAGTTGGAATTGGTCGGGATGCATCTGACCAGACCTTCACGTCCGGTGATCAAATTTTTGTTCAAGTTTGGCCATTCTTGGAAAATTGTTTAGTTCAATAATTGCCTCTGGCTTCTCAAGAATAAGACAAGTTTTGATGTCCGATATTTCGTATTTTTTAGTCTAGACATGTCATAGTGTTCATCGTGTTATCTCATGTAATCTGCATCAACATTTCATTATTAATTGATCCTTTGACAAAGAAATGCGATGTGTATCTGACCGGACCTTCACGTCCGGTGATCAAACTTCTCTGACCTTTTTTGCCTTCTCTGACCGCTGTTTTAAGCGGCCGATCAACGACTGACCGGTGACAATCATGCGTTAATCTGCAGTCTTTTTACTGAAATGCTCCATACAAATTCATATATTAGGCATGTATGATAGCGATACATTCGAGTCATAAACAAATAGATTTAGTCCTTGATCAAATACTTGCTGTACACTTGCCTTTGATAATGATATCAAAACCCTACTATCAAAAATTCCTATAATAACATGCTATGACTTGAGCTAGAACAATTTAAATTGCAGTAAAATTAAAATATAATTTTGTATTTGTTTACATTTTTGAAACATGTCAGCTGTTCTTGGAATCACAAATAAATATTCGATTTCAAAAGGCTCATCAAATGATTTTATATTCTTCTCGACAATGGTGAATTTAGTCTGTTTTTTTCAAGAGAACTCCACCTGTTGAAAATCAATTTGAGTGTTCTTAGCTCGAGCTTTCGACGGCCATACTGCACGTCATGACTTCATCTTGAAGGCCAAGAGTATGCAGACGAGGTTTCACAAAGACGGCAAGATGCAGAGCCGAACATACCTCTAGGATTAGTACTCGAGAACGCAGAAATGTCGATTGAATAAGATAATAGGCCTATTAAGAGTTAATGATGAGTCATACTGTCATGACTGTGTACAAATGTAGACTATACCTGCAAGTTAGGTCTCACCTCCGTAGACTTTTTGGTATAATTGTGGCTTATCTCCCAAGGTTTACAAAATCGTCTAGGACCCGTCATTTCTATTCAATCACTTTAAAACTTCACGATTTCATACAAATCGGTGAGGTCGTTTTTTAACTAGAAGCGATTGTATGACGTGTGCAAGTAGACGATTGCTGAGTTACACCTCGCACCTGCAAGAAGCGTACGGCAGACTCGTCATTATGTCATGGCAGAGGTCGTTCAACACTACATGTAGGTGATATGCCACGCTCAATTACGCGTAAACTACGCGTAATTGCACATGATCACAACATCCGTGGCTACGCGTGACATTGCTGCAATATCTATCGGCAGTCCTGTTATGTAGACTTTGCGTCTTATGTGTCTGCATGTATCAGAGGCTAAACAATGTGATAGCACCTCAATTTCATGCTCAGGGAAGACAGAACATGGTTAGCGGTTCATCCGTGGTTCAAGCGGCAACGCAGACAACCTTGGAGGACGCGTAAACAATAAACACTCGCCCGCACGTATTCGTAAACATTCCCCATGTTTTGACATCATCAGATCACGTGATTGCTGACTGATGCTGTAGCGAGTATGTACGCGCGTAGAAGAATAAACTATCCTTAACCACGGATGTGGTGGGGTGCTCCGCAATTACTCGTGAATTACGCGTGGCATGTAACCTAGTGAAGCGTCAAGGCCATCAAATTCATTTTGTGTGATTATTACTGACCGATTAAAAGGGATTGTAGTACAGCCATGTACTCGATCAAAAAGGAGTGGTCCTAAGAAAGCATGGGAAAGAACGTACTATTAGCGATAAACAGTTAACATACGTGCACATGCATGTTGATCAGAATGAATTCATTGGGATTCTGACAAAGGTAAATGATTTTAATAATGATAATTCAATCATCAATTACTAGAATGACTAAACCGTTTCACTCTTAACTACTCATACCTTCAATTCATACTACTGCTGAGTGTCAACAAATCCGTATAGATGTCATCGTGTTAATCATCGATGATTTAATGACAAATAAGTATTTTGACTATAATTATTCATTTTTAAAATAGAAAGATTTAAAACTCTATTGGGTACTAAATATTCAAATGATAACTGAAAAATGTAGGCCTACTCGAAAAATACTTGACCTATGAGTTACCTACATGCAACACACATGACTGAAATTAGGAGATGAAAAATCACCGCATTTTATAGATTTTGTATGATAAAGCAAAGAGTGTAGGCTCCTTTGTTGATCCTGCATAGACATTCATTTGCACAACTGATGCTACTTTTTTACAACAGCAAAAGGTTACATGAAGCATAAAATCGAAAATAGGCCTACGTTGTAAGCACTAAAAATATTTAGTTTACCCCATGGACTTATTGGTTATCTCTAGGCATGTTCGGATCCGGATCCGAACATGTCTAGCTATCTCCCCCCACTACATTTTCAATATTGTCTAGAAGAGCGGTTATGATTTATCAATTGCTACAAAACTTCATAGACCTGTAGATATGGGTATCATGCAGCTACAGTTAAAGTTTGATTGAAATTGGATAAGTACTTTACGAACTAGAAGTGGTTCTGTAAATTGCGATATTTCATGACTCGTTCGATTCAACTCTCAATGAGTCGATTACTCATAATATCTAAATGAATAAGGAACTCCATTAGAACATAGCAGCTGCATTACACACATCGAGGAAGGAGGTTGGATACTAAGAGGGCGTGAAAACATTCGGAGTAACAGTCTATAATACACAGCCAAGTGCAAAAACAAAGCATGCGCACACGTTTCATCAGAGCTAGAGTGCTAAGCGCAGAGACAGGACTGCATCGTCCGATCAGAAATTCTGTTGCACTCTACAGAACAGCCTCTAGTTCCTAAAGTACTCATTGGATTTGAATAAAACGTCATTTGTAGCCGCGAAATACTCATGTCTATATGTCTCTGAAGTTTTGTAACAATTGATCAATTATTACAGCTTCTAGACAATTTTGAAAACCTGGGAGGGAGATAGCCCATACGTACCTAGCCTAATAATGGTTATGGTTTCATCTCATGTATATACTGTATATGGGATCCGGATCCGAAGCAAAAAGCCTACATGACTGAAATTAAGCCTGTGAGAAGAGCCTGTGTCGAGTGTATTCAGGGTAGGCTAGACCAACAGTCTATGTATGGCTAGGTCCATGGATTAGGGCATTGGCGTTTTGAGCCGTTTTAATCATCACCGAAGAGGTCTGAAGACATGACGCGTTATAATAGGACCTATATGTCAATTATCTACGCCTTACATGTAGCCTAACAACTTCATGCAGCAAACTTTTATGACCAGTATGCTTGAAAGTCGGTCTAGGGCCTACCTTACACATCGATGTGAAACGAAATCTCGCGGGCATTTCCTCTTTCAAACCCAATGGAAAAACTTCAAGAAATATGTGTATAGGGCCTATGGTCCAAGGATAAGGCCTAGGAGCCTATCGTTGTAGCAGTATCTCTATGCTATTATACGTCAGTATATAGTAGGCCTAATGGCGTATCGTACTGCATCATATTATGATATTCATACCTCTGCATGCATGTCCATACTCATTATAGGACCTATCAATGACGATCGATCGAAGTCTGGACTTCTTTTGTAGGAGCGTCAGCCGAATAACCTGTGATTTGTTGACCTTAGATAAAGATATTATTATCTATGGAAAGTCGGTAATCGTCCGGTTGAGAAATTTCCGCTCGACATTGAAAGTAACTTTTAAATTGGGCAGCATTTATCTAAAGTCGTTGTAAGATAACAATGCAAAAGTAAGAGGAATCAAAGTATTTAACAATATGTATCACTTTTTGGTTCGATCAAAGAGATGGATTCGTCTGTTGCTGTTACTCTAGATGTGACGTGCTTCTATCTCAGCCATTCTCTAAGATGGTAGAAAGAGAGGTGGAAAGATCCGTCTTTCTTTGGCTTACGTGATTGGCCAAGCACGTGCAATGCGTAAGGAAAGTTGCATTAGGGAACACACGAGCTGTCGACGTTGTCAGATTGAAGACGGAACATCTCCCGAGTGAACAGTGCTTATCTTTGACTCAATGTTTCTCGGTGATAAATTCATCAATTAGAAATATCATTCACATCGTTCGACAGTACAACAAACTGCGACAGTACAATACGGGGAAAATATAGCGACATCTACCCACACACCAACCTGAAAATACTTCGAAATGGAGCAGTGAGAAGGCAAAGTAATTCCAACCAACTTTGTCACCTTCTGCTGGTCATACAACGTTAAATATACAAAACAACAACAACAACGGAAAAGTTCGATCTGTATTTTGTGGCCGCAGATACATTCTCTTTGTTGAAGATAATCTATTCAGCGCTACATCATTTACACTTTCGCAACACCAATTGAAGTACATGTCAGCTTCAAGTCTGTATAAAACTAGCGACCAAAACCAACAATGACAAATTGCCCGAGGTATTCCTAAATTAGCGCTGACGCTATTTTTCAGAAGCAAATTTTCACACTGAGCGTCAATTTCTCAAATTAACGGCGTCAACGTATTGTACAACACTGCACACCAGGGTTGGAACCGGCCGGCCGGTTAGTTTAAATAGACCCATGTCGACCGTTGACGACAATCAGTCTCGAATATATTGCCTAGTCAATCATTACAACATTGAAAGCATATAAATGTAACACAATTGAGAGTATCTACGTGTACATGTATACTGTGTGATATAAATATTGCGATCTGTTCTTTAAAAAGTTAAAAAATTAATTACCGGCAACTTATAGATGTAGCTAAAACTCTACTTTATCTTAAATGAAGTATCCAGAATCATATATTCTATATCACTTCAGTTAAATACTTTAAATCAAGTTTGCACGTCGCAGACAAAACAGTTCGCAACACAGCACTCAATCAGTGATCAAACTGTTCATCTCAGAACTTTTAACTCTAGAAAAAATTATTTTATTGAAAAATAATTATGCATTAATGCAATATTAATTATGATAATGCATTATGACAAATTTAGTGTCAATCATATATTATTATATTGGAACTTAGAATTTGTTGACCGTTAAAAGCTTTCTTGTGGAGGTGGGATATACATGTAGAGATACATTATTATTACATCAATGCCCGTTTTGGTCACTATTTTTCATTATCTGTTTTCAACTTGCTTGTGTTTGATTGACTTTGAAAATGCAGTTAGCATTATCACAAATCATAAAGTAGACCTACAACTCATTACACTAGCAAATAGGTCATTATTAGTATTACTGTTCATCGCACAAAGCATGATATCAAAGTGTCAATAATTAACATTGTGTAATATCGCATTGCAATAGATAGCTCTCGCTTTTCCGGAATGGCGGATGGCCTACCATTCACGCATTTCATGTATGCTATGTGGAAATTGAATAAAATCCAATGGCATAAGTTGACCAAATAATGTCTGTCGATCAAAGACTTAAACAACCGGTGTAGAGACGCCAGCCACCGTCCCATCCCTGACCGACCAGTATTTCAAAGCCGGCCACTGACCGGCCGGTTCCAACCCTGCTGCGCACTTAGGCCATATGGAATTTCACCTTTTGGATATTCATCATTTCCTGTTGAACTTATTTAAAAAAATCGGATATCCACTCGTCGCATTTTTGCTGTGGACTTCTCTTAAATTTTACGCACGCTTCTGTGACTTCTTTATGACGCGTTCTCTATGACGATTTAGTCACAAGATAATTTATCATCGTAGAAGATTCTAAACGAAACGAGAAAAAATTGCAATTTCACGGAAACCTATTCTAGTTCATGAAATGCGACCTCAAGCATTTACTCATATCTTTTTATCTTTTGCGTGATATAAGAAAACAAACTTGACCCCCGTCCCCCCTGGCGAATTTTTGGAATATCTTTTATAATAAGCAAACTGTGGTCACAAGACTTCTAGTAACTTTCATTCCATGTATTATGCAACTTTTGACAGAAGGATAAAAAGTTTGGCACAATACTTTTAGCGTGAGAGCTGAAGGATCGGAAACTGAGGTTTTATCTTTTTCCTTCTTCGAATCTAAAGGAATCGTGGCGATCGGAGCATTTTGAAGGAATTCACAGCAATCTGCATGAAGACGCACGACTATTGCCTTATCTCTGCAGGGTATTAAAAATTTCTTTATGCCCACTTAGTAAGTTCCTGCATGTGCCATCGATTTGAATCAGTTTACATTTCTAGCAAACTGACACGCTTAAGCAATCTAACTCTGTGGATCCAGCAACATTGACTTAGATGCATGCATAGACGAGCAGCTGAAATGACAACCAGGATACAGCTGCTGCAGTCCATTCCTGTCTCACCAACTTAAACAAAGCGAAAAGTCTGATTTCTATGGATCTCCACTTGATTAAAGCTCATCGTCATTTATGTTTTACCAGCAAATGACGCTACGCAAAAACTAAATATTTTTACTAATTTTTAGTGTTCTGTGCTGATCATTATAGTACATTTCGCTAATATAATCGGCCGTGTAATGTCAAACACTATGGAAAATATGAAATTGTGGAAATTACTCGCACATTATCTTTCTGTATTATAACAGCATTGTTAAAAGCAGCATTTATATTAACCCTTGCCCACCAGGGGGTTCGCCACACCCCCCAGCGAACTTTTTGAAAATCTTTTAAACCAAGCACGCTGCAGCAAGCAGAAAGATAATAAATTTGGCACAAAACTTTTGGCGTGAGAGCTATTTCAAAATTTGAAAGTTTGGAATATTTAGGCTGATTTCGTTATGTATTCTCTTAAGGATTCTTCCTATTAGCACTTCAAGTGCACAAAATTTTGACAAAACGTGGCGTCACCAATAGATGATCAACCACTAGGTGACATGCCACGCGAAATTCACGCACAACTACGGAACACCCCAAACATCCGTGGTTAAAGACATTCTATTCTTCTACGCGCGTACATACGTGCTGCACCATGAGTATGAAATCACTTCATCTGATACTATGAAAACATGGGGAATGTTTATGAATACGCGCGGGCGAGCGTTTATAGGTTGTGCGCGTCGTCTACGGTTGTCTGCGTTGCCGCTTGAACCACGGATGAACCGCTAACCATGTTCTGTCTTCCCTGAGCATGAAATTGAGGTGCTATCACATTGTTTAGCCTCTCATGCATGCAGACACATGAGACGCAAAGTCTATATAACAGGACTGCCGACAGATGTTGCAGCAATGTCAAGCACAGCCACGGATGTTTAGGGTCATATGTTATTGCGCGTAGTTTACGCGTGAATTACGCATAATTGAGCGTGGAATATCACCTAGTGTACATAAAGGATTCTTCCTATTAAAATAGAGGTATTCACAAATGTAAATTCTTTGAATTTGAAATTATCCTCTTATTATGTATGTATGTTTGAAAATTGAAGTGCAAATTTCAAACATGATATTTTATTATTTTTGTACTTTCTAGCTCTGCAGTCTGCATCTGCAATTATTGAAATATTCAGAATCATGTTGCTTTTAGCTTCAGTGTCTCGATAAAAGTCACCGAATTGGTTTGTTTCTTCATCTGCAGAAACTAAATGAAAAAATGCACGATTTTAGTGACATTTGAGTTGAACTGAAAGTTTGAATTACTTGACCTTTGACCTCATCTAATTCAATGATGTAATCTCAGAGCGACTAATTATCATCGTTTTATTAGCCACCTTAACCGGATCTTTCAATTAGTGTAATGTTTATTAGTTTTTTTTGTCATTTACCATTTCAAGTAGTGATCTAATGGAAATTTGTTAAAAAGTGACGCTCACCTCTGCCTAGGGATGACCTTAGAAATAAAACTGATGCTGTTTTGCTAAATCCCCGTTCAGTGCCTATTCGATTGATGTGTGGTTTGGAAAAATTGGTGCAATGCTTTGGGAGATCAGCACACGGAAAGGCGAAATTCGGAAAAACACCCCACTTATTTTATAGGCACATGAAACAACATGAAACACATGATCAAAAACACACACCCTTATCTTGTCATATTTCTATGGTTTATCTATAGACTCTAAGAAAATCTATTATATCACGAAGACAGGTAGGAAAACGTCGACATTTGAATAAACAATTTTCCCCAATACTGACATGGTTGAAAGGTAGCATTAAATAAATTGCCGCTCTTGCCAACAGCTTTTGCACAAAGTTGCTTCATACAACTTCAAAGTTTCGTCAAACAAAGTTGTTATTGGTTGAAGACCAACTGTAGGCTACCGTCCAAAAGTATTTTCTTTTTACTTTTGATAAATTTATCACAGAAAGGGCATTGGCGAGCATTCTGGCAATCCGAACAAAGAGACACATATAAAGGAAACACTATAAAGTCGACTCTGTTTTTATAGCACATTTTACATTCTAAACTTCTCGATAATTCTCTTGTTTCTCTTCTCAAAGCGTCAGTGTCTCTAAAAGTGCAAGTTTCGAGTGCAGTAGCTAGGTGAGGAATCACTAGATTTGTCTTCTCACTCATTGCATGGAATAGTTCTTCGCTACAGGCGAAGTTTTGACCTGTTTGAAGAATTTTATTTGTGACAAGTTGGTAGAGTTCGGACTTATCCCTTGGAAATTTTAATGATATTCTTAAAGCTTTCGCTTGAATAGATGCAGCGCGTTCTCGCCATTGCTCGCAGAGGTAGAGATGCCCGACATCTCCGGTCTCACTGTCGGTTACCACTTTGAATTGGAAAACGCGAATAAATCCATCAACTTCCAGTTGAAGATAATTGTTATTTTTCAGTGAAAGGAGAAGTTCAAATGGACAACATTTGAATTGGGTATTCAGAAGTTCATCTGGATTTTTGCATTCCGTTTGTACCTTGTGATTAAAGGGACACTTTTCGGGAATTTCATTCATGAGGTCAGTCAGCGAAATTGTTATCTTTACGCGACAGGTTCCGGAGTTGCCAGGTGGTCGTACCAAATGGAAGTTAGCCATCTGAAAACAAGAAGACACATGATGATAAGGCTAAAAAGCACGTTTTCTTACATTCATTGTTCCTGGTTTCTAGATTTTGCATGTATTGACAAATATTTGTTAAAAGAAGCATTCTAAAATGCACGCAAAGAAGCAGCAAGCAGACTGCCAACACACCTGTGACAACAGCTTATTGTGATGTGAGGCAATAAGTATGCGATAAATCACAGGTATCAGGCTCTACACGCTGTAGAAAGTTCGAGTCATAGATTTAGTGTGCGAGTCTCCTAAGGAGACGCATTATATAATTATAATTTATTTCACTCATCCCTGTGCTTTATCTTCTTTTCAGGGATACATTCCAATTCCAATGCTAAAGAACAGGCAATCTTTATGAAAATCTCTATGTATGTGATGCATCAGGTGACATATCAGGTTTTACACGTCGTAAAAAGTCCGAGTCTGAGAACATTAAGTCTATTAACGAAAACTTTCTAAGTGTTAAGATTGATATCTGTGATATGTCACAATTTGAATGCCGGAAGAGCACATTATCGTTTAATTATTGAACGAAACTGTTTACAGTGACATTTTGTCCGAAGACTTCAAGGGCACTTTACATACAAAACGAAAAACAATCGCCAGAAGATACAAAAAATGCGATCCATAGCATGGTGTGGCAGATAGGTCTACATGTAAAGGCAGTGTACACACACATATAGACAGAGAAAGGGAGAGAGAGAAAAAAATGAAAAATTATGAAAAAGAGGAGCGTAGCAGTTCTGCCTTCAGGCGGACTTGAAGGTGGAAAGGGATGGAATTGATTTAAGAGAGGAAGGAAGGGAGTTCCAAACCCGTGCGGCAGCTACAGGAAACGCACGAGTGCCCACAGTCTTGAGGCGAGAAGAGGGCAGCATAAGGTTCGAGGAGGAAGAGGAGCGCAACGAGCGCCTGGATTCGATGGATGAGGAAAGTTGAAGATAAGAATTAAGGTAAGGTGGAGCAAGGCCATGAAGGCATTTGAAAACGATCACGGCAAGACGAAAGTTAATACGGTCACGTATTGGTAGCCATTCGAGGGATAAAAGAGTTGGAGTCACGTGGTCGCGTGCTCGAATGTTTCGGACGAGGCGGCAGGTTGCATTCAGGATGCGTTGAAATTTGGAGAGGGAGTTGTCGGAAGGCCATAGAGAATAGTGGAGCAATAATCGAGTCTGGAGTGGATAACAGAAGTGGCAAGAGTCTTGGCCACAGGCTCAGAGATACACCGTCGGATGGACCACAATTGACGGAGGCCAGAGAAGCACTTTGCCGTAGTGTCGGAGATATGGGGTCGCATTGAAAGGCAGGGGTCAATAAGCACACCAAGATTGCGGAGTTTGCTTGCAGGAGAGAGATTAATGCACTGCTTTAATAAAAGCCTGCACCTAGCGATGACAATTCTGTTTCAACTGCCTGTTCAACTGTCACTCCCTGAAGTGACTTTACAATACTTCTTTGCAAAATATAGCAGCGAGTGCCGCGATACAATGGTTTATAATAAGAAGTTTTCTTTTCTGGCCACAACTGTAATAGTTCAGTGGGAATAAGAGCCTTTTGCCTCACAACGTCTTCTAAAATGTCAAGCTACTGACGCAGCCAATTATCAATAGGGATACTCAGGTTTTGACCGCAACGATTTACTTGCGTATCCACTTTTGGTAAGTATACCGCCGGTGTTTGAAGATAGAGTCGAACACCGTTGTAGCGCACTTGTTGTTTGTAGGTAGGATAGCCGTGAATTACCTTTTCAATTTTCGGATTCCACAGGTCGAGATGTTGAGGATTCAGTGATGCAGCAGTTGGAGTAGGATTCATGGCCATGGCAGTCTGTAACGAAAGAATACCACTAAGTACATTCATGATCATCAGAGAAAAGAAAATCCTTAGCTTAGCAGTGACATATGAGGTGGCCCGCAGGAGGACCTTTTGGGGCGTTCACATGATTTAAAGCTTATCACCAAAGTCTAAGTCTTCGTCATCGTCCAGTAAATTAAATGTCTTGGGCTTAGGACCCGAATTAAGTTTCAATTCCCTAAAAGACTTAAAGGTAAAGCGTCTAGGTGGCGGAGGTGGCGGTGGTGGTAATGGTTCAACAAAATAAGCTTGTACAATCATCGGCCACACACTCTGCTGCGTCTCTCTTCTAAAATGATGGTAGGATTTAGGCCAGACAGTCATGACACTCACTTGTAAATTTGCAAGCAGGATTGAATCAGACAAAATTGAAACGGAGAATGGCTTGAGCAAGTCACACACGCTTTCCAAGTCAAGAGAATGAAATGAAGAGAAAATGGGGATACTCCTGCTTTTATAGTCTCCTGCGAATCCACAGTTGATACTATGAGAGCCAATCAGAGACCTCCGTTTCTCCCCTGACTTCGTTGCGACAGGGAAAAGGAGGCATGCGAACGACTGACTCATGATTGCTTTTCCAAAATCTTGTAGTCAAATCTAGTTTAGCACATTGAGTTGAATATGAATGCGTTTTATGCGACATCTATTCGAGACGCAATTTTCGCCATGTGTCGTTGATAGAAATCTTTGGGATCATGTATCGTCTCTGCAGAATAGGATGCAAAATGAAATACTACACGTTCACTTGCATGTTCATCAGTCGCTTTCTCAAATTCAATCTCTGCAACTAATCGACCTTTCATATCTTTATTTATCAAACTGTCCATGAGCAGTTGGAAAACGAAGTAACCTTTAGCGATAGCAAATTCTACGTCTGCCTTTTCATGATGAAATGAGATGATGTAGTCCCTAATCACAACACGAAGACTTTGTCGATGAAAACGTAGTAAACAAAATTCATTCGTAAACTCTACTGCTTCTGTCATCCTTCTTCTCTTCACTATGGAGACATAGCATGAATGACATTCAGGTGTAAAATGTCACGCTGATTCCAAATCTGGTCTCCGTTTTCCCGTCCGAGGCTTGGTTCACCCGCTAGAGCGATTTTCATAAAAATTCGAACTCAGTCGTTTTTTGGTAATGGACAAAAATCTTAAAGTCACTCTCACATCTAAATGAAGGCAGATAGGAACATGCCATTTCTTCCACTGAATTTGTCTCATTCTCAGCTTTCAAACGAGCTATCACACGACTTTCTCTGATCTCTAGAACCAAAGTTGGAAGTCTCGTTCCAGAGGGGGGGGATGTCAGAACTTTTTCTCTCCGATTGAGCTGGGAAGAAGTTCCTAGACCCAACATTGGCCAAAACGTCCGAATTTGCACTCCGTTTTTACATCCGAGGCCTCCTTCATGTTGAAAGATGGACTTTTTCATCCCAAAACATCCAAACCCTGCCTTTTCCAACTCTGGCGTTTTCCTGCCATTTTCCTCTCTAAACCCAGGAAAATAGGACCAAACTGAGCTTTCCACTGCATTTTTCTCACTCTTAGCTTTCAAATGAGCTATCACACGACTTTCTACGATCTCTAGAATCAAAGTTGGAAGTCTCGTTCCAGAGGGGGGGGGACAAAATTTTTTCTCTCCGATGTCGCTGGAAACAACCTTCCTAACTCAAAATTTCACGTAGATTCCGAATCTGCCCTCCGTTTCACATCCGAAACCTCCTTCATGCCAAATTCCAACCTTTCTCATCCCAAAACGACCAAAACCCGCTTTTTCTCACTCTATCCTTCCCACATTCCACCCCTTGCCGCCTTCCTTCCTTCCTTCCAGAGGGGGGGTAGGGACCAGTTTTCTCCTCTCGGACCCATTCCTCCTAGCACATCCTTGGCCACCTCCCTCTCTTCCTTCCTTCCAGAGGGGGGGGGCTGAGTCAGCATGATGACTCATCGATGACTCATCACTGCACTGCACTGGACTTGATTTTGCCACGGGATTACTACTTTCCTCAGACAACTGTTGTAGTCTTCAGCATTTTGATCCAATGTATCGACGCCCCCCTTGAAAGCGTTATAATCAATAATTATCTGTGGTTTACCGTGATCATTTGTAACTGCAGCTGTTGAATGAGATGATGACATCAAGAGAACATTTCTACTCCTTTTTGGAACGTAGGAGAAGACAATTATCCATAAATATGTCACGACCAGTACGGAAATATGGTTCCACCAATTTCAGAACGCTATCCCTTGCAAGATTTCTATGTGGTTCCTCACCAGGACGACGACCAGTGTAAATGAAACCATTCAATGCGAAATCTGAGGGGGATTCGCATATCCAGTAAAATTTGATTCCATATTTTCTCGGCTTACTCGGCATATATGTCTGGCCTGGAATTTTCCCTCTATATCCAGCAAGTTGCTCGTCAGCAACAATGGAAGCACCAGGAATGTAATGACGACGTAAATTGTTATTTAAAATTTCCCATATCTCAGAAACTGCAGCCTAACGATTCTGTTCTTGTCTTGATGGTCGATTACGATAATTGTCGAATCGTATACAGCGTAAAAGAATTTAAATCTATTCAGTGTCATCGGTAAACGATAGAATGGACGTCTTTCAACAGAATCAAACAGTTCTCTGAGTGAAGTTAGATTAGCGCGGTCAAGGCCAGCACGTAAAATGATAGAAATTCCCCCTTCAATTTCTTCTTGAGTAAAATCTTTGGTATGGTGATAGTCAAATTCAGCACATGCTCTCGTCGAGCATCACGAGCCTTGCGATTTGTTTCACGTAAAACTTTCAGAATAATATCAGCGTCATAAATAAAAGGAAAGCATCTTTTTCAGTTGCAGGATTAGCCGTTACACGAGGTATCTCTGTCAAGTCATTTCTTCGTCGATGTCGTTGTAGAAAAAGTGTATTTGAATATTGAATGCCATTAGCAAGCAAGTCCCCATCACTAAGAGTATCTCTTTCGTAATCACCGTCATCCTCACTATAAGAATCGTTTTCAGAGAACACTTCAATATCATTCAAAACGTCACCATTTGGACCGAAGTCATTATCAATATCGTCTTCGTCGTAGCCACCGGCAATCGTCCCATTATCATCAGAATCTGTATCGGACACGTCATTGGCATCATCATTCAATCCAAGTGTCTCTAGTGCTTGCAGAAAAGTCAAACGTCTTGGCCTGCCGCTCTCCATGTGTGAGAAAAGTATCAGTGATTCATTCGTACGCACAGCGAGGATGTCTATATTGTTGATCGCTTATCTTTTTTGTTTGCGTGTTCGTAAGCTATAGCAAATTGACAAACGTCACATTGTTTTGTCTTCTGATTCGTCTGCTCTTGATGATTTTGTTGTCAATGGCAACATGTAACAAATACTCCACCAGCTTCGATAACAATGAAACAATGTTATGAGTCTGCAAAACCTGCACATTAGATGTTGACAATTTGTCTGCAAAAATGCCGAATAAGTTAATTATTTGATATCTATGAAAGTACTGAGTAAATGTTAAACACTTTCAGTCCAAGGAAAGTATGATAAAATTCATTCATAGCACCGAAGTGTCAAGGCCAGAAAGTGAAAACTGCGCGAATGACAAATAAAACAATTTCTGATTTGACAAACTGTCAACAGAAATACCTATAAGGGTTAAACCATGATAACTCGGTGTCCGGGTTGTATTTTATGCTTTTTGATATGTTCGGTATACATTCTTGCGATTTCCGGGATGCAATTTTTTCGTGAATTTCTATGTGTGCTATCTACATACAGTAGGGGAGGAGTAGGTTAGTTGATGCGCAAGGTTAGTTGATACAGTCGACTTTTCTCACACAAAGTAGCGACTTCGAGGTCATGACGTAGGATGCTTTTGTAGACCTATGTTATTGGTTCTTTGGTGTTAGTGACAACGGCTTATGAAGTAATCACGTGGAAGGAGAATCAACAATCACTTTTTCGCCGCTAGGAGTGAAAATCAGGTGAGTACCCGAACTTCGTGCTATCACATGACTGCAACCAAATATGGCTGCCTCTAATATTTCAAATGACAGTTGCCACTAAGCCCTTGTTTAAAAGTACACACAGCATAGCAATTGGATAACATGCTATTCGTGAGGAGGAGTTCTCTGTGATGACAGTCTGTTGGGTTAGTTGATACAGTGCCGTGCAGGTCAGTTGAGACGCGTATCAACTAACCTCATCTTGCTGCAGCTGTGAGTGAAGCTGGAATTTCGGGTGGGTGTTGCCACAACATAGCTACATAGACTATAACCAAATACCTACATGAACAGGTTCAGGCGATAGTTTAAGACATTCTACATGCTTGCAAATGTTCATTGACCTCATAAAAGCATAAAATAAACGACTTTGCATGACCCAGAAAGATGTCTGCAAATTTGCCTAGGTATGCCTATTCTACAAGTTGTGTGATCAACATAGTTATTCTTCTATAAATTATTTAAAGAGCCACCTTCCTTTTGAATTTAGCATCTGATAATTGCTATGCAAAACTATAAAGATATCTAATATACCTGTGGTAAATAATCATCTTAGTATTGTTTGTTTTTTTCAGAAAAATGCCGCAATTCTATACACGCAAGACCAATCGAGCTACTAGGACCCCCCCACAATCTGCGGAACTAGTTAGTCAGGGTCAATCGATTCATAAGACGGCGACAGATTTTAACATCAATCAAATGACTCTTTATCGGTTCTTGGTGAAATCTGGAAACTCTGAGTCCTTTCCTGAAACTTCTGGGTACGCGGCAGTAGCGAATGGTCATTACGTCTTTCCATCGGACTTAGAAAATGAGCTAGGCGGCCACATAAAACTGTTATCAGACATGTTCTTTGGATTATCTCTGACCAAATGTCGCGAATTGGCCTTCGAGTTCGCTAAAAAGAATAACATTAAGATCCCTCAATCTTGGCATGAAAATGGAAAGGCAGGAATGGCCTGGTGGGCAGGATTCAAGCGAAGACAATCCTTAATCATCCGTTCACCTGAATCTTTAGGTAGGGCTACTGCTTTCAACCGTCACACGTTTGGTGAGTTTTATGACAATTTGACCCGCGATATGGATGAGTTTCATTTCGAGTCGGAAGATATCTATAATTTGAATGAAACGGGTTGCACTACGGTACGGAAACCACGTGCATAGTTTCTGAAAGAGGTCGGAAGCAGGTGGGCTCATTAACATCAGCTGAGAGAGGTGAATTTGGTCACCGTTGTGTACGCAATCAGTGCATCAGGCAACTTCATACCTCCAATGTTTGTCTTCCCGCGAGTACACTTTCGAGACCATTTCGTGCGAGGCGCCCCCCCCCCTGGGAGTGTGGGTCGGGCAAATAGATCAGGTTGGATGAACGAAAGTATCTTTCTGATATACTTGGAACACTTTGTTAGACACACTCGTTGTTCAAAGGACCGCAAAGTTCTACTGATTCTTGACAATCAGGAATCACATGTGTCTCTGGAAACAATCAAGTTTGCACGAAGCAACGGCATTGTCTTGCTAATCATTCCTCCTCATACTTCTCACCGTCTTCAACCGCTTGACAAATCTGTGTACGGACCTTTCAAGAGCGCTTACAACAGTGCAATGGACTCTTAACTCAGGTCCAACCAAGGAAAGACACTGACAATATATGATATTCCTGGTCTCGTTGCTACGGCTCAAATGTCCGCCATTTCACCAAGAAACATCTTGTCAGGTTTTCAGAGCACAGGGATCCACCCATTGAACCGAGAGTCATTCACCGATAGCGACTTCGCACCGACTTTATTAACAGATCGTGAGAGGCCTACTGAAATGGGGAACTCGAGCGACGAAGACACAAGCGAAGAAGAACCGATCCCTCTATTCGAGAGAGTTCACGTGTCGGCAAGCGAAGTCCTGCCGATACCGAAGGCTCCGCCACGAAAGCGATCTACCAAACGATCTCGCAAGGGCAAGACACGAATATTGACCTCACCGGTCCTTCGAGAAGTTGAGGAGACAAATCAAGAACGAAAGAAGAAGAAGAAGGCAGATTCGACGAAGGAAACTGTGATCAGAACGTCTGAGTATGAAGAAGATTCTGAGAATTCTCCTCCCACCATGGAGTCTGAAAGCGAAGAAATAGATATTGGAGACTTCGTTGTATTTAGAGTTCTAGGCAAATCAAGACACATTAACTACGTTGCCCTTATTGATGCAAAGAAGGATAACGTAGAATTTGAGGGCATTTTCTTAAAGAAAGTGCCATTTCAAAGTGATATTTTTATTCCAGATGAAGATGACACAGACGTTTTCTTTATTGATGACATTCTTACCAAATTGTCAAGACCTGAGGCAGTTGGTGGCTCGGCGCGACGAGCTCATTATTTGAAATTTGACCATGATCTATCTAACTTTGGAATATGAACTTAGATATGCATGCCTGTGCTTTTTGTAGAAATTTGTTTAGGCTCAAACACGAACGTTTTTGTTATTTTTGATAGCAGATGGAATGCCTAAAAGCATGTTCAAATATGTTGCTTTTGTTGACTTATAGAAATGGAATTGGGTTTGCGAAGTATTAGATGTAGAGAAGGCCTATCTTTCATGCTTATCGATGCACTAAACAAAGTAAGCTATGCGTAGACCTACACATGAACACACGCATACATGCAGTAAAAATATTTTGATAATACATCGTAAAGTACGCTACCTATAGCCCTAGCCAGGGCTAGGCTTGGACAAGCCTATAGGCTATGACGAGCAATCGTTGACTAAAATGATGGATCCCACTGCCACATTTTCAGATGTCTCTACTCTAGAGTAAAAAGCTACAACTTTTTTGATAAGTTATTTTCCATTTCGTATTCACGTAGGCATAACATGGAGCAAATGATAGGATGTATAAATTCAAAGAAATATGTATCAAGTATCCTTGTCAAGTGTATCAACAAACCTGCCCTACCAGGTTAGTTGATACGTTTTGGTGGACTTTTTAAAACCTATGTGGTCTATTGGTGGACTATTTTTAAAACTCCTTAACAACCTATGAGCTGAAAGTGTCTAAGTTTTCTAGCTTCCTAATACGATGGAGAACTCGAATGTTATTTTAGAATTTTGATATCTGCTAAAATTTTCCTAAAAAATGCGAAAAAAATGTATCAACTAGCCTACTCCTCCCCTACTACATGCAGGCCTATGGATGTAGAAATCCATGATTTTAGTCTTGCCTAAAATAAATATGCAAAGCTTCAGGACTGCATCAGAAGTCTATGACATGTGTCAAAGTTATTGATAAGGGCATGGAATTGAATCATGTACAGATTGTTTCATAAAAAATGGATCACCCTTAAACATCGCCTTAACTTCAACTTTGTCTAACTCCGCCAAACTTGAACGAATTTCTCTGAAATTTGGAAAATATGTCAGTCGTGCTTACTAATATCATTGTTGGAAATTTCAAGCATGAATATTGAGTTGTTTTCCTGTTATAGATAAAAAAGTAGTAGATAATTTGATCTTCATTTAGCAATGTTACGCAAAATCATACCTCACTCTTATAAAATTGCATTTGTTTCCTTTGTTATGTAATATGTTGTTCTACAAGCCAAAAGCTATCAAGCAAAACAAATATAAAGAAAATCGGTCAATCAGAGCCAGTATAGCACCATTATTCATCAACAATAATGTAACTGCTACATGTGATTAACTGGACTTCATGTTCCATACCTTCCTGACTTCGTTGCGGTGATGTTCCCTAGTAACACGCTTCTGACGGCCCCACGCTGGCTCAGGAATGGGTCATATGGTTGTCGTGGGCACCACTTTTTTGAGGATTGGCAAGGTGAGGGCACCACTTGAGGTGACCCATACCCAATAAAACCCTCACCGTACCGGCGACTGACGGCATCTCTAAATATTTGCCCCATAAGCTACAATTGCGCCAGTAGCGCGCCGATGCTTATAAATTTAGCCAGCCGTTTATGCAGAAATTTCCATAACGATGAAAGTTATGACATGTAGTAAGCCATAATTGTCATCATATGAATAATGCTATAAGTGGCGATTGCATAGCATGTATGGTAATGCAGCATTTGAATATCGATAAGTGTCCCCCATTAATCCGCAACATTATCATGGAACAGATATTTTATTCTTCTATATTCCCGTATTTTGTGAGCACTAACGGAATACACTTGTTTCACCCTTACTTCACACAGAGTGAGCCTACTTGTGGACGCTGAAATTTCTCTTCATTTTCTGTTTATGAAGACATTTTTGAAGCACAACGGTACTCTATTAACTTACGGTACATTTAGAAGCTTTGGGTGTATTTTGTTTAAGTGCTCATATTTCAAATAGATATATTTCGGTTCTACAAGCCTGTGGATTCTTGGAAAACGTTTGTCAGACTTATTTCCTAATCCGCTATTATACATCATTACCGACTGACTGGTGCGGAGGCAAGTATTGTTTGAGCTTTGTGCTGCTGCTAGTAAGAATAATACAACAAGTACATGTAATGGTTATTGCACAGTAAGCTAGGTCGAGTGAGTTTGGTCAAGTTGTCTTCCAAACTTGTGGTAGCTTATTGTCTTGAAAGAGAATTTCATTGACAAACTCATAACGTCACTTTGTGTAGAAATTGCGTAATGAAGCTTGTGAGATGGTCGACCTGTTTGATACAGACGAGAAAGTTATTAGTTAGGCTAAGAGAAACCTGGGCAGACGCGCCACGAGTCTGAAGTATCCCGATTAACCAAAATCTATGGCACTCCTATAGGAAACGTCCTACGGAATTATTGTAGTTTTCCTATAGCGGGTAGTGCTATTGCTATGGAACTCTATTGTATGGCACTGTTGGAATGTCTTGTCCCATTGAATTTTGGGAAACTTTGATCCTATTGCCTGTGGGATCAATTTGTCCCATAGACTTGTGGGAAATCCTGTCCTATCGAATTTCGGGAAATCCTGTTCTATCGAACTTCTGTCCCATAGAATTTTGGGAAATTCAGTTTTCATGGCAGCTCCTAATGCTACAGCGTATCTAAACCTTTCCGCGACATACTGACACTTTATGTGATCATGATTGTAAAGAATAATCAGTTTAGTTTAGCAATTGTGATAATGTCAATTTGAAGACAACATGCATGAGGTATTTGCACTTTTCTCTTTTGATCCCCTTGACATGTCGGTGAAAGTCCGGCCCAGATTTCAAAAAAATAGTTTGAGAATCAATCACACTATGGAGCATTATTTTTTTACTAATTTCATGATCATTCACAAAACGCCATTAATTCAAAAAACAGCCAATGATTTTTAATATCTTCTCTTTTTAGCCGTTTGAACACTTGCTTCGATGAAAAGTTTCTCAGAAATCATTCACCATATTTCTTTCTCTTCCATGGGGAAATGTAGTAGGTGTTGATCTGCAACAAACAGGAAATACATTATAAATATGCAATAAATGATAAGTTGATGATGGAACATAGACGTTCTGCATATAGGCAGATAAACTTCATTTAAATGAAAAATAATGCAAAATATTGCAATTGAAGAGTATTTTATAATTGCTATGTTTCTTGTATTGGAGATTTATATTATTAATATAGGATTATAACATAATAATGCAAATGCGCGCTGCTGTGATCTTGCAGATGATAAATATCGCCAGAAGTTTCATTTTACTTGTTTATTGTCACAACTGCGTTTCGTCTGCTCTCAGTAGTTGTGACACGCAGAATGAATCAAACTGATTGAAACATGATTCCTGCTAGAATATCGATCAGACAATGGTCCTTTCTTTTTATTCAAGTTGTCGATGCACTTCTTTTCCTATTAGTAATTTTCCTGCATATGTACTTTTTAGCTACTACTTATTCATTTCGTGATTGCTTGTCCAGTGACTGTCCATTGCTTGATCGATACTCTAGCAGGAATCATGTTTCAATTAGTTTGATTCAGTCTGCGTGTCACACCTAGTGAGAGCAGACAAATAAACTTTTGACAATAAGTAAGTAAAATGAAACTTTATGGAACATTAGACTATATTGGTTTCCATGCATGCATGCATGCGTATATTCAAGGTGTAAGTATGTAAAGTTATTGTCTTTTCTAACTTTTTGCAAGCATCTTGCGATACTGATAGAATTTTAGATTTAAAAGCACTGCTATCAGTAGAGATAAGATTTATGCTCTTATGCTTTCACCTACTAAAACCGCATCAGATAAAAAGGAAAGAGGTTAAACTTATTAGGGTGATTATCATGTTTGTATTAAAATTCAAGTGTGAATTTTAATTTTAACACATAATTAAAATAATTTCAAATATTATGGACCATGGATTCAAGCTTCATAGATAATTAACTGTGGTGGTGGTGATATTAGATTTCTGTCATTACATTTGGTCCATACATTCTTATTTAGAGAGGAACTCATCATCCTTATGAATAGATTCTCTTCTTTGTTTCTTTGAAAATTCGGTCACCTCAGTTTGATGGGAATTGTAGCATGGGAATAACAAAGAAAGGGTAATCATGGCTAGTACATATTTAATCTCAATAATACATTAATGGATCACGCATATTTAATTACATACATGCATAAAGACAAATAAAGAAAGCATCACTTATTTGCTGGCGATCGACACACTCTCAATTGTAGAGTCTCTCGTTTTAACGATCTATTTCTTCACTTATTCAATTAATCAATTAATAAGATTTGATGATGTAAAACCGAAATATAATTATAAGTACAAAGTGGAACAGAGGTATCTGTCGAATGTGCTAACTTATCCCCCCTTCTGACCACCATTGCACACGTAAAACGCTGCTTGATAGTGATCTATTTCCTATCAGAACAACTAAATGTCGGAACTTACACTCCTTCATTTAAAGCAGCCGTCTTGAAATGTATTAATAGATGAAAAGTATTAATTTAATAATTGCAAGATCACAGAACTGAATCCTAGTCCTGATCTTATTAGTGATATTCATGTGGAAAGATATCTTTTATCAGACTGATGGAGCAGGATATTAAATATGAAAATCAGCAAAATCTGAACCATCCAGAAAAGTGCATGAAAATATGAAAGTCTTTCAAAATTATGTCTGAAAGCAACTAAATGAAATTAAATAATTTTGGGTCCCAAAGTCCTGGGAGACTTCAAGCCATGTGCTGCTGACTTCGCAACTCTCCCCAACTCCCAGTCAAAATATTGCGTAACACATACTCGTATAAAATTAGTTCAAGCCCTTCACAATTGATCTGACAATTGACTACAGGTTTTAATTTTCGAACTAAAATGGATCCATTTGTCTTCAGTTTTGATAATATTTTTTACAGAGGTCAATATTTTGATGAAGAACATTTTTTTAAACGTGGAGTTATTCATATCGATATGTGATTGATATAGATGTGAATCATTGCTTAATCGTAATGTTTTTAACAAGTAGGTACACAGAACTGATTTTTAACACATAATTTCCATGCTTGCAAATATCATTTCCTCTTCGTTTTTTCCTTCTTCATTTCTATGAAGAAAAATGTGATTTTTCCAAAACTTGGATTGGCAGTATAAAGCGGCTTCGTTCACATCAGAACAAAGAAATCGAAACACTTCTCAATTAGCTATCTACAAACACCAAACATGTCAAGCAACAAATTTGATCTAAAAACATTAGATATGGCAAAAACGAGCCAAATTAAATATAACAAAAGATTAATATCTTGATTTGAAATCTAAAGCCTGCAGTCAATACCTGAGTCGAAAGGCAAAGCCTTAGACACTAATCACCATATCTTTTGCATCTAGCTCTTGAAATGATTGATTGATCTTTATGAAATGAAATTAGCTCTTGAGAATAAATCGAAATATAAACACACTTTTGAATAATTCTTTTACTATTTCCAATAGTCATTAAAAGTAAATTCTCAGAAAAATACATTGATTTAGCACATTGGATTTGCTGATACGCACCCGCATTGACAACTCTATCACCGGTGCTTAAAAAAAATTTGTTACTTTTATACGTATGAAAGAAAGACATGTCTGATCTTTAATCATGCTATTAAAAAAAGATTGTTGAAATTAGTCGATCTGAGATGAATACATGTACGAATTGCGAACAGCTTATGTTGAAATGCTGTTAATGTTGTAACAGAGAAATATGACTATAATACACTATCTATCGCAAAATGTTATGACTGAACTGGAATAATGACAACAATAATAATCTACCTAAAGTTGGGAGGTAGAATAATTAAATATTGAGTTGCATCCTCAGTTGAAAATAATTGAAACAGATCTGAATAGCTGCTATTTCATCCAAAATCAGGAATCATCAGCAAGCCTAGTTCACATCTCTCAAGATCGACACAAATCCCTATTTAAGGTTGCAGCCATGCCTGGGTAAATTTGGGATTTGCAATTAGCAAGTTAGTGAAATTTCGATTCATTAAATATCACTTTAAACACACTGCTGGCAAATCGCCTAAGTAAGTGCGCCTGCAATAATTAATAATAACTTCTTTTTGCATACACAATGTAAATAGAATAATTAAATAGTCCTATTTGATTTTTAATATTGAAAACAATGTTTTCTTATTCCATTTACATTGTGTTTTGCAAAAAGCAGGTTTTATATTAAATTTTTATTTTTTTAAATATTAAATTTTATATTATCATATTAATTATTGCAGGTGCAGTTTAGGCAATTTGCCAGCATCAGTGTGTTTAAAGTGATATTTTATGAATGCCCGTCGAAATTTCACTAACTTGCTATTTGGAAATCTTAGAATCTTTAGAATTAACAGTGGAGTCAACCTGACAGAATACATATCAAAGGTTTTGAAAGTGAAATAAAATAACGATTTTCTAAATGATAATTGAAAGACCAAAAATAATTGGACTATAATTCTTTCAGATAGTAGTATATAAATTGTTAGAACACCGAGGACTTGATAACTTACTTCATGGCTTAAAACACCGATTCGTGGATTTCTCAGAAGACGCAGCAGACTCGTTGAAAGAACCCGATCAACCCTAACTGAAATTTAAAAACATAATCAAAATTATTTACTTAAAAACTTTGCGTATAGCATTGGATGATATTTGCACAACTGTTTGAAGTAACTGCTAGACCCCTAGATAACTTACGATGATATGCTTGGGCCAGTACGAAAGCTATGAAACAAGCGGAATCAAAAGATATACCCGAATCTAAAATAAGAAAAATTCTGTTATAGTTTCGGTGTAACTAACTGCTGCATCATTTAAGTGATTACAGCGTATCTTCAAGACTTATAGCATAAATGTATGCAGAAAGGTCTAGAAAGGTCTTAGAAAGATCTACAGTTTTTTAATTAATATCCTGAATAATCAAATTTAATTAAAATATTCAAATTTACAATAATTTTTGTGCTGTGATAGCACACATCGCATAGCACTTGAATGCATTGTTGAACTGCCTACTTTACACATACGACAACAGACCGAGCAGAATAATAATAATAATAATAATAATAATAATACTATGTATTAGTTGGCAATTACATAAGATACACAACATTCTTTTTTTGATCTGTTTTATGGGTGACAAATACAATAGCCCTTTAGGGCAGGCCAATGGAAGGAACGTAAAAAGTTACCATACATCATTTCGGCGGAAATATGTACAAACTTCGTTTAAAAGAAGTAAATCTTGAACTTCAATCTCCTCAACTGTTAATTGATTCCATGTGAAACAACGTCGTTGGAAAAGCAATGGAAATAACACTTTTGTACGGCACAGCTTTTGGTGAATCTTATAATTGTTACCTCGGTACGTCTGCTCGGCGAATAAGACAAAAGTTGATCGACCAAGATACATTAACATTTGTCAATATTTTATTAAAAAAATAGAACTTGTAGCGAATACGGCGGATCAAAGAATACAATTGGAGTCGATGTAAGCTATCACGATAGTTAAAGATTTCTTAAGTCAACTAAAAACGCGAAACCCGCCTATGAACTTTTTCGATTTCCACTGATACTTATTTTTTGATGATGGTACCATAATATCGCTGAAATTTCCAAGGATAGACTCACATAACTTTATACAGTAAAAATGAAGTAACACGATCTTTCAGTAAGAATACCACGATTGATCATACCAATGTACGATTAGCTTTGGATATAATTTCACCAATGAGGTATTTCCAACCTGAAAGGAGAAATGCTAGGTGAGTCCAAGATCACGATCACGTAAGTAATCAATATAGGATAATCGTGTAAATAGTAGAGATGGAAGCACTTTCACCAACAAAAAAAGATTTACACTTGCTGTCTGTTCTATGGAAGTCATTCCGGAGCGAAACCATTCAAAAATCCCGATTAACCGTCATCTTGTAAAAAGCCCAATGTTGTGTTAACAGTATCAACGATGAGAACGATCGTAAGCCACATATAATTTTGACATCGTCTGCCATATATTAAAAATCATTTCTGAGCTCAAGATACTGCATCAAGAGACATTGACAAACAAGACAAACACAGGGACCCAACACGATCCTTGTATAAATACCACTACAAATCTTTGTATGATGAATGGAGCTTACGAACCCGAACTTGCTGTTTGCGGTCTTTTTTAGGAAGGTCTGAAAATCCACCTGACAATACTATCATTCAAGACAATAACGCTTGAGTTTTCGAAGTAACAATGTAGATGAACTTTCTCAAACAGCCTTCGAAAGGCCAAGGAAATGACATCAAACGCCTTTGAAGGTTCTAGATTCTTGAGAAATAATTATAAGAATAACACTCCCAGCTGTCGTCGACAGAAGCACCTGTTAGAAACCATGGTTGAGAAACATTAATCATATTCTGCTTTGTAAGGAAGTGAGACAAAAACGTTGTAATTATCCTCTCCATTATTCGACTGTACACAAGATTATCTGCCAATCGGTCTATAATTATCGAAATTTTCTTTTGACCCACTCTTATAGGACAGGTGTATTTGATGACTTTCTCAAGAGACAGGAATGGGACTCCCTGTACATTGAAAGTCGCAAAAAATCACAAAGTTTGGAGCAAGGAAGAATTCCACCATTCTTACATGCCAATATGATAATCCGTCAGAATCCAAAGTTGATGAAGACGGTAGTTTGTCAATAACTGCAACAATTTCAGAAAGATCAAATACAATATCATCCACATGGCTAAATTCCCTGCTGAATTCAGCGTACAATCACTAAAATACTGATCACGCTGTTGATGAACTGCGAGAAGTTTGAGCAAACACCCACTGTTGACTATTTCTGCTATCTCATTGGAATCACTCGAAAATTTCCATTATGCAACTTCATGCTAGACCG
The DNA here is from genome assembly GCA_907163375.1 of Prostheceraeus crozeri. Taxonomy (NCBI): domain Eukaryota; kingdom Metazoa; phylum Platyhelminthes; order Polycladida; family Euryleptidae; genus Prostheceraeus; species Prostheceraeus crozeri. Next base: position 386,458 of record CAJQUW010003791.1, read on the forward strand.
ACGTGGATCCTGACTTTTTCAATTTGCCTGTTCACTACAACTCCAGAAAATTTGGGATATACTCATAGCAGAAATCAATTTGTTTTTCGTGCGCAAGTTGTTGCGTCAGTGATAGAGTTCTGAAGGAAATTGTGCGATCGCTGTTACAATAAAGGTTACTAAACGACGGTTTATTCTTCCAAGCACAATGAAGCGTCGACAATATCGAAACATTCTCACTTTACATATTTGGTAGGTTGCCAAGATTTGCGGTGGACCTTCTGGTATATAGATTAGCACTTGCAGCATGAATATTCGATAAGTATTGAGACCAAACAGTATAAAACGTCAACGTTTTAAGAATAGTTTCCATGTAGCCTGGTCAATTTTCCGATATTTTGACCAGTTTGCTTTTTTGGAAGATCGATAAATGTAATTCTCATTAGATGCCTAGTCCCTGAAACGTAGGTTCCGCATTACATGTTATAAAGTGTATGAATCATATGTTGAAAACATTCAGCACTACTACTCAACAATGGGGGTTGACACATGGGCGAAAATCAAATCAAGATAATCTACGAAAGAGCTGGTCGAGTTGGAGAGGAAACAGTGTTGGAACCCAAAAATTTTGACAACGCCCAACGAATAATGGATCAGAGGAATATGTTATGTTTAAATGTAACCCATATAACTTTTTGGACAATTGAAATCCCACAAAATTATCATGGAGCCATCATTGTTTCCGGTGATAATCGTTAAGAATAATCAAGTAAAGTAAGAGCCTCTCAGCTCATGCTTGTAGGAGGTCGATAGACACAACCCGCAAATGAAACCTCCGCATGAGCAGATTTTCGGAATATAATCTATATAGAGATGACCTCACACATTTCGTCACAGAACGCCGACAACTTGCATGATGTCAATGAGGATTTTGCATACACAATTCTCCACCACCGTACACAATTGGCGAACACACATCGGAAATTACTTTGTAGTTATTAATGAAGAAAGTACTCAGGAGTCTTGCACAATTAGCCCAAGACTCGGTTTATACATAATGTCGGGTCGGTATCCATGGCGTATGCTTACAAAACACACAATAATAAGACCTGTCCCTATGTAAATCTTATAATACAGTAGTTCTAAATCCTACCCACAAAAATCTAAATAATAAGCATATTCAATAAACCAAAGCGTGCAATTACTTGCTGTAACAATAAGGACTTGATGAATTTGACTGATGGACTATACAATAATAAATTCGTTTCAATAGAACTTACATCATTGGTGTGATGTTGAGACAAACTGCGGATAAGATGATTAATTCAACAAACGACGATTTTTTATTTTTTATTTTCATAAAATACGAAGACACAACACCTGAGACACGACCAAAGATGTGAATAACAAATGACTGTTGCACAAGCCAAAAGACACTGAAATTATCCTGAACATCAAATGTTTGCAATATCATTGAACAAAGTCAAATAACGGAGTCAAAACTGTCGCGCGCGTGTTACTTCTTTTGTGAATAGCTTCAATTGCACTCATAATTTCCCACTTCCATGCAATAGGATCCAATAGAAGTTCGATTGAAACGTTAAGGTGTGCTATGGAAACTCCCATTTCCGTGTCCAAGAATACCATAGAGTGCCATTGAAATTGTTAATGGGATGATATTGCGCAACGTGAAAAGGGAAATCGGATTTTTCATTATATTCATGCAGCTTTTCATCCAACCTATCACGTGAATGAAATTTAACTTGTGAATAGTAACTAATCGATGATAAATCAGACTTCAGTTGGCCGCCAGACACAGAATTACGAAGACGCCCTGCTCAGATCAACAGCACGTGAAGCCGGTAAGCAAGTCCATTGTCTCCTTGCAGAAATAACTTGGGTGTCTTATGTGTCTAAAAAAATACTTCGGCAAGAGTTGCGGATACCTATAAAGTCCGGCAAATTTATTCATTGATAAAAACGATTAGAAGCTCATATCTAAAAATAGACATAAGAGCCTGCACCAACTCCATTTATATAAAGTAATCCACCGCAGTTACATGCGGGTTCTGATTCATCTGCGTATCATCTATCGTAATATCCAGCTTGATAAAATTGCAAGAACTTTCTGAGGAAGTCTCAATTCAAATATCGGTGATTAAGCGCTTTTTTGTAGTTATAGTATGAACGTTTCTTCTATGAAAGGAACACCTCCCATAAGTGCCCTTTGTAAAATAAGTTTACTCACAATGTATTTCCGAGAATCAAAATAAATTCATTTGTTTACAATTCATGAAAATTTCAATTAAATTCCTTTTAATTTTAATGAAATGAGCCATCAAATCATTGTAGGTCAGGAATTTGATAGTCATGGCAATAGATTTCTCATTAACTTAAGCAAATGAGACGCATCAAAAACTTCATAACAACGATTGTGGCCTATTAACGGTTGACCTGCCCCAGAAAAAAATTTTTGCTTCACTGCTCAGCAGGGTCTCCCGACAATCATCAACTCAATGTATTAATTCACTTTTTGATGCAAACTAGTCGACTCATATTAAATAAAAGTCAAAACATTCAAAGCACACTATTGCCCTAGAAACATTATTTTGATAACTAAAAATGATCCTTCACATATTCAAGGTTCCAGTTTCAAACTCCCGATTTAGGTCAGCCATCTGCAAGTTATTAGAAAGCACTGTATGTACAATATAGCAATCCATATCAGGACTTCAATGGAAAAAATTGAGTTTATATGATGACAATTAATCGCGTTCCAAGAAGCATGCAAAACTTTTGTACCGAAAGCATAATTACATGACAAAACCATAGATTCAAAATATTTTTCATAATGTTTTGTATTAGCGTTTGCATCCTCATCATGCTACGTTACCTGTACTCTGAATCTAGAATACTGATCAATAATATGCAATCCCTTTTCTTCGGAACTCGTAACACCACAATTTCTGATGGTGACATCTCCACAAAACATTTTCCACTGATCAGATTTCATTCACACAGCAGGTGTCAAATGAGCACTCTATATCATAGATACAACATCTGAGCAGGTAGACCTAACACCAGTATGGAATCTTCCATAATTGCATCTTCTGTCTAAAAGCACACAAATCGGCCAGTTTTGTCGTCTAGCTGTTGCCATGTCATCTTCTCGAAATCAACTGCTTTCAATATAGATAGCGGGAATTCTACACGCCGGCTGTCCCCATTTTGGCCTACACCTCAAAACTGACGTTCATCTGAAACAGTTTCGCTAGAAGAACGATCAATAGTGCAGTTTCATCATTCTCAACCAACAGCTGATCATCATGCAGTGCTAGCGAACCTCACACATCAATAAATAATCTAAAGAGCGCGGATTGTAGAGAGAACTAGGACGCGATTCCGT